>JABWTJ010000287.1:725804-1175212 GCA_016801875.1 Solanum sitiens
TATGTTCAAAGTGAGCAATGATGAGGAGCTTAAGAATTTCAATTGCCAATGTCACACTCATGAAGTTTAAAAAAATAATAGGCAAAGCCAAATAAGATTGGCTTATAATGACTTCTTATATGATGCCAATAAAGGGAATTAGAAACATAATGTTAACTAAATAACTCATAACTTCCCTATCATGAAAGTGATGAAACAGATGGCATAGCCAATAAAATTGTTTTATGAAATGTTTATGAATACATAGAGTAAAGAATGACTCATTGTAAGATAGTGAAATCATTCCTTCGTCCTTAGATTACTTAGATCGATTCATTGTGGGTATGGGACTACAATGAATCATTGCACTTGTAAGTAAAACATTGGACCGAAGGAAATATTGAACTACACAACAATAAGAAGAAAAAGATTGAAAATAAAACTAAGTCCCTAAAGAGGAGCTCTCGGGTTAGGGACTTAAAATTTCAAATCTTCGCCCGAGGGGTTCTAAAATTATGTTGATGATATTAATGGCTTGTAATCATATAGAAAATGAGTTGTGTGCTTTGAATGCATTAAAATACATCATATTCATACCACAATTCACAAATAACGAATTAAGAAAGTCTAGTAACTAGACATTTCAGAAATGGCATGTTGCTTAGGAAGAGCTTTCATTGATCATGCATAGCTTTATGTGTATGTGTGCATACACCCATACTTAGTACAAGTGGTTTACTAACCCCCTACTATTTAATATTTTTATAGGTGTAGGCCAGAGGACAAATTGACGACACTTGCAGCGGTTTGGACTTCAGCGTTTCTCAAAACCATTTGGTAGGTCCTCCTGATTTTGAGGATGCTACAGATTTAGTCTAGCCTTAATTTTAGACATAGATAGTGGATGTTGTCCCTAGCGTTTATTTCGTACTTTCATTTTGAACCTTTGTAATAAGGCCGTGTTTGGCAAATTATTTATGATATATTCATCTTCAGTTTCGAATTGATTCTTTATGTTAGATGGTTGTTCTCTTATGTTGAGCTTAGTATATGATGTATCTAGTTAATAATTATATGAAGTCTATGTATACTTCATACATATAAAAAGTTTTAAATTTTCTGCAAATTTAACTAGATGAATGTGATGAATGCAAGATGAGGCTTGTTTGCGACCTCTGAGAGGTCAACGACACTGGTGGCGATTCGGATTCAAGAATTCGGGTCGTTACATAGGTTTACTTCCATTTTCCATTTTACTTTAGGGAAACTATAGCCTTAACCGACGCTAAGACCATGGGTGCTACATGGAATTTGGTGTTGTAGAGCCTTACACCATGGGAAGGTGCTCTACTTAGCCAAAGTAGAACATTAACACATGCTAGCATACTAAGTGATATCACTTGATAGATCCTATGGGTAAAGCATAGTTTATGAAACTTGGAGGCATACATGTAAACCCTCTTTATGCCTATTGAGGCATTGTAGTTATTCATTTTTGGAAATATCACTCTATGGCGTTTGGGATATAAGGCTAACCACCTCTGAGGACTGTGGTGAACTTACCTTCCTACAATGTGAAATGACACCACTTATCTTCAATTTCACTAGGTTCTAAGCTCATTTACCTTTATTGAAAAGCTATTATTATCTTTACTTTATAAAATTAAGGCTTGGGAGAGTTAACTCCTCATATGCTTAGCTAATAGGTCATAGATGAGAGTTCATCAACCTAAATAATGTGAGAAGTCCTTTCACATGGATATAGCATATGTAAAGCACCATCTAGTTTATGGTACACTTGAGAACACCTTTCAAGGCCCCTCCATTGATTAGATCATCATACATGTGTATGTGTACATAGATGTGAGCAAACCTTTCACATACACCTTTAGACAACACATATTCATTCTTTACTTTATTCATGCATAAGGGTGTATATGTAACTACATGAGCAGTCCTTTTACAAGAACACATTTAGACACTATGCACATTCATAACATACTAATGCATTTATATTCATGTACATATAAAACTAAACTGAGGAACAATCCTATAAAGGAACACATGTGCAACGCATAAACAAGGTTCCATACCCTTGTCCATACTAGTACACCTATCAAGTCATCCTAGTTAATGGAATACATAACATACTCCATAGACATATTCCTTACATGCATAGTAGTAGACACAAGTGCATATGAGAATAACCTTTCATTAGAAACCATGAACCTATAGTACTTGTAAGCATGCATGAAGTGCCACTGAGTGTACATTGGTCAACATGATGACATAATTGCTATCAACAACACATTGAGTTAGCCACCCTCTTAGGACCACAATACACATTCAAGCATAAACCACACAACACATATTAGCATAGGAGACAATATAACTTCAATACTTGCATTCAAGACTCCTAACAATTGCTAATCGCTCATTCATGTAGGGGTATGTAGTTAAGGGGTCATTCATCATTTAGAATTCATCATTGGCAGCATATAGACCATACCTAAAATAGACACCCACATACTCATAATATTGGTAATACAACTTAGGCCACTAACTAGAAAGGAAACAAGGCATGAGACTTCACATTGAGTGATCAACACCATCACACATTCATAATACAATTACCTTCAAGGAAATTATTATATCACATATAGAATGAAAATAAAGTACACACCACCACCATAAGTGGACCATATTACACAATTCCATACAAGGCCAATTAAATCCAAAATACTACAGAAAAGTAAAGAAGATAGGTGATCGTACCAATTTCTCAACCTTTGATCATCATTGATCAATACTCCTTTTTCATCAACAATTCAATAATAGGGCAGTAGCTAAAATCATCTTAACATAACGAATTCATGACTCGTCTATCCTAGAATCGAGGTCACATTATGTACACTGCATTATCAATCTATAGAGTATAGGAGAACAAAGATCAATTGTAACACTCCAGAAGTGCCATGACTTAGAATAGAGTTTAATCTATTTAATAATGTATACAATGATGTTTCCAGACCTATATTAATGTAATAAACTCATATGGAAAAGGATAGAGCCAAAACAAAAAAAGAAGACCTTGACGTAAAGCAACTAGCTAATTCGAACTAGTTGACGTCCCTATGTTTGCTGAAGGTTTAGAAGTGTCAAATAAAGTCAAAAACTTGTAAAGAGACCTTTGATAGGTAGAGGTAGTACAAATGGTCCAAAAGTCTGGTAACGATACTCTAAGGACCACCCGAAGAGTCCTTGGGGAGGACCTAAACTTTGGTGAGCAGGTTGCCTAGCAGCCTGCGAACAGGCATATTGGAGGACAAGGTGCGCGATGCACAACCCTCACGAGGTGTTCTTCCTCAGGATGTAAGGATAAGCCTCGCGACACAAGGATTACACTCACCTCACTGTCTGGACCCAAATGTTTAGAAAAATAATGGGAATTGGCCCCGCAACGTGCAGCCATTTTCCAGAATCATTAAAGTCGTATTTTTGGTAATTTAACTTCTTAAAAAGATCCATTTAAGTGGAGGGTCTTTTGGGTATTTTATATGACGACTATATATGGAAACTAGGTCAGTTTTAGACAACTTTTTACACGTCCAAATCAGATTCAAATTAAAATTCTATCATCACTCAAGAAATGCTCTCTTCTCCAAACTCCATTGAAGAACAAGAAGAGCTTAAGGAAGAAGACGAAGGCTTCAAAGTTTCCAATCAAATTTCATGGATTATTCATCAATAGGGTATGAGTTTTTCACTCTTGGGATTCCTTTCCCCAAGAGTTCCTTTCAAGATAAGTTTTCAAGAAATTCAAATACTAGGGTTTTTATTCTACAAAAGTTTTATTCCTAACTCTAGATTTATGATTTTCGATAAAAAAGTAAGTGTTATCTATGGTCAAATTCACACGAATGGATGAGTATGTGGTTAGTTATGTTTGAATTTCGTGTGATGCATGTTCTTATCTAGATGATGGTTTCGTATGATTGTCTTTACTACTTGGAACATGAAAATGTTGGGATTGGGACTTAGACTTGAACGAACTCTTTAATGACCCTTTCACTTATCCTACATTATGAATTGATCTTGTGTATGATTTGAAGATTTGTTGTTCGTTATGATATTGATTATTTCACTATGTTATGGTTATGAAAATTGTAATTTAAACGTAAGAACTTGAATAATATTCTTGGAAGCGAGAGGTAAGTCTTCTAACGTCGTGATTACTCTATGTTGGTCATGTTAGCCCATAATTGATGTTACAATTTTATTGATTTAGGCATGATGTTTCTGTGTATATATGTTGGGATATGAACATGTTAATTATGATATCATGATAAGAATAAGATCATGCAAGTTATGATGTTCCCTTGTATGTTTTACACAAGATGATTATGCTATGTTAGTCTCACACACAAAGGGTTGCGATGAAAGGAAATTCTCATCTAATCATAAAGAGATCATAATCATGTTTATACAAGTAGTCAATCTCCTATGACCTATGATAAGCTTATGATTAAATACAACTTAAAGGTTATTCAAGAAAGGGACTTAATCTAAGCACTGATGAAGTAGATATGAGAGGTGTCCCTTCCCTAGATGGAAGGTAGGCCACAATAACTCTCATGAGATATAGGTTGCCTTGTAATTTTGAACTATAGGTCTCTAATACATCTCCTACTTCTTGAACTATGTTGCCTCCATATGATACTATCTAGTGGATCCACCTAGAAAGCTATGTCATGTTTGGTTCTACTTTGGCCAGTAGACCACCTTCTTTCGGTGTGGGGATTTATGACACCGGATTCCCTGTTTAGCTCACATGGTCTATGGCGGTTAAGGTGAATGTTGCCTCATGTAAAATTAAAGATAAGTAAATGGACATTGACTATGGTGACTTGAAGAGTGTACTTAGTATAGGTAGAAGTATGAGACTCTACCTAAACATTGCACAAGTTGACTCTAAGGGAAGTCCTAGGAGATTGTTCTTTTGTAATATGATAACATGGGTATGATGTTTATGATACATGATGTTACTCTTATATGATGTTGGTCATTATTATGAATATGATATTTGGTTATATTTTTAAATGAAGTGATGACTACTTATGTTACAAATTATATGAAGCAAAGCTTTACTCATGGTCTCTTATCTTATCTACTTTGTTTTGTGGGGTTATGTCACATTCCCAACCCACACCCTAGAAGTTAGGGTGCAATATTGTATTGCAACCAGCGTATTCGACCTCTTGGAGGTCTCATACAAGCCTATCATATTGTTTATCGCATATACATAATTAAAACTTTTCATAAAAACAATAACATAGTCTTAAAACTCTTTCATATATGTAGTAACAGGAAAATACTATGTCTTGGATCATCATATTAAGACACAAGAATACTTGGGACACGGCCCATATGAATTTGAAAACATACTACTATATAGTCTATTACAAAATATCATAAAGGAAACAGAAAATGACATATATGCCCTCGAGTCAAGTGAGGAAATACTTCAAACTTCTTCTTGAACGATCTCCTAGTCCAAGTCTTCTTCCCAAAGCTCTTCACCTACCAAGAACTATAAAGATAGAAATAAAGCATGGAATTAGTACAACCACATGTACTAAGTATGGCTTAATGCATAAAATCATGAAAACGGACATTTATTGGTAATATGCATCTTTTCATTTAAATATCATAATATCATCATAAGAATAAAATTTAGCAACTTAGAATAACATAAGAAGACAATTAAGCAATTATCACATTTTAAAGTTACACTTAACAGTAAACTATGTTCAATGTATAGTGAATTAATTCACTGTAACAGTGAAGTACTTTACCTTACCTTTTCAACACTTCCTAGCATGTACTTTTCTCACTAAAAGTTATCGTAAGATTCACTTAAGCCACACAAAGAGAGATCGGCCATACACCCTCTCTAGATATGCCTAAACGACCCTCAAGATTACCTATAATGAGTCACATACATAGTTACAAGTATCATAAACATAAATGTAAGATTCTTCTACCAAAGGTGAATTCTAAGTCTCACTTGAGAGAGTTATGAAGCGACCGCCCATAAAATCCCTTTGACACACACTCAAGAGATCCTATAGACTCCCTAGGATACAATTATTCTCAGTAAACACACTAACACATAGATGATAGGACACTCATCTTCCAAAGGCTATAGAAAGACCTACTTAAATTAATCAAGAAGATAACGTCCATGATTGACCTCTTCAAGAATACTTAAATAGTCCTTAAGACTACCTAAGGATTATATCATGTCAACAAACACCAAACATCTTACCTAACTAGAGTCATTCTCAAGACTTCCATAGATAAGATATGAAGAAACCATCCTTTATGTCCTCTTCACACTTTATCTAAGGAATCCTTAAGTCACCTTATATTAGGTACTTATACATATACATACTTTTATATCATTAAATCATTAGTTCATTAGTTAATTTAAGAGACATCACATAAAGGACATTCAAATAATGGTCTTGGACAAGACCTAGGGACTCTTATTAACATCTTCAAAGCCTATTGTGCAATGTCTAGATCGCGTCCCATACCACCACCTAAACCTCATATAACTTTTGTAGTGCTAATATATATCCCATATGATGATAATAGGCAATAACCGACATAGACCGTGGTAGCAAAACATAGAATCCGAAGTTCTGTCCTACTTCGATGAGGTGTTCTACTTGCCAATGGTAGAACATAGACATCCCATGTAGGCACATGGTTAAGGAAATATGAAGGGATTCTTTGTATTCTAGTCTCAATCTTTAACTAGAACTACTTCCCTTACAATACTCACTCAGTGCTAGCCTTTGTTCTCATAAATTAAGTCACAATAAGGTTCATACAAATTGGTCCATATCATGTTCATGACCACAATACATTTACCCTACCAAACCAAGGCTATCTCACTATGGCGACAAGAAGTTCATCATGACTTTCCTAAAGATTTATATGATGCCTTTCCAGCCAATCAACCTTAAGTCCATCATTCATTTCATAAAGGATGCCATTACGGCTTACTAATTCGCGTTTCATAACCTTACCACTTGGCCATGAACACCGACTCAATACCCAATTATGATAATCAATCAAATCTAAAGAAATTCAACATAGATTCAACATTCTAATATCAATTAGAAAAATATGGACTACAATTCCTACGCCATTAGAAATCCCATAAGAAACAACTAATGAATTCACCAACATTAGACCAATATCAAGTAACCCGTAAGTTAGTCAAAATATAAGGTTCATCAATTTCATGGGTTCATAGGTAATTTAGGTTAAAATCATCAATACAACATCAATATAATTCATAATAGACGTTTGAAAACCATTAATGCAAGAGCCCATGGTAGAATCATGAAATTGGATAATTCATCTTTGAAAATTAAAGAAAACATCTTTGAAAGTTGGGCTCCTTGATGACACGAGTTTCAAGGATCAAAAGCCATACCTCAATGAAGCTAATTCTTTACTTTGATGAAGAATATCCAGTTAAAACGTCACACCAACCTCTTCCTTGATTTTGGACTTCAATGGAGTCTTGGGGAATTTCTAAGGTATTTTGGTGTTTTGATTTTTGAAGAATGAAATCTTCAAAGTGTTAAAACCTTATAACCACCTTTAAAATAACCATTATACCTTTAGAGAACCTCCAAAACTTCCATTTATAAGTGGGGTGAAATTGTACTTAACAGTGAAACTGCACGCAGGGAAACTTCACCATCGACGAGGCAGTCGACCGACCGTTTGTCCACAAATGTACCGTCCTGTCCTCCCGTCGATTGGGTCACAGGATGGATGTGGTTCCCAACCTTCCCCAGCCGAATTACAAACCTACGGTACCATCGACGGACTGTCCTTTGGTCCGTGGTCTTGGGACATGGTCTTGCCATCGACGGTCTGCCCATCGACGGGACGTAGGTCCACTTATGGGTCGTCCTGGCCTCCGTCGATGGGTTGAAAGACTTGGTATAGGTAGATTAGCCACCCAGGCTAAGTACCTACCCACTTCCATCACCCACGGACCGTTGAACAGCCCACTGGCCGTCAAGTGGCTTACGTAGGTGAGGGTGCCTTGGGCAGTCTTGGCCTCCGACATGGGTCCTTCCTCAAGCACCCTTGGTTGGTCCTTGGGGATGTTTGCCTGAATGTTTCCAACCCAAACATGAACGTATACGAGTTGAGGACCTCTCACATGAATTTCACTCAAAACAAACATGTAAAACTAAACGAAACATGCCTTGACACACAAGGTCATTTTAAGGCACATCTTTCGAATGCCATGGACGTTCTTTAGTGTTTGACCTTCAAACTTCTCAAAACTTTACACAATACCTATATACATCATATAATACTAATTTAAGACATTATAACCTAATAAGATACACATAAAATCATAGGCCCTCACATGAGACACTTAGGTGACGTAGTCGTCGAACGTCTTGGTTGACCCTTGACGTTTGACTTCCAATTCACCTAATACTCTAGATACTGCCTCAATACCATATAATAGACCATAATAGGACCCTATACAACCATTACTAACATGTTAGGCTCTAGATAACCTAAGTCATTTTCGAGGTCTTACATTCTCCCCCACATGGACAATATTCGTCTTCGAATGACACTTGCCACTCTCCGAACACTTCCAAGATTAGAGAATCATATTGAAAGCAAATAAACAAACCATATTACTCACAATAAAGGAAAAAAAACATCAATTTCACAAAAACAAGAGATTCACAACACAACAAGAAACTAGAATACAATTTTATAACTCATTATGCTACAAAACTCACACGCTTCATTCCAAATAGCAAAACTCATTTTGAATTTATTATTATACTCATACTCATCAGTTCTAACCACATAGAAACAATTTTAAACCAAATAATCAATTAACCAAATCTTCCAAATTTATACAGTGAACAGTGACTACTGCTACAGTGATTTTAGGCCATTTTTCAAAAATGCAATCTTAGGCAATTCATGATATAGACATGCTAATATGCAAGGTAACATATTATAGACACCTTTTACAACATGATAATAACTAAATAAAACACACAATGTAAGAAGTTAATGAAGTTCAATTTCAACCAAACTCCTAAACATCATGCACATGCAACAACTTCTAGCACAATTGTTACCATACTCCCCCACTTAGAAGGAACTCATACCATAACAAGAGAAACAAGGACTTACCAACTTCATCATCATTCTCATCCAGCTTCTCACCTCTTGTCCGGAGTGCATAGAAACGCCTCCTAATTGGAGCATCATCCTTTGGAGCACTAGGATCAACTTGCTTACCCTCTTGTCTAGAAGCAATCTTAGGACAATCTCACACTTTGTGACCATCTTTTCCACATCAAAAGCATTTACCCGTACCCACTAGACACTTACCATAATGTTTCTTACAACAAGTGGCACAAGTAGGTTTGTCATTGTGATAACCACCTCCTTTTTCAAACCTCTTCTTAGGAACACAAGGTCCATCTTGAGTTTGAGACCTCTTTTCGAACCTAGGTTGCTCTTGATCACTAGCAACACTCCTTTTCAAGTTTGTTGACATACTCCTAATTTTAGACTCTTCAATTGATTGTGCATACACCATGAGTCTAGCCAAAGTCATATCAACATGCAACATAGCCGTACGACATTCTTCCCTCACTAAGTCAGCTACACCCGTCACAAAGCGACTCATTTCATCCCTTGGATTAGACACTAGGGAAGGTGCATATCAAGACAAAGTTGAGAATTTCAAAGAGTATTCCTCAATACTCATATTGCCTTGCTTGAGATTGATAAACTCCTCTACTTTCACCTCTTTCCTTTCACGGGGAAAGTACTTACCAAGAAAAACTTCCTTGAATTCTTCCCACTCAATCGGACCCGACTCCACCGGCCTATTGTCCTTCCATTGAGTGTACCAAATTTGAGACACATCTCTCAATTGATAAGAAACCAACTACGCCTTCTCCCCAGATGTAACCCCCATAGCACTCAATACCTTGAACACACCATCAAGGAATTATTGAGGATCTTCATTAACCTTAGAGCCAAGAAAGATTGTAGGATTCAACCTCACAAAGTTTCTCAACCTAGATGACATAGTGCTCTCCATAGCATTAACCCTAGGCACCACGTTCAAGTTAACTTGAGTAGTTACGGCTCGTTCTAAAGCAAGCAAAGCCTCTCCAATCACCCTATTAGACAACTCCGGCACCTCATTACCTCCTTCCACATTAGGGGCATCATCACCTTGAGGAGGCAATTGAGCACCTTGAGCACCTTGGACACCTTGCCCATCTTGAAGCACTTGCTCAACTTGGTCAACTTGAGGAGGAGCTTCCTCATTCACCCTTCCCTCTTCCATCCTTCTAGTGGCCATCCTTCTAGTATTCATCTCCTAGAAACACAAGGAAAAACATTTAGAACGATACTCATAACATTACTCTACCGCATGACATAGGAGTAGAAATGAAGGGATACACTATCGTCCTATAGCCTCTCGCCCATAAATGTGTCGCGACTCACACAGCTGGTCGAGACTCTACTAGACTTGACTTTTTGAGACTTTTTAATTCCTAAGACTACTTCCATTAACCTATGCTCTGATACTAAGCTTGTCACATCCCGAAACTACACCCTAGAAGTTAGGGTGCAATGTTGGATTGTAACCGGCGTATTCGACCTCTCGGAGGTCTCATACAAGCCTATCGTAACGTTTATCGCATATATATAATTAAAAGTAGTGCAGAATTGAAAATTTTCATAAAAACAATAACATAGTCTTAAAACTCTTTCATATACGTAGTAATACGAAAATACTAAGTCTCGGATCATCATCTTAAGACACAAGAATACTTGGGACACGGCCCATACGAATTTGAAAACATACTACTATATAGTCTATTACAAAACATCATAAAGGAAACATAAAATGACATATATGCCCTCGAGTTAAGTGAGGACATACTTCCAACTTCTTCTTGAACGATCTCCTAATCCAAGTCTTCCTCCCAAAGCTCTTCACCTACCAAGAAATATAAAGATAGAAATAAAGCATGAAATTAGTACAACCACATGTACTAAGTATGGCTTAATGCATAAAATCATGAAAACGGACATTTATTGGAAATATGCATGTTTTAATTTAAATATCATAATATCATCATCAGAATAACATTTAGCAACTTAGAATCACATAAGAAGACAATTCATCAATTATCAGAATTTAAAGGGACACTTAACAGTAAAATATGTTCAATGTACAGCGAATTAATTCACTGTAACAATGAAGTACTTTACCTTACCTTTACAACACTTCCTAGCATGTAATTCTTTCAC
This sequence comes from Solanum sitiens, assembly GCA_016801875.1. Classification (NCBI taxonomy): domain Eukaryota; kingdom Viridiplantae; phylum Streptophyta; class Magnoliopsida; order Solanales; family Solanaceae; genus Solanum; species Solanum sitiens. The sequence goes on from JABWTJ010000287.1 coordinate 737,196, forward strand.
TAAAAGTTATCCTAAGATTCACTTAAGTTACACAAAGAGAGACCGCCCATACACCCTCTCTAGATGTGCCTAAACGACCCTCACGATTACCTATAATTAGTCACATACATAGTTACAAGTATCATAAACATAAATGTAAGATTCTTCTACCAAAGGTGAATTCTAAGTCTCACTTGAGTGAGCTGTGAAGTGACCGCCCATACAATCCATTAGAAACACACTCAAGAGATCCTATAGACTCTCTAGGATATAATCATTCTCACTAAACACACCAACACATGGATGATAGGACACTCTCCTTCCAAAGGCTATCAAAAGACGTACATAAGTAAATCAAGAAGATAACGTCCATGATTGACCTCTTCAAGATTACCTCAATAGTCCTTAAGACTACCTAAGGCTTAGATCATGTCAACAACACCAAACATCTTCCCTAACTAGAGTCATTCTCAAGAATTCCATAGATAAGACATGAAGAAACCATCCTTTATGTCCTCTTCACACTTTAACTAAGGAATCCTTAAGTCACCTTAGATTAGGTACTTATACATATACATACTTTTTTTATCATTAAATCATTAGTTCATTAGTTCATTTAAGAGCCATACATAACATAAAGGACATTCAAATAATGGTCTAGGACAATACCTAGGGACTCTTATTAACATCTTCAAAGCCTATTGTGCAATGTTTAGATAGCGTCCCATACCACCACCTAAACCTCATAGAACTTGTCTAATGCTAATATGTATCCCATAGGTTGAGAATAGGTTGAGAATAGCAAAACATGGAATCCAAAGTTCTATCCTACTTCGATGAGGTATTTTACTTTCCAATGGTATTACATAGACATCCCATGTAGGCACATGGTTAAGGAAATATGAAGGGCTTATTTGTATTCTAGTCTAAATCTTTAACTAGAACTACTGCCCTTACAATACTAACTTGGTGCTAGCCTTTGTTCTCATAGATTAAGTCACATTAAGGTTCATAGAAATGGGTCCCATATCATGTTCATGACCCAATTACATTTACCCTACGAAAGCAAGGTCCACTAGGGCTATCTCACTATGGCGACAAGAAGCTCATCATGAGTTTCCTAAGGATTGATATGATGTCGTTCAAGACAATCAACCTTAAGTCCATCATTCATTTCATAAAGGATACAATTACAGCTTACTACTTCACGTTTCATAACATTATCACTTGGTTCAAGGTTTCACATAAAGGACCCTCTTAACATCATTCAAAGTCTCACCTATATTCATTTATTCAAGACTAATACCCTTTGGGTTCCTAAGTCAAAACATCACATATTCACATAAGCATCAAGTAAGGGACACAAGTCTACCTAAAAAAGACACAACAAACTTCCATTTAACCCATATAGACTATGTTTCATCAGACACTTACGAATGACCCTTAACCTTATTTAGTCAACCTATTCATTACATTAACATTATCTACATAACCATTTAGATTCATATAGCCATAACTTGACATTATTACCTAGATAGTATCAATAGTCTAACACATACTTTCACATATAGGTAGATATGATCATACATCACAAAATCAACTACACAAATAGCCATATAACTTCAAGTAGTGCAGACAAGGTCATGGTCATCATTGTCCTTAAAATAACGCCGACAAGGCCACATCAATTCACATAACACCGCCACCAAAGTTGGACCAAACAAATCATAACATAATTGAAGTATAATTAACATTGAATAAGAATAAGTAGGGAAGCGTACCGCCACTTTATCATCAACACTTTAAGCTAATACCAAATCACCCAATTCAACATCATAAGGCCCTTACCCATGGCCATGAAGACCGATTTAATACCCAATTATGATAATCAATGACATCTAAACCAATTAAACATAGATTAAACATTCTAATATCAATTATATAACAATTTAATAAAAATTTTACACCATTAGAAGTCCCATAAGAAACTACACATGAATTCTCCAACAATAGACCAATATCAAGTAACGGATAAGTCAGTCAAAATCTAAGGTTTATTAATTTCATGGGTTTATAGGTAATTTTGGTTAAAAACATGAATAAAACATCAATCTAATCCATAATAGACGTTTGAAAACCATTAATGCAAGAACCCATGGTAGAATCATGAAATTGGACAATTCATCTTTGAAAACTTTAGAAAAAATCTTTGAATGTTGGGCTCCTTGATGACACGAGTTTCAAGGATCAAAATCCATACCTCAATGAAGATAATTATTCTCTTTGATGAAGAATATCCACTCAAAACATCACATCAATCTCTTCCTTGAATTTGGATTTCAATGGAGTCTTGGGGAATTTCTAAGGTATTTTGGGGTTATGATTTCTGAAGAATGAAATATTCTAAGTGTTAAAACCTTATAACCACCTTTAAAATACCCTTTATAACCTTAGAGAACCGCCAAACCTTCCATTTAGAAGTGGTGTGAAATTACAATTTCACCCCTAACTTAACAGTGAAACTGCATGCAGGGAAACTTCACCATCGACGAGGCAGTCGACGGACCGTTTGTCCATAAATAGACCGTCCTGTCCTCCCGTCGATTGGGTCAGAGGATGGATGTGGTTCCAAATCTTCCCCAGACTATTTCCCAACCAACGGGGCCATCGAACAACTGTCCGTGGACCTACGGACCGTCCTTTGGTTTGAGATCTTGGGACATGGTCTTTCCAGCTATGGTCTGCCCATCGACTGGACGTAGGTCCACTTACGGGCCGTCCTGTCATCCGTTGATGGGTTCAGAGACTTGGGACAGGAAGATTAGCCACCCAGGCTAAGTACCTACCCACTCCCATCACCCACGGACCGTCGACCAGCACACTGGCCGTTGATTGGCTTCCGTAGGTAAGGCTGCCTTGGGCAGTCTTGGCCTCCGACATGGGTCCTTCCTCAAGGACCCTTGGTTGGTCCTTGGGAATGTTTTCCTTGACATTTACAACCCAAACATAAGCTTATATGATTTTAGTACCTACCACATGAATTTCACTCAAAACAAACACGTAAAACTAGACGAAACATGCCTAGACACACACGGTCATTTCAAGGCACATCTTTCGAATGTTATGGACGTTCTTTAGTGTTTGACCTCCAAACTTCTCAAAACTTTACACACTACCTATATACATAATATAAGACTCATTTATGACCTTAGAACCTCATAATATACACATCAACACATAGGAACTCACATGAGACACTTAGGTGACCCAGTCGTCGAACGTCTTGGTTGACCCTTGACGTTTGACTTCCAATGCACCTAATACTCTAGATACTGCCTCAATACCATATTATGGACCATAATAGGACCTTATACAACCATTAACAATATGTTAGGCTATATATAACCTAAGTAATTTTTGAGGTCTTACAGGTTACGTGGCATCATATGACCATTGCACTTGTAGGTTGGGGATGTGATCATTGGTAAGTGTTTTGCATGTTATGTATATGTTATGTATTGCATATGAATTTTAACATGACTCTATGATAATATATCTTTGATTATGATCATGTTGCATGTTGATGAAGTCCTTAACTTGTATATGTTCCATGGTATGTGCATTGAAGACATTCACATGACTTAGCATGTTTGCTAAAGAAATGATAAATAATCCTTTTTCATGTCTGTCCTTATGTAACAGTTCGAAAAGTCAAGACCTAATCTAGAGCCTAACATGAGTTTTTAAAGTCATCCAAGAAGTTTTAGAGCCAAGACGTCAAAGAACGTTCATGACGTCTGGAAACTAGTTTAATTGAACTAGTTGTCATCGCTATGTTTGCAAATGGTTTCGGAGGGTAAACTAAAGACTAAAACTATTAAAAAGACTTTGGTTAGGTTGTGTATAGTATAGAGGGTCAAAACGTCCAAAAATGACACTCCAAAGACCCCCCAAAGGGTCATGAAGGAGGACCCCCACATGGGTGGGCAGGATGAAAAAGCAGCCTGCGAAAGTTAAGAATCAGTGGGGTCCTGTGCGACACGCAGCCAACACGGACCTCACTGGTTCAATTTATTTTTCAAAAATAAAAGTGTTACACCCTCAAAATGAGATAGGTCAAGCAAGATCCTAAAATGCGTTCCATGAGATTTTAAGGTCTTAAAACGACTAAATATAGTGTTAAGATGCATTATACAAAGTTTGGAAGTGTTTGGAGGTCAAACGTCCAGGAACGTCCAAGACGTTCGGAAACTAGTCGAAGTTGAACTAGTGTGTCGTAGTGTTTTATAGTGATGTTTTGGGAGATGGTTTGAAGGTTAAATTCAGTACCGAGAGTTCCTACGCATAGCCTGACATACAAAGGGTTGAAACGTCCAAGAACGACGCCCCAGGGACCATCAAAAGGGTCCCCAAGGAGGACCCAAACTTGGACTGCAAAGCTGCTGCGCCAGCATGTTTTGGGCAGTGACTGCGCGACGTGCAGCTGTCACGCAGTGGGGCAATATCTTGACCTACGACGCGGGGATGTCACGAACCATTCTGTCCAAGAATTTTCGAAAAATAAGATTCGGAAGTGCCTCCGCGACGCGCAGTAAAGTTCTAGATTTCGCTGCGTCGTTTTTAAGTCAAATTGAGCTGGTTAAATTGTCCAATAAAGTTCAGGGGTCTTTTGGGAATATTAGGGATTAATTATGAGTTGTTATTGTAGGTATTTTAAGAGTATTTAAGTAGCACAATAGCCAATGAGACCCTAGACTCCAAATCAAAAACCTTTCTCTCCCAAATATTCTCCCAAAACACCATCGAAGAAGAAGAAAAATTGCAGCAGCTCTAGGATGAATTGATCAAGATTTAAATTTGGGTTTAAAGCTCTAATCTAAGGTATGTGAAGATTATCCATTCATGTATTATTCTATCAATGAATCACCCCTAGTTTCCCTACAATTGAGAATCCAAAGAACCCCATTCAAGAGAGGGTTGTGATTGCATTATGGGTAAGGCTTGATTGTGATCCCAATATAATGGGTAACATTCAATTATGTTCTTATGATGATTATGTGATGTTATTATGATATTTTCATGGGGAATTGTAGTAATTGGTAATGAAGGTGATCATGGTGATTCAGGACATTAGAAGCAAGGTTGAAGGTTTAGATAGATCTTCTTAATTCAATTGTCTTGCATGATTATTGATAATAATAGGGTCATTGATATATGAAATGAATTAGACTTGTTTCATTATTATTTGGCTTGATGGAACATAACCTTAAAGAATGAATTATGGCTATATTCACCTTGTAAAAAAGTATGTGAAAAGAAAACAAAGGCTAGAAGATCCTATAATCTACCTATGAATGAAGATATAATGAATTGATGAATAATGAACCTTAGGATGGTTGTGTTGGCTATAGATTTAGGATGATTGAATGAAAGTGATAGATTCACTTGAGCATGGGGAGATTGTCTAGGACATACCTCCATGAGAGAAAAGGTTGAGCAAGGCTTGACAAAATAAAATTGGAGTATATGCTTGACTCCAAATGGATATGCAAAGTGAGACGGATAGTCTAGCAAGGGTCCGGAATCCAAGTAAAAAGGAGAGCCACACCTAGTAGTTGTCATGACTATTCACTTAGGTCTCATGAGGCGGGAGTTCTTCACGTAGTAGAGTCAAAGTATCCTAGTAGAGATATCCATATCCTATGAACTTAGACATGCTTCAGAAGAATCTCGTAGTGTTCAAAGCAATAGATGAACTTAGACATGCCCAAGAGGTATCTCGTAGTGTTCATAATGTGTGAATGAACTTAGACATGCCCAAGGGTTATCTTGCAGTGTTCATGATTAAGGGATCTAGACATACCTTAAAAAGTATCTCGTAGGATCCATATGATTAAGTAACTTAGACATACTTAAAGAAGTATCTCATAGTGTTCAAAAGATAACTATAGGGGCTAGACTCCAAGGTAAGAAGTAATAAAGAAAGGATCCAAAAGTAGTACCTTGCATGAATGGTGGTATGGGACATAAGTGCATTGCACAAGGTATGACCTAGGGTCACTAATGAAGAATATAATGAAGATAGGATTGGACTAGAAGTTTCTTTTCCTAGAATCGTATACTAAGGATGAGAGAATCTTAGTAAATGAAGTTATGTAATAAAGAAGCTATGGAGGGTGAACATGTTAAGAATGACTTTCGAGATAGGCTTAATATATAGGGTAGTATGGGCTGCCCTATGTACATTGCACAAGCATGTATTCAGATGACCATAAGGGTATAGTATTCTTTAGTATGAAGAACTTAGACCTTAATTATGATAGTGGATTACGATCAAGAATGACCAAAGAGAGGTACTTAGCTTTTGTAGTAGTATGGGATGCTACCTTAGCCTTGCACTAGTATACTTGGAGGTAGCTTTTGATGTTGTTCACTTGAGTAAGAAGGACAAGTAAGTAAGTAAGTAAGTATGAATTTTTATATGATTTATGATGCTTTAATATGTTATGATACACATGTTATTCTTATGCCTTTATCTATTATGATTATGTCTATTATTGACTAACCTTTTGAGAGATCTTATGTTGGTATGTAGTTTCAATACTTAGTACATATAGTACTAACGCATATTGGCTACATGTTGTCTATGTAGGTTCTTGAGATGATTGAGTTACTTGAAGGGTAGAGTTTCCAAGGTTTCCAAGAAGACAAGAAGTGGTGAGTCCTCATAGCTTCGAGGACGAACATTTATTTCCCTTTATGACTTTCTTTATGTTTTAGATTTTATGTGGGCTGCATCCCAATGCTTTTTATTCATGTCGAATTTAGATGGTTCTTGAGACAATGTTATTAGAGATGCTTTTACGTTTATGAAATACCTTTTGGTTTATGTTTAAAGAAAGTTTTTAAAATCCCTTGAGTTATGCATAATGTTATGTAATGAAGTTAAGAGGCTTGTACAAGACCTACGAGAGGTCGAGTACGCCGTGTCGAGATTCAAGGGTTGCCCTAACTTCTAGGGTGTACTTGCGGGTCGTGACAAAAAGTGTGTGTTGACCCCGCGATGCGGAGCTACTTCCCAGATCCGGTAAAATTGTATTTTTGACATTTTGACTTCACAAAAAAACCCATTTAAGTGAGGGGTGTTTTGGGTAATTTAGGGGTTGATTATATATAGACGAAGGTTCATTTTAAATTCATTTTTTACTCACCCAAACCCAATTCCTAAAACAAAACCCAAAAGCTCTCACCTCTCTCTACTTTCTCTCTCCCCAATTCCTCCATTGAAGCGGGAAGAAAGATTTAAGAAGAAGGTCAATTTGTCTAGGATTTCACTTCAATTACGTGTATTAAGCTTCAATAAGGTATGGGTTCTTCACTCTTGGGATTCCTTTCCCCTAGAGGTCCTTTCAAAGTTGATTTTCAAATTACCCAATTCCATGGGGTTTTCCAATTCTAATGGGTTTTATTCTAAACTTCAAATTGATAATAAATTGTGATTTCCTATTACTAATTGAGTATATATTGATGATTAATTGATGCAATTTCATGTTTATCATGTTCCCTTCCCTAATTCCCCAAATATTTGATCATGTTCATGAATTGATGGGAATTGAAGAATGATTTGATTATTAGACTTGTTTTATCTATTCTAAATCATGTATGGATTGATTAGGGTAATGTATTGTTGGGATTGGATCTATTTCTTGATTAATTCATGATGAGCCCTAATCCCCCTAACCCTAGGTTATGAATTGATGTTAATTGGGATAGTGATGATACAATTGACCTTGTTCTTGTGTTAATTACTATTGATTGATGTTACTACACCTATTAATGTATGAAATTGGTTGGTTAATGGTAAGACCGTGATGATAGATTTTGAACGAGATTTGGTAAGTCCTCATAATCCTAACCTTTACTTCAAGTATGATGGGTTGTGATTGGTGATATAGTTCAATTGAAGTATACCTTGTGAATAGCCTACATAGTTGTTGGTATGATGTTGAATTGAAATGTCTTGACTATGGGATTGTGAAATTACGCTTAAAATGAAATGATATAAGGTTGGTGACGAATTTCCTATGTGCCTTGTTATCAAATGATGATTATGATATGCTAATATCACATATGAGGGTTGCCATGAAAGGATATTCTCATGCAATACCTATTGAGCTAAAATACAATGATTATATAAGGGATTAGACCCTATAACCTAAATTAAGTGATGATTAATAAAGAAAGACTTTTCAAAAGGGACTTAGCTTAGCACCGAGTGAAATTGACAATGGGAGGTGTTGATTTCCCATAGAAGGAGATTCACCCTATAGTTCCATATGAGGTGTTGACTCCCCTATGAGGGACACTTACCAAATGGGTTCCCATGAGATGAGGATCCAATTCCATAGGCATGTAGAGGGTTCATACATATCTCCTAGTTGTAGAACTATGTTGCCACCATAGGAAGACTAGCCAGTGGATCCACCAAGAAATCTACATTTATGTTTGATTCTACGTTGGCCAGTAGACCACCTTCCATCGGTGTAAGGTTTTACAACACTGAATTCCATTCTTTGATCTTGTGGTCTATGTTGGTTAAGGCAAATGTTCCTGAAAGTAAAATATAGTAATGATGTGAACTCTAGATAGGGTGACTTCAGAGGTTAGCTTAGTCTAGGTAGGAGTATGGGACTCTACCTAGGCATTGCACTAGTTGGCTTTGAGGGGAGTCCTAGAAGGATATTCTTATGATATAGTAATCTTATAAAGTAAATGTTATGCTTATGTTGACTTACATATTGATGATCTTATATGATGTTAGTTTCATTTATGGACATGTTATTGGTCTATATTGCTAAATATGATTATGGTTATTATTGATGATATGTTATGTTAAGTTAGGCATTATTTGTGATCCTTTGTTTGGTTTACTTGATTGAGTAAGGTTATGTGGCTTTTCTTGGTCATTGCACTTATAGGCTAAATGGTGGGTTATGAGTAAGGGTCTTGCTTGTATTATGATGATGTGAACTCTTGTATATGTTGACTTGACTTTATTTTTTGATGTTGTTTTTGTGTCGTACATAAGTTTGACTTATCGATTTTGTGATTATTGGCTTATATGGGTTATTGGTGGTCCATAACGCTTTTCAAAGTACTTTAGCATGGTTTTGATCAAATGTCCTCTTTAGAATGATTTCACTTGTTTTATATGCATATACCCATACTTAGTACAAGTGTGTACTAACCCATGTTTGATGTTTACTACAAATGTAGGATTCGACTGTTGATATTAGAGAAGGCTTTGAAGACTACTTGGATTCTTATCTTCCAAGTTCGGTAGGTCCTCACTTTTCGAGGACGATGCCATTATCTATCTATTGGATGTTGTTTAGTCTTAAAGACACTTTGTTCAATCTCTTCATTTTGGTACTATAATTGTAAAGCCTATATGTGGCTATGATTGTTGATTTAAGGTCTATGCCCAAATTGAGATACTCTTACCTAGATGGTTTAATATGAGACAATGTTATAGACTTCTTATGAGACTATCTGATACTGTGTATGTGCAATAAAAGAAGAAGACTATGTAATCGTCCTATACGAAGGGTCTATATATACTCGATATGAATATATTGTGTGTATGTATAGGTATATGTAAACCTCAATGTAAAAGTAGTAAAAAATTTAAATTTTCCGCATTTTAACCTATGAATGTAATGATGTATGCTAAGAGGCTAGTTTTAGTCCTCAAAGAGGACGACGACGCCAGTTACGTCTAGGGGGTACTCTTCGGATGTGACACCTTAAATGTTATGTGTGTATACCATACTTAGTACAGTTGCCGTACTAACCCCATTACTTTATATTACTACAAATGTAGGGTCCGACCATTGGAGATTAAGAAGGTCGATTGAAGAAGCTTTGAACTCTTTCTCAAAGAATTGGTAGGTCCTCATGTTCGGGGATGCTATATTTTGTATTCCATCTTATGAAGACATTACTAGATTTTAAGAATATTATATTTTCATTTATGCTCTTTGGATTCTTTTGTATTAAGTCCTATATGGAATATTTACTATTTATTGGCTATGTCCAGATTCGTACCCTTAGATTGTTTTATATATGTGAGACAAGTTTGTAGAATATCGAATGTCATTATAAATGTTATGTATGAATTCTAAGTATACTTAAAATAAAATGTAAAAGTTTTAATTTTTACGTAATTTTTTACTGACCAAATGTTATGACGAATGCTAAGGGCTTGTTTGAGTCCTTTAAGAAGACAACTACGCCGGTTGCATCTGGGGTGTGTTCTCCAGGTGTGAATAAATTGGTATCATAACACGAGGTTAAATATATTTAGGATCAATGTCTCACTAAACCACATTACCTAGTGTCTCGTTCATGGTTTTGAAGCGCGCCACAACTATGGATGAGATGCTATGCGATAACTAGGAAACTTCTATTTTTCTTCATACTCATATGTCGTGCCTTTAGAGTTTTGACACTATGTGTCGTTTAGCATCTAATCCCTTTCTTGTGTTTTCAGGCAATGAACATAAGAAGGACAACCGCGAGAAGAGTAGGAGAAGAGATTGCGAATGCGGGAGCTACTGTTCAAGGCAATCAAGTTTCTCCTCAATTTCAAGCTACTGTGAATGATCATGTTCCGGTGAATCCTTTGGCCATAATGGATGGTGAGGTGAGGGAATCCCTGTTCTAAATAGCCCAAGCCATCACCACCCAAGCTTAGGCTATTACGCCACAAGCTAACCGAGAGGTTGCACCTAGAGAGAACCAACATGCTAGTACTATGGCTAGCCGCTTGAGATATTTTATGAGGATGAATTCTCCCATGTTGTTAGGACAGAAAGTTGATGAAGACCCCCAAGATTTCCTTGATGAGGTCTACAAGATATTGTTTTCTATGGGGGTGAGTACTATTGAGAAGGGTGAGCTTGCTGCCTATGGCTCAGACATGGTACAATCAGTAGAAGGATAGTAGGGCTTTAGTAGGTGGTCTCGTGACTTTGTTGAAATATTTTTTCCAAGGGAGCAATGAGAAGTTAAGGAAGTGGAGTTCATTAACCTTCGTCAAGGATGTATGAGTGTTAAGGAACACCATTAAAGTTCATTAAGCTTTCCAAATATTCTTCTACTTTGGTTTCCAATGCTAGGGATGAAATGAGTCGTTATGTAATGGGCGTGTCCGAAAAGATTGAAGAAGAATGTCATGCAACCATTCTTCATGAAAATATGGATCTTTCTAGGTTGATGGTTCATGATCAACAAGTTGAGGAGATTGGTCTAAGGAAAAGCAACAGGGAAGCTAAGAAGCCAATGTCTTTTGAAAGTGGTTCTTCTAAAAGTAGGCTTGATGTTCAATACAAGCCTAACTTCAAGAAGAGGTTTTCAAACTAAGTTCCTTTGAATTTCTCCAAGAATCTCAATGATAAATGTTCTAATTCTAAACTTCAAAAATAGAGAAATGTTGATCCCCAAGTAAATTACTAAGTTGTGGTAACTGTGGTAAGAAACATGTGGGTGAATGCCTTGTTGGAACTAATAGTTGCTATGGTTGTGGGAAAGGTGGTGTAACACCCCGTAAATTCAATGACCTATACTAGAGGCTTATATGTTGATTAATTATGGTTTTAACACTAAATAAGTATAAATAACTAGTTGACATCCGGAAACTAGCGAAATTTAACTAGTTGACGTCCCTATGTTTGGTGAAGGTTTCGGAGGGTCATATGGAGTCCAAAATATGTGAAAATACTTATAATAGGTAGAGTACAGTATAGAGGGTCAAACATTGAAGGCACGACACCCCAAGGACCACCGGAAGAGTCCATGGGGAGGACCCCAAGTTGGGCAAGAAAGCTGCCAAGGCAGCTGCGCTTAGGCAGATTCAGGTGGCTGCGCTTAGGCAGATTCAGGCAGCCACCGCGATGGAATATGAAGTTTTCCTCGAGATGCGGGGCTGACATGGACCCTACTTCCTAATCTCAAAATTTGAAAATAAATCGGGGAATTAGCCTTGCAACGCGTACCTACTTCCCAGATATCGAAAAGTCTTTTTTTGTGTGTGTTTTGACTTTACAAATAAACCCATTAAAGTGAGGGATCTTTTCGGTAATTTAATGGGTGACTATATAATGTATTAGGGTCAGTTTTAGGTCAATTTTAACACAAAAATAAAGTCCCAAAAGTTGAACTGAAAAATCTCTCTCCCTCACAAAATTCTCTCCCCTACAAAACTCCATTGAAGACCATTAGATCTCCATGAAAAAGATCAAGACTTTAAGTTTTTCAACCCAATTTGGTGGCTTTCTCATCTATAAGTTATGGTTTCTTTCACTCTTGGGAATCCTTTCCCACAGAGTTCCATCAAAAGATGATTTCTAAATACCCAAAACAAGGATTTTTCTCCTCACATGGGTCTTCTTTCTAAAATGAAATTGAGTCTCAATTGTGATGAATTATGATGAATTAGTGTTGTTTAATTTTGAATTAATGGTTAATTTATGAATTCCTATGATCTTTACCTTGACCCATGTCTTTCCCCCAAATCGCTAATTTCTTTTATTGGTTAAGGTGAACTGATGAGGGTGATGAACATGCCACTTATTTACTTTGATTTTACTTAAGTTAATAGTTCATGAATTTCCCTATTTCATAGGTTGATTGTGAGTTCTTGGGTATTGAAGTATTAATTCCCAAGATGGGCAATGAGGTATGATCTTGATTCTCCTTTAATCTCTATTATGCAGGGTGAGATCTACTTATGTGATAGTGATGATATAGCTAATTGTGTTGCTATGATGTTGGTGATAAGAATCCCTCATCCCTAACCCTCGATTCATAAATAGGCTATGAAATATGTAATTATGTTATGATTTGATTATTATATGATTGAATGTATTTTCTCATGATTATGATAATGTGTCTAAAGTGAAAAGATAGTTCTCACTTGTGATCACCTATGAGCTATTATGATAGGATGTTTACATTAGGGTCTAGAAGAGACTAATGTGATCTTGTATGATTTCATAAGATGATTACTAAAGGTAATAATTTCTTACCACCGAAAGGGCATGTAAATGAGATGCATGTCTCACGTTAGTATGTACGGCCTCCCTCATGGGTTTCCTCACGTTAGTATGTTCAAATTCCCTAATTATGTGTTGTCCCATGAGATGGAAACCTCCACATTAGTAACTCAAGGTTTCTAGAAAAAATATCCTTTACCCTTAACTATGTGCCCACATAGGTCTCTAGCTTAGTGGATCAACCTAGATAGCTACATACAAATGGTTGCACCTTAGGCAAGTGTTAACACTCTCTTTTCGTTGTGGGAGTAGAACACAGGATTCCATGTAGCTAACATGGTCTCATGTTGGTTAATGCACTTCTTTCCCTAACATAAAGTAAAAGTATGAACAAGTCATATATATGAACCCTTATTAGGGTTGTCTTAAAGGTTACTACATAGTGTGTGGGAGGGTACGAGACTTCTCTTACACATTGCACATGTGGGATCCTATAGGATGATTCTAGTAGTGTTATTTTATGATTATGATTATGTCTATAAGTTATGATTAGTATTTATGTATGAAGTATGTTATATATGAGAATATGTTCTAAGTATGAAGTTGGTTGCTTAATGTGATACTTAGCTTTGGATAGGTTTATGGGGATTTATTCTTGGCATAACACAAGTGTTGCTTGAGTTACTTGTATGTTTATATGATTATGATGTCCCTTATATGTGTATATTGAATTGTTGGGTCATTGTTCATGGTTTTGACTAAATTGTGCCTTTTCTAATCCATTATCGATTTTATGCATAGGGACCATACTTAGTACATGCGTATTGTACTAACCCATATCTCTTCCCGTTTTCCCAAACATTGTAGGTTCGGGACGTTGAGGTATCATTGAGGCTAAAGCAAGAAGGCTTGGACTAGAATCTCTAAGTTTTTGGTATGCCCTCTAGTTCTAGGATGCTACCACACACTCTATCTTAATAGTACTTCTATTTTCTAATAGACATTCATTTCTTTCTTATTGTTGAAGATATTGATGTAAGCCCTATGTGGAAATTATGGATTTGTATAAGGGCTTTGCCCGGATTGTTTGACTTCGTTTAGATGGTTGGTATGACACAAAGTATAAAACTAAATTCCTATGTGTTTTAAGTTGTCTATTGCGAGCAGCCTATGTATACTTCGTATGTAGAGGTGTATGTAAACCTCCTTGCTATATAAGCAAAAGTTTTAATTTTTCCGTGTTTTTGACTTATGATTTCTGTGACGAATGCTAAGATGCTTGTCTTAGTCCTCTTCGAGGACGACGATGCCAGTAACAACTAAGGTTTACTTTGGGTCATTAAAAACTTTGTATTAGAGCATGAGGTTAAATATTCTTAGAAATGTTGTCACACTAAACCACGTCTATGTAGGGTCTTATTCATAATTGTGAAGCGCGCCACACTAATGAATGAGGGACTACGTGATGCTTAGGAACTCTCACTCTCTTGTTATTCCTTAGTCGTTTAGAAGAGTCTTAACTCTATCTAAAACTTTCTTGTAATCCTTTTATTGTGCTTATAGGCAATGAATACAAGGAGGAACAATGCTCGAAGTGCCGGATAAAGAGGTGGTTCCCCTTCAAGCTCCTCAAAACCCTCAAGCTTCTATTGAAGAATGGACTATGTCTAATGTTGAGATAAGGTTGTCTAATCATAGCTTGACTAAAGTGTTGGCTACCCAAGTTGATGGGGATGCATGGGTGTAAGTGAACCCCAATGCTTACACTACCACTTCAATGATTAGGGATTTCACAAGGATGAATACCCCTAGTTTCTATGGTTCTATGGTGGAGGAGACCCACAAGGGTTCATTGATGAAGTTTTAAAAGTTCTTGATACTATGGGTGTTTCTTTTAAAGAAAAGGCTGAACTAGCCTCCTAACAACTCAAAGACGTGGCTCAAGTTTGGTATGTTCAATGGAAGGATGAGAGGCCGATTATATAAGGTCGGATCACGTGGCAGCTTTAAAAATGGATTTCTTGATAGGTTCTTTCCCTTGGACCTAAGGGAGAGGAAAATGCAAGAATTCATCAACCTTCGTTAAGGGGGTATGAATGTGAAGGACTATAGTCTCCAATTCACTCAACTATCAAAGCATGCTCCTACTATGGTTGCAGATTCTAGGGCCACGATGAATAATTTGTCATGGGATATCTGATCTTGTGGTTAATGAATGTAGGTTGGATATGTTGATTCCTAGCATGGACATCTCTCGTCTCATGGTTCACGCTGAATAAATTAAGGAGCAAAAGCTTAAGCAAGATGGTAGGGTGTTGAAGTAGGTAAGAACTGATGATGGGAATTCTTATAAGAATAGATTTGAGGTTCCAGACAAACCAAGGATCAAGAAGAGGTTTTCCAATCAAAGCTCTTCTAATGCTCCAAGGGTCAACAAGAGTAAGGAGCCTACTCCCAAGCCCCAAGAGGGTAAAGGTGTAAGATCTTATGTTGAGAAGCCTCTTTGTGCAAAATGTTATAAGAGACATGATGGTATGTTCCTAGTTGGCACGGGTAATTGCTATGGTTGTGGAAAGAGTGGTCACATGGCGAGAGATTGAACTATGATGAAGTCTCAAGGAAGGGAAAAAACTCTAGCTGAAGAGAGTGACCCAAACTCGGATGCTCCTATAAAGAATCACTTCTATGATCTACGATCCCAAAGTGATCAAGAGAGCTCACCGGACGTGGTCAGCGGTATGTTAAAATTATTTTCCTTTGATATATATGCTTTGTTGGATTCGGGAGCTACATAGTCATTTGTTACCCCTCTTGTAGTCATGAAGTTTGATATACTACCCGACATATTGGACAAACCTTTTTCGGTTTCTACCCCGGTGGGTGATCCGTGGTGGTTAATATAGTCTATAGAGGTTGTCCAATTTCCTTGCCCAATAGAGTTACATTAGTTGACTTGATTGTAACGCCCTAAAATGAACTAAGGTGAACTAGAGATTCATGGATGGTTCTTGAGTTAATTTTAAGTTAAAATGAGTTACTTTAGTGTTCTTAGGCATTGTGTGAAGTTTTGTTAAGTTTGGAGGTCAAACGACCAAGAACGTCCATGACGTTCGGAAGTTGTTCCTTAGAAAGTACTTGTGTGTCTAGACGTGTTTGAATGAGTTTTACGTGTTCGTTTTACTTGAAACTTGTTTGAGATGTTCCTAAGACCTATAAGACCATTTTTATGGGTTTAGACTTCGGTCACGACCCCATATAGGACACACAAGAGGGCCCTAGAGAAGGGCCCAAGACTTGGACCAAAACTGCCAAATCAGTGTCCAATTGACAAGCCAATCGACGCCCAGTCGACGGCCCATCGACCTGGTCTGTAGTTTGGACAAGAACCTCTGCAGTTTTGAGAGTTTCAGTCCCAACAAACGAGACCCCACCAAAGGTCCGTCCTTTGACAAACGGTCCGTTGGTTGGTCCGTCGATGGAGACTGCCCCAAAAGTTGTCTTTTCCTGTTAAGTCTTGGGGTGTTTTGTAAGTTCACCCCAAGTCTTTTATGACCCTAGGATGATATTTTTAGGGTTTTTAAGTTATATTAGATTAGTTTTAAGTCCTAGACCTAGACAAGACCCCTCACTTAAAAATTCAAACTCTCTCTCTAAAGACAAACTCTCTCAAAGTCACCATTGGAGCTAGAAGTCAACGAGAGTTAGGGGGGCTGGTTTGGACGTGTTTTTCACCAAAATCATTGGGTTTTATTGAATTCGAGGTATGGTATCCAACCTTGAACTCTCTTCCATTCAAGGAGTCCCTTCTAATGAATTTTCAAAAAGGGTTTTCAACCGTAGTTTCTACTATCTTCAACTCTAAATATGGGTCTTGCATGAAAACGTTTCTAATGACTAATTAATGATGTTTCTAATGTTAGTTGATGATTTTAAGGTTAAAACTTCAACGAAATCATGTTAAATCTTTTCTTCAAATGTTGGCGTAAGAAATGGGTTAAATGAGCATCTTTGTGTAGACAATGAACTTTGGTTTTCTTCTGTTCTTATGTTGGTTTAGCTACTGACCTAAGGGTCACATTTTGATGAAATTTTGATAAAATGATTATAGGTGGTAATGTCATGGTGAAATGATGATTTCCTTATATTGTATAGTTCCTATTATAAATGGATTTTGAGTGGTATGGTCCACCTTCTTGGTGGCGGTGTTTACTTGATAAACTTTATATTATTTAGTATATAATGTGAATGAGTTCTTGAAGGTCTAACATGTGAAATGAAGAGATATTAAAATGGGTCTTGTAATGTGTTTTGTGAAGCTTGAATTGTATATTTGACCTAGATTATTCCTAAATGAAGTATATGATTATGTAAAGTATGTAAAGTGTGTGATTTGATGAAAAAAAGTCCAAAGAATGTATAGAAGTTGATATGAATGAAATGATGCTTATATTCAAGGTGTTCTCACATGTACACACACACTTAAGTGAATGTATGAAGCTAAGTTGAGTAAAAAGGGGAGTCTTGGGGTGGACACTCTTCATGAATTGAGATGAAGTGTCTAGTAGCAACCTCACTACATCTTAAGAGCTTTCTAAGATAGGTGAATATGAATACCCTTCGTGAGTTGAGATGTGGTGTTCACTAGTTATCCTTAACCTATAGTTTATAATATTGAGAATTTGTGTGGAGTTATGCCTAGCACCGAGAGGATATAAAGAAGGGGTGGTTACACTTCGTGAGTTGAGATGTTGTATTCCAATGTACCTCTTGAGATGCGTACTCCTCGTTAGTAGAGAATTAGTCACTTAGTAGCAATCTCCTTATCCCTTAACTATGTCCCCGCATAGGTGTAGCTATTGGGAAAGCCATGTAAAACCTATGAAGTATGACTTTACTCTAGGCAAGTGAGGATCCCTCATCCGATAGGGGTTAATATCGGGATTCAATGTCTAGCTCTCATGGTCTTTGTTGGTTAAGCTAACCCCCCACAAAAGTAATGAAAGTAATAAGTCTTCTAAAATCATGTGCTACTTATCTAAATTGAATGAACTAAGTCTTCTAAAAGAACGTGCTACTTAGGGTAGGTGGTGGTATGGGACGTTACCTATCCATTGCACAAAGTAGGACCTTCCGAAAGGGAAGACTTGGTGCCAAACCTTCTAAAAGAGTGTACTACTTAGGGTAGGTGGTTGTATGGGACGCCATCTACTCATTGCACTAAGTAGGTATTCCGAAAGGGAAGTCTTTGGTGTTTTGTTGGGTGTTTTTCTAATGTCTTGTGATTTGAGTGGTGACTTGTTCTCCCTAGGTGAGTAATACGAAAGGGGTTGTCTTGAGGATTGCTTTGGTGTGCATTGAAGGAAGTGTATAGAAGTTTCCTTCATGTTTTACCTTGGAGAGTCTTTGGATTTTCCTTAGGCAGGGAAACTCCTACGAAAATGAGTTCACTTCCTCATTGGCATTACCTTGGAAGTTCACCATTGTTGGAGTGTTTTTAGTTCACTGTAATGTTCTAAATAGTCACTATTAAGTCAAAATTTGGGTTTACTATAATAGCTGGTAAGTTCACTCTAAAGTGCATTTCTAGGTTAAAATTATGAAAATTCTTCTTTAAGTGTTAAATGATGCTTCTTATGTTGTTTTGTTTTTAAATTCATGAATGTTATAATTACTTGGCATGAAGCTTAATTTACTAAAATGTCCCTTTTACATAATTATGCATATGCCATATTTAGTACATCGTTTGTACTAACCCTATACTTTTCTATACCTTATAAGTATAGGTTGGAAGCTTTTGAAGGTTTGAAGGTGAAGCTTGGGTAATCTACTCTCTCAAGATTTGGTACGTCCTCATTTATTCGAGGACATAGTCTACGTTTCCTAGTTTTATTATTAAGACTTATTATGTATTTCTTTTAATGTAAAGTACCGTGTTCCTAAGATGTTATGTCGTGTCTTTAAGAAGGCTTGTGACGATGAGATTCTCTAAGTATTTTATGAAAGACTTCCTTTATTTACCTATTCATGAAATTTTTTAAATTCCGCACTAGTTTTCATGTCTTATGTGATGAACGATAGTTAAAGGACTTGTATGAGACCCCAAAGTGTCAAGTATGCCCGGACACAATCCGAGGGTTCTATCTAACTTCTAGGGGGTGCTTTCGGGTTGTTACATTGATAGAACATGATATGCTTTATTTTGACGTCATATTTGGAATGGATTGGTTGCATGCTTTCTTTGCCTCTATTGATTGTAGGACGAGGGTAGTCAAATTTCAATTTCCAAATGAACCCATTTTCGAGTTGAAGGGAGGGAACTCAATTTCTAGGGGTAATATCATCTTATGTCTAAAAGATTTCAAATTAATTGCAAAGGGTTGTCTCTACCAGATTGTGAGAGTTAGGGATCTTGTATCCGAAGTCCCTCCCATAGAGTCAGTACCGTAGTGAGGGAATTTCAAGAGGTCCCAATGATCTTCCCAGAATTCCTCTCGAACATGAGATTGACTTCGGCATAGACATATTTCCGGATAGACAACATATTTTAATCCCTCCTTATCGGATGGCCCCGGCCGAGTTGAAAGAACTAAAGGCTCAACTCAAAGAATTGATAGATAAGGGTTTTGTTCAACCAAGCATATCTTCATGGGGTGCCCCGGTATTGTTTGTAATGAAGAAGGACGGGTCCTTGAGAATATGTATTGATTATCGTTAATTGAACAAAGACACTATAAAGAATAAGTACCCGCTCCCTAGGATTGATGACTTATTTGATCAACTAAAAGGAGCGAGTTACTTTTCAAAGATTGACTTGAGGTCGGGTTATCATCAACTTAGAGTGAGGGAGGTTGATATTCCGAAAATGGCATTCCGAACAAGATATGTTCACTTTGAATTCCTAGTGATGTCATTTGGTCTAACAAATGCCCCGACGGCATTCATGGACCTTATGAATCAAGTTTTTAGAAAGTATCTTGATTTGCTTGTTATTGTCTTCATTGATAACATTTTGATATACTCTAGGAGTGAAAATGATCATATGAGACATTTGATGATAGTTTTGCAAGTTCTCAAGGATAACAAACTTTTTGCTAAGTTTAGCAAGTGTGAGTTTTCATTGAGGTCAGTTGCATTTCTTGGGCACATTGTCTCTAGTTAAGGGGTAGAGGTTGATCCAAGGAAGACGGAAGTGGTAAAAAGTTGGACGAGACCATTGAGTCCTATCTACATCAAAAGTTTTCTAGGGTTAGCCGGTTACTATAGAAGGTTTTTTGAGGGATTTTCATCTATCGCATCTCCATTGTCATCCTTAACCCAAAAGAAGTCCAAATTCGAATGGTCGGAATCTTGTGAAAAGATTTTCCAATTATTGAAAGATAGACTAACCTATGCTTCGTTATTAACCTTACCGGAGGGTACCGAAGGCTTTGTGATTTATTGTGATGCCTCCCAAGTGGGTCTAGGATGTGTGCTCATGCAAAATGTCAAAGTCATAGCGTATGCCTCTAGACAACTCAAGCCACATTAGAAGAATTATTCAACTCATGACCTTGAGCTTACGACCGTGGTATTTGCTTTGAAAATTTGGAGACACTATCTTTATGGGATGAATGTAGATGTATTCACCGATCACAAAAGTCTCCAATTTATATTCATTCAAAAAGACTTAAATCTACGCCAAAGGAGATGGTTAGAGCTTTTAAAGGAATATGAAATGAGTGTACTTTACCATCCCGGAAAAGCTAATGTTGTGGCGGATACTTTGAGTCGAGTATCTATGGGTAGTGTGGTTCATGTTAATGATGACAAAAAGGAACTAATCAAGGATGTTCATAGGTTGGACAGTTTGGGTATTCGACTAGAAGAATTGTCGAAGGGTGGTTTGATGGTTCGTCATAACTCCGAGTCATCTTTAGTAGTGGATGTGAAGTCCAAGCAACATCTTGATCCCCTATTGATGGAGTTGAAAGACTCGCTCCTTAACAAGAATAATGAATCTTTCTCCTAAGGGGAGGATGGGGTACTTATCTACCAAGGGAGGTTTTGTGTGCCAGATGTGGATGGTTTAAGGGAGAAAATCATTGATGACGCTTATGGCTCCCGATACTCCATCTATCTGGGGGCCACCAAGATGTATCATAAATTGTGTGATATCTATTGGTGGAATGGAATAAAGATAGAGGTAGCTAATTTTGTGTAAAGGTGCCCAAATTGCAAACAAGTCAAAGCCGAGCATCAAGGCCCGGGTGGCCTAACCCAAGATATTGATATCCCCACTTGGAAGTGGGAAGATGTCAACATGGACGTTGTGGTAGGTTTGCCTAAAACACGTCGAAAACATGACTCAATTTGGGTCATAGTGGATAGGTTGACCAAGTCATCCCATTTCCTTCCCGTAAAAGTTTCTTACTCGGCGGAGGAGTAAGCTAAATTATATATTATAGATATTGTGAAGTTACATGGGCCTCTATTGTCGAACATTTTGGATAGAGGAGCCAAATTCATTTCACACTTTTCGAGATCTTTCCAAAGTGGACTTGGTATGCAAGTAAAGCATAGCACCACTTTCCATTCTCAAAAGGATAGACAAGCGGAGCTCACCATCCAAACTCTAAAGGATATGTTACGGGCTTGCGTAATTGATTTCTAGGGCAATTGGTATGATCATCTACCCTTAATCGAATTCTCCTACAACAATAGCTACCACGAAAGTATCGGTATGACACCTTTTGAAGCGCTTTATGGTAGAAGGTGCCGGTCCCCGATTGGATGGTTTGAAGTGGGTGAGTTTGCTCTTTTTGGTCCCGAATTAGTGTATGAGGGCACCGAGAAGGTTTGACTTATAAGGTAAACATTGAAAAAAACTTTTAGTCGGCAAAACTCTTATGCCTACAATAGAAGGAGTGACCTTGAATTCGAAGTAGGAGATTGAGTCTATTTTAAAATGTCACCCAAAGAGGTGATGAGATTTGGAAAGAAGGGGAAACTTAGTCCCCGTTATGTGGGGCCGTATGAAATTTTAAGAGGGTCGGGAGTGTTTCCTATGAGTGGAAATTGGCAAATCAGTTGGCCGTGATTCATCCGGTATTCCATGTTTCTATGCTTAAAAAGTGTATAGGTGATCTGGTTTCCATTCGCCCTCTAGAAGTCTTAGGGGTAAAAGAGGACCTTTCTTATAAAGAGGTCCCGATTCAGATCTTGTATCGTCAAATTAAGAAAATGAGGAATAAGGAGTTTGCCTCCGTACTATGGAGGAACCACCTTGTTGAGGGTGCAACATGGGAGGCCGAGGCCGACATAAAGACCCGATATCCTCATCTTTTTCTCCTTACTCCTAGCCAAGATTAAGGTTAGTATTTATTTAAATGACTATTATGAATAATGTTGAACTCATCATGTTTATCTAGTATGTGTATATTTTTGTAGAAATTCATGCCTTAATTGTGTTTTTGTGATATATGGCTCTCATGATTAACTTGCACTTAAATATGTAGTGGGCTATATTGCTTTCATGAGAAGTGTTTTGGGCATATTTTGATGTTTTGTTGATAATAAATCAGTATGTCAACTCTTAATGTTCATATTGAGCTCATAATTGAAATGGAGAAGGTAGTACCTCCTTATGTAATATGATAAGTTGAGCTAGTGTTATGGTATGTTGTGGATTAAGTTCGTATTTGTTGATGCTATGTTTATATGTTGAAATGAGTTTAAATTTCCTCCAATTATATGTGACTAATTGTGATATTTGTGTTTATTGGCTGCTAGTCTTGAGTCTTTTTCCTTTCACCGAATAGAAGGTTTAAGGTGTCATTCGGGGACGAATGTTCCTAAGGGGGGGATATTGTAACACCCCGTAAAATCCATCACCTATACTACAGACTTATATGTTAAGTAATTATGGTTTTAGACCTAAACAAGTATAAATAACTTGTTTGAGAAGTATCGGATCAATAGGATTAAAGAAAAGCCTTAACGTCCGGAAACTAGCGAAATTTAACTAGTTGACGTCCCTATGTTTGGTGAAGATTTCGTAGGGTCATAAGGACTCAAAAAGTTGTAAAAAAAATTTCGATAGGTACTCTGTAGTATACAGAGTCAAAACGTACAGTCACGACACCTCAACAACAACCGGAAATGTCTTTGTGGAGGACCCGAAGTTGGGCGAGCAAGCTGCCAAGGCAGCTGCGCGCAGGCAGATTCTGGTGGCTGCTTCACATCTCGCAGCCATCACGAGGGAATCTGAAGTTTGCCTCGTGACGCGGGGCATACATGGACCCTAATGCCTCAGCTAAATATTCAAAAAATAAATCGGGGAATTAGCTTCACGATGCGCACCTACTTTCCAGAGATCGTAAAAGTCGTATTTTGGGTGTTTTGACTTCACATATAAACCCATTAAAGTGAGGGGTCTTTTGGTTAATTTAATGGGTGACTATATAATGTCTTAGGGTCAGTTTTAGGTCCATTTTAACACAAAAATCAAGTCCCAAAAGTTGAACTCAGAAATCCCTCTCTCCATCCCAAAATTATCTCCTCCTCCAAAACTCCATTGAAGAGCATTAGAGCTCCAAGAAGAAGATCAAGCCTTCAATGTATTCAACAAATTTTTTGTGGCTTTCTCATCAATAAGGTATGTTTTCTTTCAATCTTGTGAATCCTTTCCCCAAGAGGCCCTTTGAAAGATGATTTCTAAATTCCGCCCAAACAAGGGTTTTTCTCCTCACATGGGTCTTCTATCTAAAATGAAATTGTGTATCAATTGTGATGAACTATGATGAATTAATGTTTTTTAAGTGTGAATTAATTGTTAATTGATGAATTCCTTTGATCTTTCCCTTGAGCCATGTCTTTCCCCCAAATCGCAAATTTCTTGGATTGGTTAAGGTGAATTGATAAGGGTGATGAACATGTCACTTATTTACTTTGATTTAAGTTATGTTAATACTTTATTAATTGCCCTATTTCGTATGTTGATTGTGAGTTCTTGGGTATTGAAGTATGAAGTCCCAAGAAGGGCAATGATGTATGATCTTGATTCTCCTTTAATCTAAATTATGCAAGGTGAAATGTACTTATGTGATAGTGATGATATAGCTAAATGTGTTGTTGTGATGTTGGTGATAAAAAGCTGTCATCCCTAACCCTAGATTCATAAATTGGCTATGAAGTATGTAATTATATTATGATATGATTATTATATGATTGAATGTAGTTTATCATGATTATGATAATGTGTCAAAAGTGAAATGATAGTTCTCACTTCTGATCACCTATGAGCTATTATGATAGGATGTTTACATAAGTGTCTAGAAGAGACTAATGTGAACTTGTATGATGTCATAAGATTATTAATAAAGGGAATAATTGATTATCACCAAAAGGGCATGTAAATGAGATGGAGGTCTCACGTTAGTAAGTTCGGCCTCCCTCATGGGTTTCCTCACGTTAGTAAGTCCGGATTCCCTAATTATATGTTGTCTCATGAGATGGAAACCTCCACGTTACTAAGTCAAGGTTTATAAAAACAATCTCCTTAACCCTTAACTATGTGCCCACATAGGACTCTATCTTAGTGGATTCACCAAGATAGGTACATACGAATCGTTGCACCTTAGGCTAGTGTTAACCCTCTCTTTTCGGTGTGGGAGTAGAACACCGGATTTCATGTAGCTCACATGGTCTCATGGTTGTTAATGCACTTATTTTCCTAACAAAAAGTAAAAGTATGAACAAATCATGTATGTGAACCCTTATTAGGGTTGTCATAAAGGTTACTACATAGTGTTAATGAGGGTATGTGACTTCTCTTACACATTGCACATGTGGGATCCTATAGGATGATTCTAGTAGTGTTTTTTTTATGATTATGATTATGAATATGTGGATACGTTATGATTGGTATTGACGTATGAAGCATGTTATATATGAGAATATGTTTTAAGTATGAAGTAGGTTGCTTAATGTTATACTTAGCTTTGGATAGGGTTATGAGGCTTTATTCTAGGCATTGCACAGGTGTTGCTTGAGTTACTTGTATGTTCATATTATTATGATGTCCCTTATATGTATATATTGAATTGTTGGGTCATTGTGCATGGTTTTTACTAAATTGTGCCTTTTCTCATGCATTAACGATTTTTCATGCATAGGGACCATACTTAGTACATGTGTTTTGTACTAACCCATGTCTCTTCCTTTTTCCCCCAACATTGTAGGTTCGGGCCTTTGAGGTATGATTGAGGCTAAAGCAAGAATGCTTGGACTAGAATCTCCATGTTTTGGGTATGCCCTCTAGTTCGAGGATGCTACCGCACACTCTATCTTAGTAGTACTTGTATTGTCTAATAATATAAATTCATTTCTTTCTTATTATTTAAGATATTGATGTAAGCCTATGTGGCAATTATGAATTTGTATAAGCGCTTTGCCCGGATTGTTTGACTTCTTTTAGATAGTTGGTATGAGACAAAGTATTAGACTAAAATCATATGTGTTTTTAAGTTGTCTATTGCGATGAGCTTATGTATGCTTCTTATGTAAAGGTCTATGTACACCTTTTTTCTATATGAGCAACAGTTTTAATTTTTCCGCGTTTTGACTTATGATTGCTATGACTAATGTTAAGTGGCTTGTCTTAGTCCTCTTCGAGGACGACGATGCCAATAACGACTAGGGTTTACCTTGGGTCGTTACAAACTTTGTATCAGAGCATGAGGTTAAGTATTATTAGGAATGATGTCTCACTAAACCACGTCTATGTAGGGTCATATTCATAATTGTGAAGCGCGCCATACTTATGAATGAGGGACTATGTGATGCTTAGCAACTCTCACTCTCTTGTTATTCCTAAGTCTTGCCTAAGAGTCTTAACTCTATCTAGACCTTTCTTCTAATCCTTTTTTTATGCTTATAGGAAATGAATACAAGGAGGAACAATGCTCGAAGGGCCAGAGAGGAGAATTTGAATGAGGTGGTTCCTCCTTAAGCTCCTCAAAACCGTCAAGTTCCTATTGAAGAAATGACTATGTCTAATGTTGAGATAAGGTCGACTATTCATAGCTTGACTCAAGTGTTGGCTACCCAAGTTTCTAGGGATGCAAGGGTGCAAGTGAACCCCAATGCTAACGCACTAGTTAAAAAGACTTCTAAACGAAAGAATTATCAATGTATGCAAGAACCTATTTGAGAATTGTTATTTAGCTACTTTTACTTTGTTAATCACCCATGGTTCCCACAACCCTAGTTGTGGATTTAGTTACCATTGCCTAGAAGAATAAAATTCAGAGTTGATAAACAATAAATCATGAACATACTTTGACAAGCTTGAAGAAAATCCAGAAATTATCTTTGAAACAACAATATTCACTTGAAAATTAATTCAGGAAACTTGAATTAATTGCCCAAGTTGCAAAACGAATCTCCAAGAAAAAAACTATGAAAATTGTAAAAGAATCCAATATTATTTGTCCTAAAATAAAATGAATGTTTGTCAAATAACGCGTCTTCAATCGACTACCCCCACAGACGGTCTCTCGTTCAATCGACGGACCGACGACTGCCTCCGTAAGTCTAGACTTAGCTTTTTTTCTTCTGCCTTCACTTTACATCTTCTCTGATCCAATCGACGGACAAAAAGAACAGTCCGTCGATTTACTGAAAGTTCATTGATGCTACTCGTCATTCCATATTTAGCTTTTCTTCAACATCGGGTACTGGGAAATTCTATGATCAGATCGAAGATTCAGCAGGACGGTCCGTCGATCCTTCCATAGACCAACCCTTGGTCAGAATTCCCTGAGTTGCTTACAGATGCCTGAACCTCCAATCGATGGTCACCACCTACGGTCCGTCGATGGAACAACGGACTGTCGATGGCCTTCGTGGGTCACTTTCTGCACTAAAT
The DNA here is from genome assembly GCA_016801875.1 of Solanum sitiens. Classification (NCBI taxonomy): domain Eukaryota; kingdom Viridiplantae; phylum Streptophyta; class Magnoliopsida; order Solanales; family Solanaceae; genus Solanum; species Solanum sitiens. Next base: position 764,136 of record JABWTJ010000287.1, read on the forward strand.
CTCCACAGCCTTCTGCGTTCTGTTTTTTGACAATTTTCCTGCAAAACAAAGACAAAAACATATTAAAATTACTACAAAAAGGCTCTAGACATGCGTCAATCTTAAGGAAAAAGAATTGAAAGTACCGTTTAACCACGGTACATCAACACCCTTAACTTAAATTCGGTTTTTGACCTCAAGCGACGCCCTATGATTCAACACAACAGTTTGTACACAAGTATCCTCTTTTAAGCTTTCACAATCACATGTCTATCTTTAGGCTTAATAGTCTTACTCATGTGGATCAAACCATGACATAGACTCACCACGCTCCGACACCTTTACTCTTTTATCTCTCGCCAAAGTACCAACTTGCCGATATTGCAACTAGTGCCCTCACTTCAAAAAATATCCTCCTTTTTCGCACAGTGAATTCAACTTTGAGTATAAGGATCATTATTCAACACTCACGCTCAAAAAAACTTCACACCTAGTTGGTACTTGTCGCCATAGGGTTTCCCTTATTTTCACTACGTAAGTTCACCATATTAGACTCTTAAGATCACGATAAGACATTCTTGGCTTGTAACGTAGGCTCAGGGTCAGGTATGGTACATATGGTTACATTTTAGGTATGGTACATATGGTCACCTTATCCTACCTCTTTTATCATCTATTATGCCCTACTTTTTCTTTTCTTGTAATCTTCGCCTTGTTTTCTCCTTTCTTTCTCTTTTGTGGAAGTGGCTCTCACTTCTTTTTCTTCAACACTCTTTTTCTAATTTTTTTCTCATTGTTTAATATCTTTCTTTCTTTACTCAATTGACAATTTTTGACGGAGTCACTTCTTTTGTTCACTGTTTCTTCTCTTTTCTACATTACTCTTTTTATCCCCAGTTTTCGGGACATCACTCATAATAGCCACCCTCAACTTATGGATTTGCCATGATTCGAGGTACACAATACCCAAGGTTGTGTCAGGGCCAAGACGAGGTCAGTTTCTGTATTAGTCACCCTCAACTTATGGGTTTGGCCTAAGTTGAGGTGCAATTGTCCAAAGAGGGACCAGGGTCAACACATTATACCCAGGGAAAATTAGTTGGTGAAGAAAATAAAGGTCCATTATAAGCTCAAAATATTTGGATCAAAAAGGGATACAATTTCATTTGGTTCTCTTTGGTTTAGTCTAAATATTTGCTAATTTGAACAAGGGCCTATGATCCTTTTCTAAATGTCTAACACAGATTTCTTTTGCAGGACTAACTGGGCAAGTTCTAGCTAGATACCAACAGTGGAACAATCAAATTTACTCACACGCTCTTGACACCTCGTTACCCTATCAGATTATCGGACACCGAGTTCAAGTGTTAGATTGAGGGCCATGCAGTGGTGCATCTCTATGTCATGATTAGAGCAAACATGTTCAACATTCATTATACCTATTCATGCAAGCATTCTTTTAGAATGGTATATCATTCATATTTAGCCATCATGCTTCATATATGACATTCATACTTTGTACTTGTTACGATACATGTCGATTCAACAGTAAAGTAATCAGGATCTTGGGGCAAAATAACACATGCAAGAAAAACCCCTAAGAGAGGATCCTGAGATGGGCTACTCAGACTTCAACCTATCACTCACTTTTCATTTACTCCACCCCCCAAAAAAGCATGCAATTGTCCCCAATGCATAAGAAATATAAAGACAAAGTGGTAGGTGAAGAAAACATGAGGCGCATAGCGCCGAAGATCAATAAGGAGGAAGATCTGGTTTCCCGGAACCCGCACCCTCAGAAGTAGGGACACACTCAGTGGTGTCAGGAGTAGTATCTGCACCCTTAGTGGTGCTCCTCTTAACAGCCTCCAATCTGGAACTAGATGCCCCAGCAGCCAACCTTTGAGCCCTCATCTGATGGGTCTTGTAATCAATAAGAGAGGCTTTCCTCGCACCCTCCAGATCCGTCTGATCCTTCTTCCTAGCCTGAGCATCCTCACTCTCATTGGTGCGACTGGAAGAATGCCTCTAGGAACGGTCACATGGTGAAGGCGGTGGTGCAGTGGTGGTGGTGAATAGTGTAGCAAGCAATGTGTCCTCTACGACCTCCACAAGTGCGGTCTCAGGCTAAGTCCCCTCATCTCCAATATACCATCAACTTCGGCCCGCAGACTATCCATAGCCTCCTGAAGGGTCGTTAAATCATTTATGGGGGATGGACGTGCTGCAACTCTCAGCACAAATGCATCGAGGCGCTAGTGTACCGCCTAAATATTTTGCTTTGTCTGCTGATCTACCGTCTTCTCAATCCGGTCCTTAGCCTTGGCAATGGACTTATGCATCCAAGGCTGGATATGGTGCAGCAAGGTGGCCATCTGGGCCTCTAACTTCTGGACCTTAGCAATCAGGACCAGTGCTGCTGATGTAAGAGTCGACCGGGAGGAACTGGGTGCCCTACTAGTACCAGGGGCATACTCGATCGGGGTGGTATCCGTGAGCTCTGAAGCGACATTATCAGCCCCTTAGGCTAACTCCACCGTCTTCGCCAAGTTCTCACTCAATGGCTGTAAATCAACTCGAGGCCCTCTCCGTGGTGCTGCCACATTGGCCTCATCCCTGATGAGAGCGATATCTACATTCCTGATCGGTGTGCGGAGGACATCACAACGCCAAATGGGCACTCCAACATCCCTGCATAGCTAAAAAATCATCCAGGCGAAAGGGTAAGTGGTAATTGCTTAAAAACCCTCTCATGTATAACGGAAATCAACAACTTGGCGAAGTTGATCTCGAACCCTGCTACCAGTGCTGCTACCATGAACAATCTATCCCAAGTGAGGATGTTATCTGCTGCGGTGGGGCATAGGCGGTGGCGGACTAACAGTCAAACGAACTTTGCCACAAAAGTGAGGTTGGCTTTCTTGATAAGGCCTTTGGGTGTAACACCCAATCTACTCCCTCTCCATCGACAAACAGATGATGTACAAGCCACCTCTCGGTTGACTCTCTCTGCTCTACGGTGTACTAAAATTGGCCACTCTTGACCAAGCCCCATCTGTAATCGAACTCTGGGGTAAGGGGAGCCCACATAGCCTATGTAGTCGTGCCGTAAGGAAAACGACGGATGGTAGTTGGAGATATGTACACCCGACAGTCTCTAACAACAACCACTGTGAGTGGGTCGTGTTTGGGAGGGTGCGACCGCCTGTCCAAAGCACCTCGTAGATTCACCACATATGAAGCATAGAACTCTCACACCATGTCCTCACTGTTGGACCCCACACTCCTCGCCATCCATTCAAGCCTATGACGGGTAATAAGTCAAGTACCTCAGGGATTGTGTGCAGGCTACCTATAAGAACACTCCGCTCGACTATCACCAACTGAGTCATCACCCCTTATCATTCAACATCTTGGCATTCCTCTAGACGTGGTACTTGCCATCTACGCACCAACGGTTGGGCTAATCAGAAATCGGTGTAGGGACATCATGCTGAGGTGTCGGAGCAGTCTCTGAACTCTGGGTCTCATCAGACGAGGTATGGTGGGCAGGCACATGTTAGAGGGTGCCTCCCTATGATCCGAAACTAGAGGTAGTGGCCTCATTCGACCCTATAGAGTGGGCCAACTCATAACCGAAAGCCTCTTCGGAGCCAAACGCTCACTCAGAACTCGAGAAAGACCTAGACGCTCCTCATCAGACTAGGAGGCATTTATTAATCCGGACGCCACCTTATTCTGTGTGGCCCGAGTGGCTCTAGCGGCTGGTGTCGGGGTCTCAGTGCCACGGGGAACGTATTCGGGATCCCTCTTATCATCGGACGAGCCAATCAAACGTATGGATAGTGCCGCAGACTTGGATCTACCCCTGGAATAGACAATGTCTTGTTTGGGGGCCATAGTACCTGAAAAGCAAGTTGTCACTCTCATTGTAATAAAACATCACACTCAACATAATCAATATAGAACCTGGATACACAAGACATAGGTTAATGCAAAATTACAGAACTGGGAGACGGGTACTATCGACGGCCCATCGATAGTGTCGTCGGTGGACACTTGGTAAATTTTTTAATTGACTTCATACAACAGACAAAGGACGGATGTGAATAACCGCCCCTCGATCAATCGACGGATCGAAGTCCACTTCCGTCGTTTCAAAGTTAAGCAGTTTTAGGGTTTAGTCATTGACGGACCCTATCGACTGTCCGTCGATCAACCGACTGTCCGTAGACGGGGTCTCGTGTTGTTGGTCAGAGAAAGGTTTCAGGGCTTGTTTTTAAATACACATTTTGACAAATTTTAAAAAAATCTCAAGTTCACCAAACACATAACAACAAGTATAAGACCAATTCGTCATCCTTAGGGCTTTGATTTCGCAAATTTCGATCATGGATTCACGAGGCTATAAAACCCTTAGTCGGAAAATCAAAAATTATATTGAAACTGACATAGATTCTACCCCCAACCCATTCACTTTCTATAATTCTAAGGGACATAGAACCCAGTTTTAACAATTTTAACATGCAATTTTTCCCTAAGTCAAGACCCTCATACAATATATTTGTTTCCAAAAGCAAATGAACGAGAATTCATTAAGCAAAGGGAAATGAAATACCTATAAACTATAGTGGAGTGAAGAAGTGGGTATTCTAGCAACAACCAACTTACGTGCCGCCTTCGAACACCGACCGTAGAAACAATCGAGTTGGAGGAGAAACTAGGGAGGTTAGGGTTTTGGGATTTCTAGGAGGTTTGGAGGTTTGGGATTTTGAGGAAAATGGAAGGGAGTGATTGTGGGAGTTAATGGAGAAATAAGGGATTAAGGGGAGGGAAACATTTGGGAGGGAATTTTATAAGATGTGGGAGGGTAACTGAATAGTTATTTTTTTATATAGCCGGTCGGGTTGGGTTGGGTCACTAGTTTTTGTGAACTGACGATACCCAGTCAAAGGTCCGTAAGTCAGTCAACAGACCGTCGACTGGACCGTCGATTGTGCATAGACTTAGACAAAATTTTGAGACATACCTAGGATCTACGGACCCATCGACGGTCCATCGATTGAATGATGGCCCGTCGGTTGATCCGTAGATCTGTGCACAAGACCAATTTCTGCAGAATTCTTGTGGTTTGGTTCTTGCACATTGAGCACCCATTAAGACTTTCTTTTTGTGTTTTCTGGACACTTTTGAGACTCGGACCGTAAGTTATTCTTTAGACAACACACTAAAAAAATAACACAAAATTGTGAATAAAACTAAAACGAAACAAGAGAATGCAACTATTCCTACAAAGAAAAGAAAAACCTATAGTTGGCTAGAGGATACACCTTGGGTTGCCTCGCAAGAAGAGCTTGATTTAACGTCGCAGCACGATGCAGGACCCTTGATTACTCAGACTTCATAAAGGTGATATGCTTCAACCACTTCATGAACACTCTCCACATGCCCTAGGTAGATCTTTATTATTTTCCCATTGACTGTGACCCTTGCACCCTCTTTGTTATTCAACTCAACCTCTCCCTGTGAGAATACGTTAGTAATAAGGAATCGCCCAGTCCACTTGGACTTGAGTTTACCCGGAAACTAGCGTAGCCTAAAGTTGAATAGAAGCACCAAGTCCCCAACCGCAAATTCTCGCTTCTCAATCTTTTGGCCAGGGTCCTTCTTCATATTTTCTTTGTATATGGCTGAACATTCATATTATTTTAGGCCAAACTCATCAAGCTCATTCAACCCGTTAAGTCTCTGTTCCACAGCTTCATTCCAATCCATCTTCAGTTTCTTTATCGCCCACATGGCCTTGTGCTCTAACTCGACTGGCAAGTGACAGGACTTCCCATATACAAGTTGGTATGGAGATATACCTATGGTGGTCTTGTATGTAGTCCGGTAGGCCCAAAGAGCATCATCAACACTCCTTGACCAATCTGTTCTATCAGTATTCACCGTATTCGACAGGATCTGCTTTATTTCTCTGTTGGACACCTCAACTTGCCCACTAGTCTGTGGATGGTAAGGAATGGCTATATTATGTAGAACCCCATATTTCTCAAACAACCCTTTGAACAACTTTTTGCAAAAGTAAGATCCCCCATCACTAATTATGGCCCTAGATGTACCAAATCTTGAGAAGATGTTCTTTTTCAAGAACGCGGTGACACTCTTCCATTCATTGTTACCAAGTGCTATGGCTTCCACCCATTTTGACACAAAATCCACCACCACAAGTATATATTTCATCCCATGAGAACTCACAAACGGGACCATAAAATCAATGCCCCACACATCAAACAACTCAATCCTAGAATGGGATTCAAGGGGAGCTCTTGCCTCTTCGAAATTCCTCCATCTCTCTGACACCTATCACAAGACTTGGCGAACTCATGAGCATCTTGGTGAATGCTTGGCCAATAGTACCCACATTGCAAAATCTTGTGGGCAGTCCGGATACCACTATGATGCCCACCCATATGGGATGAGTGGAATGCCTCTAAAACAATTAGCATTTTGACTTCAAGCACACATCGGCGAATAAGCCCATCGGCACAACTCCAGTATAAGTAAGGCTCATACTAAAAGAAATTTTTCACATCATGCATGAACTTCTTCCTTTGATGAAAGGACAAGTTCGATGGGACTATATCACTAGCCAGAAAATTCGCAAAATCGGCGAACCATGGAATCAAGTCATGAGAAGCGGCCAATACATGCTCATCCGGTAAGGTATCATAAATTTCATCCTTTACACCTAACTCTCGCATAGCTTCATCCTCCAATCTGGACAAGTGATTGGCAACTTGATTTTCAATCCCTTTTGCTGTCTTTCACCTCAAAATCTAACTCTTGCAATAGTAGCACCCATCTAATCAACCTCGGTTTCGCATCCTTCTTTGCCATCAAATACCTCAAAGCGGAGTGATCAGTATGCACTATAACTCAAGCAAATAGGAACGGAATTTTTTTAAAGCAAACACCACAGCAAGGAGATCTTGTTCAGTCACAGTATAGTTCTTTTAAGCTTCATTTAGGGCCTTACTTGCATAATAAATGGGGTGAAGGATCTTATCCCTTCTTTGTCCCAATACCACACCAGGAGAAACCCCACTAGCATCACACATCACCTCAAATGGTTTGCTCAAATCTGGGGAAATAATTATGGGCGCAGACACTAACTTCTCCTTTAACTCTCCAAACTCCTTCAGACATGATTCATCAAAATAGAATTTATATTCCTTCTCATTTAATTGTCACAGAGGATGTGCAATTTTTGAGAAATCCTTACTAAACCTCCAGTAGAAGCCTGCATGTCCCAGAAAACTTCTCACACCTTTGACAGAGATGGGTGGAGAAAGTCTCTCTATAACCTCAACTTTTGCTCGATCAACCTCTATCCCCTTCTCCGAGATGCGATGGCCCAATACTATACCCTCTTTCACCATAAAGTTAGTTTTTTTTCCAGTTTAGCACAAGATTACAATCTTCACATCTTTTGAGAAGCTCGGACAACTGACTCAAACACCGATCAAAGGAGTCACCAATAACTAAAAACTCATCCATGAACACCTCAATAATGTCCTCCACCATATCAAAGAATATCGAAACCATACATCTCTGAAAAGTAGCCGGTGCATTACATAATCCAAAAGGCATCTTCGTGAATGCGAACGTATCATAAAGGCAAGTAAAGGTGGTTTTCTCTTGATCCTCCGATGTAATAGAAATCTGATTATAACCCGAATAGACATCCAGAAAACAATACCATCTTTTTCATATGAGTCTATCTAACATCTGATCCATGAAAGGCATAGGAAAATGGTCCTTCTCAGTCCATGCATACAACTTCCGTTAATCCATACAAACTCTCCATCCGGTCACCAGCCTCATAGCAACAAGCCCATTATTCTCATTAGGAACTACTGTCATTCCCCCTTTTGGAAACGAACTAAACAGGGCATACCCAACTACTATCTGCGATAGGGTATATGACTCCGGCATCCAACCACTTAATAATCTCCTTCTTCACTAGCTCTTGCATAGGTGGATTCAAAAGTCTCTGGTGCTCAATACTTGGTTTGTGATCGGGCATGAGTTGGATTCTTTGTGAACAAATACAAGGAGGGATCGCCAATAATGTCCGAAATGGTCCATCCAATGGCTCATTTGAACCTCTTCAAAACATCCACCAAACACTCTACTTGCTGCACATTCAAATTCGATGCAATAATTACCCGCAAAGTGTAATCACTTCCCAAGAATACATACCTTAGATAAGGTGGTAGAGACTTAAGCTCTAATTTTGGAGCCTTCTCAATAGATGCTATCGCGGGTGGAGACTCGCGATGCTTCATATCTAACTCCAATTTCTTTGGTTTGAATTGATATTCACCTCGTTCAAGTGCCGCAACCAAAGACTCATACTCTTCAATACCATCACTCTCACAACTCATGATCACTGCCGCTTGTACCTCAACACAAAGGCTTTCTTCAATTTGCACCTCAGATGTGCTCTCAACCCTGTAAGATATAATAGATACCGTTTGGAGCTCACCACTCTGCTTCATGGACCTACCAATGTTGAATGTTGCTTCTTCATTATTTAACCTAAACTTCATCTGCCCTTTCTCCATATCAACCAAGGCGCGACCAGTAGCAAGGAACGGCCTCCAAAGAATAATAGGGACCTGAAAGTCCATCTCATAGTCAAGAATCACAATATCTGCTGGAAATATAAACGACTCCACCTTCAAAATCACATCATAGAGTATCCCAGTGGACCTCTTCACCGTTCAATCAGCCAATAGTAACCGCATTGTCATGGGCTTTGGGTCGCCCAAACCCAACTTCTTGTTAATGGAGAGAGGCATGAGATTTATGCTTGCACCTAGATCACATAGTTCTTTAGCAAAGTGCAATATTACAATAGTACATGGAATAGTGAAAGAGCCCGGATCCTTCTTCTTTTGCACAAGAGACTTTGTAGCAATAGCACTACAATGCTGCATTCGGACATCATCCTCAAAACTTACCGATCTGTTATTTATAACCATATCCTTCATGAACTTGGCATACCCAGGCATTTGTTCCAGAACTTCTATCAAAGGGACATTGATTGAAAGTTGTTTCAACATAGTGATAAAACATCGATATTTACCATCTTCAGTCTTCTTCACCAATCTCTGAGGGAATGCTGGTGGTGGTCTAGGAATGGGGATCACCATTTGGGGTACCTCCGCTTCTTTCACTCCTTTGTCCACCAATTAACCACTAGTTTCAACTACCTCTTCATCGTTTATCACCTCATCTTCTACTACCGATGTCATAGGTGGATCGATGGTTTGCTTACCCCCTCGAGTAGTGAACGCCATGCAATATCCATTATTTTTCGGGTTTTGAATGGTATTTCAAGGAAGAGTGCCCGATTGACGTGGGTTCACAGTAGTAGACAATTGGGCCATTTGTAACTCAAGATGCTTGATAGAGACCGCATGTGCATCCACCTTTTGCTCTATATGAGCCAAATAACCTCTCAATTCCTAGGCTTGCTCATCACTAGCATCAAACCTCCTCCTCATCTTCTGCAACATATCCTCAACTCGCTCCATACTACCTCCACCATCCTTAGGAGAAACATCCAAATTTTGAGGCAGAACATAGGGCTCACTTCGATCATTTCTGTTACCATAGTTACCCCTGTTGAAGTTGTTGTCGCGATTGTTGTTTCCATCTCAAAAATACTGGCCCTCTCTATTCTAGTTTCCATAGTTCCGACCTTGATTTCCTTTACCTTGGCGCCAATTCTATTTATTGGAGCCTTGGGCGTTTGGTCAAAAGAAACCTGTCTGCTCATTCACTGCATAAGTATCCTCTTCATAGTAGTAGTCATCCACTGGAGGTGGTGGTTTAGTCAAGTAGTTCACCGCATTTACCTTCTTTGCACCCCATTGACATGTTTCCATACTAATCGGAGCTCAGTTCTCATTTGAGGCATCTCTTCACGAATCTCATCGGCGGCCAAATTGTGCGTAGCTTGCACTGTAAAGGTGTTTCTCCCAGTGTACGACTTCTTAATGCTCCAAGATTTATGGTTGCGGGATATTTTCTCCAACTTCTCTGCGATCTCTGCATAAGTGCACTCAGCATAAGAACCACCCGCAATAGTATAAAGCACTGCCTTATTATTATCATCTTGCCCCCGATAGAAGTACTCTTTCAACGACTCATCATCAATACGGTTGTTTCGGATACCTCCCACGAACGCAGTAAATCTATCCCAAGAGATACTCACCGACTCCCCATGCAATTCCACAAAGTTGTTCACTCTATGTTTGTGGTTCAGCTTTTTAGACACCGGGTAGTACCGTGCTAGGAACACATTCCTCAACTAATCCCAAGTATAGATAGAATTATAGGGCAAATCAATAAACAATATCACGTCCTCTCACGTCAATGAGAGGGAACACTCCTAACCCGATGACGTTCATGTCCAAATTTGACCTCCCTACACAACTCTTGCACACCGACCTCAGTTTGGCGATGTGAGCATGAGGATCCTCAGATGGTAGCCCTGAAAACAAACCCCTTGCGGTGAGCATCTGCATCAAGCTATAAGTTATCACGAATGTGTGAAACTGTGGTAGAGGAGGTAGGACAAGAAGACCATCAGAATAAGTGATATTCACATTGCCCCTATAGAACTCTTGAGGGCGTGGGACGGGAGGTTTCAACCTCAAAGCATCATCAAGTGGGTTTTCCGCAACCACTTGATTGTGAGCATCAACCGGTGATGGAGGCTGACGATTGATCCCATCAACAAGATTAGCAGGTTTCTGTTGATTATTCATCCAGCAGAGTGTCCGATTCAGTTCAGGATCGTATGGAAGCGTTGGTTCTCCTGGACTCCGTGTACTTGGCATACAATAGAGCTAGACATGAGAGAAACAAAAGCAAATGAAAAAGTGATATTAGGAAATTGTTGACTAAAATTCGGTAATGTTATTAAAGTTAATCTAAAATCAACTTTCCCCAGCTACGGCGCCAAAATTTGATACGCTCAAATTACACCTCCCTAAAGAAGTATAAACAGTCGTATCAAGTAAAGAACCCAATAAGTAGGTTGGGGTCGATCCCATGAGGAAAATAGTTTAGACTTAATTTCAATGTACAATTACGTCTATTTAGTCATGTCCTTTCCGAAAACATGTAATTAAAGGGGGGGTTTTGTGAAACAAAAGTGTTGAATTATTTATAAGTAAAACAAGTAGCAAGAGTGAAACTTTAGTGTTTATCAACTTGTGAGAGAAATTAGGGTGAAAGTGTTCTCCATATGTTCATAACGCGGTAATCCTAGCTATAATAATTCTTTCCTAGTATTTTCTATTCAACATGGTAAGTTAGGTATCTCTAAATCCTTGGTCCAACATTTAGATAATTTCACCTCGTACCTTGGTCCGGCTACGTGTATCAAAGTTACTAACCCTTACCTTTACTTCATATTAAGCATCATATTCGATGTATGGCTTAGTTATTACTTCGCACCAATCGATACTAGACTATTAGATAGTATCCCACTAAATATATGTTGATAATTCTTTTCCTATTAACTACCCCCTTGGTCCGGCATGTAGAAATAAGGTGAGTTCTAACGCGTGCACTCATTAAAAAGCCTTCTAAGCAAAAGAATTATCAATACATACAATAACCTTTTTGAGAATTGCTTATTTACTATTCATACTTTGTTAATCGCTCATGGTTCCCACAAACCTAGTTGTGGAGATTTGTTACCCATACCTAGAAGAACAAAATTCATAGTTGATAAACAATAAATCATGAACTTCATTTGACACACTACAACATTTTAGGCCTTTAACCACCCAAGAAAAGTGTTGCCTAAACTATGCAAAAGTGTGGCCTTTGATAAAAGGCCACACTTTTTGACTTTAGGCCGCGCTTTTACAAGAGTGGCCGAAAGAAGTGTTACCTTAGAGTTTAGGAAACACTTTTCACGTGTTGCCTTATCAGCTACTCTTAAAAGCGTAGCCTAAAATACAAAAAGGCCACGCTTTTTCAGTTACACTTGGAAGTGTTTCCTGCCAAGCTACACTTAAAAGCGTAGCCTAAAAGGCAAAAAGGTTACACCTTTCCAGCTACACTTAGAAGTGTTTCCTAATCATCTACACTTAGAAGCGTAGCCGAAAAGGTAAAAAGGCTACACTTTTGTAGCTACGCTTAGAAGTGTTACCTATTCAGCTACGCTTCTACACTTTCAAGTGTGGCCCTTTCTTCCACATTGCCCACAATGTTAAACTGTTGCCTTTTCTATATGCATACCACAATATACAGTCCTATGTCTACACTTCTAAGTGTGGTAAGCTATAAAATATTTATATGCCACAATTTCTAATTAGAAACACCAATATTGTTTTTCAATAAATAATCTCAAACATCAAAAGCTAATAAGTAGTTCAAATATATAAATTTGCAATAAACTTCAAAAGATAGTCTTGTGTACATACACATACTTATAAAGCAATATTCTAAATATATGTGTACACGTGAATAGTTCAGAAAGTATTCGAACATTTGCAATAGTTCAAAAACTCTTCATTGATCATCCACTTTAACTTCAATGAGATCAAATTATCTTGTGGGGATCCTTCAAATTTGAGAACCTATATTCCCCGATACACATTTAAAATGAAATATAATTAACAATAAAAACAAACCAACAAATCAGATTGCAAAAGTTTGTATGAGTTAACTTTAAGAAAACACCAATAATTCACTATAAGAAGAGCTAAGTTGTCAACACCTATAATTCAATTTATTGATTTGTACTATTTCAGAAGAGCAAAGTTGACAATTAAACAACACCAATACTTATTTTCTCAGAGTTTGTGGCTTCAACATTTTAGAAGAACAAAACTGATAATTATACAACACCAATACTTACTCTCTGGATTCACGTATTTTCCTACACATTTGCCTTCAACATTTCAAAACACCATGGTGTATAAAACGATGGTAATCCAAATCTTAGATGAAACAACAAGAATTGTGCACTATATGACTCAATGGATGAAAAAACAGAGAGTCACGAAACACAAAGAAAAAATAACATAACAGATCAACAATGACCCAAAAACATGTAGGACAGACCAACTAAGACCCAAAAATAGATGATCATGAAGATCACTGACAGACCCAAAAAAAGAATCAAACGAGACACCAAGAACAACATCATACTAAGAACATATGGAGACCTGTCTCACCTCAGCTGAAGGAAATCATTGACAATATGCAACATGCACCAGCACTACCAGGTATGCTATCTATAATTCACACACATAGTATTTATATTATCCTAGATAAGCACGGACATTCAGTCCAGGATACTGCTATGGAGGTCACCCAGTAGAATTGCAACAGACCATGAAACCCAAATATATCAAGAGTAAAAAAATTACTCATCTCTATCAGACACTCAAAATAAATTAACTATGCAAAAGGAACAAGTCAAAACCAACTAAAATAACAAGATCATCGGTATTGACTCGATGCTTCCAATACCCCATCACCCACATGTTATTGATGTTGATGCTGGTCTTACTAATGAAGTTTATGGAGGTATGGATGGGGGGTGTCAGGAGAAAACCACTAACTTGCAGGAAGGGGTTACCAAAGGAGGGCACTTGAATCATGCTCAACATGAGATTGATCACACTAACCATAGGCAACACCTTAAAGCCCCTGCTACCACTACTTCAAGACAAGCATACATAATTTTCAGAAAAATCACAGCCAAATGCAAAGTGCAGATACTGGTCAGTTACAGGAAATTTCAGGGTATTCACATCAGTCTAGTAAATTCTGATACTATCCAGTGTATGAGGTCGAAATGCTAGCCATCCAGAGTGTGAGTCAAGCAGGACAGACCTCTATGTAAGATTTATTAAATAGTGCCATTCTAAGAGATGACAAGAAACATGTAGTGCCGAAACATGTTTGGATAATCTCAAACATGTCCTCTTTATAGTTCTCCACAAACGCCTTACCATTTTCCAGGTCAAAGTTCAGGACCACGTAAAATCGTGAAACTTTTTCTAATAGAAGTACAAGATGGGATAAAGCTGTGTTATCAATAATTTCCAGAACTTCCATCCCCATATAAACTGATCCTATAACATGTACACTGATTCTATACCTGCACACATAAGATCATAACAAGGAAGTTGTAGCCACAACTACACACACAAATCCGCCACAACTACACAGACAAATTAACTATAATGATATTGTTGTGCAGGATCAACCAACAACCAAGAAGAACAAGAAAACTATCTTCACAATTTGATAATTCAATAAAGAAGAGAGAGAGAGAGAGAGAAAAGCCTTAAGAACCAAAAAAAACCTTTTCAAGAATTGGATCATGAGTTGACCTTGAAGAATTTGGAATATTCTGGCCTCTTAGAGCTTGTACGCTACTTGCATCAACAGGTGAAACAAGGTTAGATCCAACAACCTCTGGTATATATTGAACATTCAATCCAGGGTTGTTTTGCAGCAATTGACTTAAAAAATGTCGCATTTCATCTCTCATTTCATTCATTTTTTCATTCATTTTTTAATTCATTTCTTCCTTGAGAGAACCGATTTCATTAGCATGCTTTTGTTTTATCTTGTTAGTTTCCTCATCTTCTTTCAGAGAACTGGTTGTCATTGATCTGCCATAGCACCTAAGTCGTCCAGGCTACTCATTTCCAAACACTGCCCTAAAGGCATAATCAGTTGTTTCTCCGGAATTTGACGTTTTTGAAGTTCAGCCTGTTGAATAAAATTGACATTAGTGAACTATAAGAACTATTTGCTTTACGACTAAAATCAACTTAATGAAGAATTCAAAATAAAACAGATTTAATATCTCCTCGTACCTGCAGAAGAAAAAGAAGAAGAAGACATACTTAACAAAATACAATGGACTCACACCGTACACAATATACAAATTTTAATTCTGAATCAAATTCACCAATAATCCTTTTTAAAAACTTACTATTGCAACATCTTTATCGAGTTGAATTTCCTTTCCCGTCTTTGTACGAGTTACAATAAATATTTCAGACTGTGATGGTTCCTCGTTGTTTCCTTTTACTCCACGCTTCCAATTATATAAAAAGAAATTTAAAAAATATCAACATGTTCTAATTAATATGAAAAAAGGAAATTCATATGCCTGATAAGTCTTACCAATGCCACGCTTACTCTTGCAAAATTAATCGGTCCCATTCGATGCCTCCACTTTTGTTGTTTCCTGCTTTTAGAATTCACCTCAGATATGGCCTGTAATTAAATTTAAAAAAATGTTAGAATTGATAAATAAATAAGAAAGCAGATATGATGCAAAATATGTCAAAGAGTAGAAATGCACTATTTTAGCTTTACTTGAACAGTTGGGTGTTGCCAATACTCAATGAACTGGCGGAATTGAACTTCTGGAATGTCATCAGGACATTTTGCTAGCATATCCTCAACAGTTTTATTATTATCAAAATATCTCTCTTTAATCACATGTTTGTGTTGCCTCCAAGCATCACGAAGAGCAGTCATCACCCACTTCTTTCTTTCTATTGGTATTACAAATTTAGACTATGCAAAAATAAAATATATTTAGCTTCAATAATAAAAATAAACAATAAAATATTTAATCTCAAAATTAATTGTTCTTACATTGATATATTCCCACATGCGCTTTTTAATATCTTTTGGCACCGCATGCCAAGTAATGTACATCAAGCTGATGAATCTTGGATTCCTTGCAATTGTTCCAATAAAATTGGTTAATTCTGACACTATCTTACTAGTGGGACCAACTGCTTATCCTTTATCAAATGTCACCTCCTCCCTTTCTTCCAAATTTCTTGCATGAATATTCTTACATGTTGTTTGTCCTCGAACCTTTTTCTGCTTCGATAAACCTAGATTGATGTAACAACTAGAAGATAAGAAAGTTCTTGTATAATGAGTCTTACAAGATTAAAAACATACCTTTTTCACTACAATCAATGTCATCTTCCTCGTCTATAGCACACTCATCCTTGTCGAATTCTTCTTGATCATCCAATCTTTTATTATGTTCATGAATAGAAAGAGGAGTATGCATACACTTGAGATTTGCTTCTGTGTGGTTAACCTGTTTTCTTTCATCACCTATGACTATTTCTTGTTGTTTTAAAAACTGATCAATACTAGTAGCTTGTAGGACTGAATTCTTCATTCCTTGTTTTATTCTTGGTAGCTCATGATAAACATCATATTCTTTGTGTTGTTCTTTCTGAAACTGATCAACAGTAGTGCCCGGCCAGACCAACTTCCTCTTCACCTGTTTGCAGCTTAGTAGATCCTGAATATCATGTTGTTTCAGTTCATTACCTAGTGTTTTTCTATTCACATATACAGAAGCAGTAGCACCTTCCTTGGACGACGTTGGGAACCCGAAGTTGTGCATATGAAACTTAATTTCCTTCTCTTGAATGGACTCTCCAAACTGAAACAACCTCGGTTTATTCTGTCCTTTCCATGTAATCATATGTGAAGTACTAAGTTCTTCCCTATAAATTATTGAATCGGTAATTTGTTTGGGTACAAATTACTCTTTCCTTGTGGTTTAATGAAATCCTCAGAATTCTTTCTTTTATGCGCTATTGGTGCATGCTCTTTTTTAGCTTTGTTATTGCGTTCATTTGCAACATGTTCTCTCTTAATCTTAAAAGTGTTGACCAATTCAATACTTGATAGGTATTGCATATCCCCATTCTTCAATGGACTTTGAGGTTTGTTTGGATTTAAAGCCTTTTTCTTTAGTATTGTTGATTGATTCATTCTTCTCGTTTTGATTTAAGCTCTTTTATTTCTTTCCCTCTAGTAAGTAAACCTACAAAATAATATGGTTCTTTAAGTCAAAAAGGTAGCAGCAATATCATTTTTATATATGGTTAACAGATGGCCTATATTAAGTAAACCTCAGATATGGCATGTAATTAAATTTACTTCCCTCCACTTAATCTTACTCATTTCCTACAACTTCCTTATGTAACAAAATATTACCATGACAGCTATGTCTTAAAGCTACAGAAGGCTGATGTGTACCGACTACCATATTTGTCAAGCAGTGGACCTGAATTTGGTTTGTTATCTGTATCAAATTTTAATACTCTGCAAAAAAAAAAAAGATATAGCTGTAGATGTTCTTATTCTCTTTCATTCAAATTGTAGTTATTTGTTTATTATGCTTAATCATCTAGCAAGTCTTAGTCATTCAATGAAACAAAATGATTATGTACTACTTAGAGAACACCAAGTCTTAGTTTTAAAAGTCTTAAGATTGTTGAAGCAAAGCTGAGAGCTTCAGTGAGACTTCAAGTCAAATATCATCTGGTTTTGCAGCTGGAAGGTATATAATCTATTTCATTTTCCTTAGTTATGCCTGTTGCATCAAGATTTGTTAAAAGAATTCCGTATCTCAGGTTTATTCCTCATACCAAGCAACAAAGCTTATCCTTGTATCGGATTAAATTGTGCAGTGATACAATTTGATTCTCTTTCTTCAAAAAAAGGTTTCCCTAGCTATGTTGTGCTTTCACTACATTTAAGCATATACTAGATCTTATAAACTATGTTAGCTACATCGCTTCACTTCCAATGTCACTAAATCTCCTTATATGAAGAAGTGAACTGCAAAAGTTCTAACTGCAACTGACATTGATTTTTCACAATTTCGAATATAACCAGTATTTTTCACAATTTCAAATATAACTAGTATTTTTAACAATTTTAAATATAACAAAGTTCTAACTGCAACTAACATTGATTTTTCCCACAATTTGAAATTTCACAATTTTATTTGCTTGGGGAATATCAGATAAGTATCTCCCACAATCAATTTCACATTACATACAACAAAAACAAAAAGGCAGCAAAATATAAAATTATAGGTAAAGAGATGTACCTCTCTCGGAGCGAGGAACTCGGGACAGAGACAAAACCAGGAGCTACTTCAAACTGCAGACTTCAGTGTTCTGCCTCTAATGCTCACTGCTTGAAAATAAAAAGAAACAAATAAGAATATAAATAACAAACATCCAAATAAAACAATATTCAGGTAGGCGTACAGGGTCCTTTGTAAATTAATAATAAAACAAGAAGCCAGCATAAATTACTTGACCAAACAACAATTAGGCACATGAAAAAAGGCAATAAAATACTTTAACATTGTAGTGATCTAATCTTCAATTCCACATATTAGATATCATTAAGTGTTTGTACAAAAAAAAACATTTAAATTACAAAAAAAGTAAGCAACCATTATATGGTCATCACAAAAATAATGAAACTCATGGTGCATCATCTTCAAACTCTTCTTCAAAGTCATCTTCAAGTTCATCTTCAGATCATCTCCATAATTATTTTGAGACTCGTCTTGAAACTCATCTTCAAACTCATCTACAGACTCATCTTCAAACTCCTCTTCATACTGGACTTCAAGTTGTTGAGTAATAAATTCTTTTGAAGTCACATCAATAATTGTTTCTGGTACATCAGTCCTTGTTAACATTACTTCACCATTATCTTTTGGTATAGATGGTCCCATCAAATGTTTAGATGGCTCGTTGTCAGAAATTTGTGGGAGATTAGATTCAAATTCATCACCCATGTTAAACAAGTCTCTCAGAACAATCTTTATAACATAATGTTTATCTTGATCATATGGATCTTGCACATAAAAGCATTGGTGTACTTGAGATCCAAGAACAAAAGGCTCTTCCTAAGAGCATCTCTTGTTAAAATGGACATAAGTAAGGCCATAAGCATCATTTTCAACCTCAGACCAATCACACTAAAGTAGAACAACCTTAAAATGACTGTAATAGTATAATTCAAGAATATCAACTATTCTGCTATAATAAGTCAAATCTGGAGCAATCGGATTTTTATCCTTTGAGCTTGCAAAGCTTGTGGTTGAGGCAACTACTGTAACACCACTATTTTTTGTTTTATGTCTTGCATCACGCTGCATAACATGG
This sequence comes from Solanum sitiens, assembly GCA_016801875.1. NCBI lineage: Eukaryota > Viridiplantae > Streptophyta > Magnoliopsida > Solanales > Solanaceae > Solanum > Solanum sitiens. The sequence continues at coordinate 783,191 of JABWTJ010000287.1, forward strand.
AACCTATATCCATTGATTAGATACCCATAATATCTTTTTGCAATAGGCACATCCTCTTGCAAAACACGAGTTTCAAATCATTGAGAGAAGTTTTGACAATGATTGTTGGCCTTGCAACATTTAGATCTTCGTAGCTCATTATTAACCTCCTTATCATGCTCTCTACCAAAATATTTTTTTGGTTAAAATTATAACTAAAATAAGTTAAAAAATAATTATACAAAAAGAATACTATATTCAAATTAAGGTACCTAATATATATTCTTGAACCTTGTCACAATTTCCCAATAAGTATGAATGTGCCTGACTTAGTGACTTGTCATATAAAATTATTGGATTAGTTTTCTTTGCTCTTAAAGGAACTCCTTTGTTAGGAAACAAACTCAAACTTTCTGCATCACTTGAGTCACATTCATCATTATTTCGGTCTCTTTTGTTGAATCTGGTATGCACACCCCTATGCAGATCTTTGGAGAATAAATTCATACAATCTATTCCCACTCGTGTCTCTGCTATGTAACCTTCTAGATAACGTCTGTTGCGAATGTATGATTTGAATGTACCCATTTCTCTTTAGGTAGAATACATCCATCAATTTTGAACTGGACCTCCTAATCTCACTTCATTTGCCAAATGAATAGGCAAATGAGTCATTATATCAAAAAAATGAAGGAGGAAAAATTCGCTCAAACTGATTTATTGTTTCTATGATCTCTACTTCTAAGCAATCAAGTTCCTCCAATGTGATTACTTTTTGACACAAACAACAGAATAAAGAACTAAGACGAATCAAAGGAATAGCCACATGATCAGGAAAAATGCTTTTGATTTGTATTGGAAGCAAGTAATGTAACATGAAATGAGCATCATGGGTTTTGTAATTAGACAATTTTCTTTCATCCATGTGCACATACATAGATATATTGGAGGCACTACCATCAGGTAGCTTGGCTTTCTTTAAAACTCCCCAAAAAATTGATTTCTCTCCATTTTTCATTGAGAAGCACGCTTTTGAAAACTTTGTTCTCTTACTATCTTTAGTATCCTTTGGATGAAGGTTCTTTCTGATTCCCATATCTTTCAATCATATCAGACTTTTGCATGATCCTTTGTTTTTTTAGAAATATCCAAAAGAGTTCCAAGTATGCTATCAACTATGTTCTTCTCTATGTGCATTACATCAAGGTTATGACGTAACAAATTGTGTTGCCGATAAAGTAATTCAAAAAAATTGACCTTTTTTTCCATGGGCCATCATTTGATCTCTTTCTCTTCTTTCCAAACACATTTTCAAAATACTGTAAGCTATTAAGCACATCAGTTCCCTTTAAAAAGGGTGGAGGAGTCCTGGATTTATTTTTACCATTGAATGATCTTTTGTTAGATCTCCATGGATGATCCATGGGTAGAAAAACACGATGATCCATATAACACATTTTCCGACTATGTTTAAGATAGTGAGAATTAGTGCCATAGTTACAACAAGGGCAAGCAAACTTTCCTTTTGTACTCCAACCAGATAACATAGCACATCCTCTTGCAAAACACGAGTTTCAAACCATTGAGAGAAGTTTTGACAACGATTCTTGGCCTTGCTACATTTAGATCTTCGGGGCTGATTATTAACCTCCTTCTCATGCTCTCTACCAAAATATTTTTTTGGTTAAAATTATAACTAAAATAAGTTAAAAAATAATTATACAAAAAGAATACTATATTCAAATTAAGGTACCTAATATATATTCTTGAACCTTGTCACAATTTCCCAATAAGTATGAATGTGCCTGACTTAGTGACTTGTCGTATAAAATGATTGGATTAGTTTTCTTTGCTCTTAAAGGAACTCCTTTGTTAGGAAGCAAACTCAAACTTTCTGCATCACTTGAGTCACATTCATCATTATTTCGGTCTCTTTTGTTAAATCTGGTATGCACACCCCTATGCAGATCTTTGGAGAATAAATTCATACAATCTATTCCCACTCGTGTCTCTGCTATGCAACCTTCTAGATAACGTCTATTGCGAATGTATGATTTGAATGTACCCATTTTTCTTTAGGTGGAATACATCCATCGATTTTGAACTGGACCTCCTAATCTCACTTCATTTGCCAAATGAATAGGCAAATGAGTCATTATATCAAAAAATGAAGGAGGAAAAATTCGCTCAAACTGATTTATTGTTTCTATGATCTCTGTTTCTAAGCAATCAAGTTCCTCCAATGTGATTACTTTTTGACACAAACAACAGAATAAGAAACTAAGACGAATCAAAGTAATAGCCACATGATCAGGAAAAATGCTTTTGATTGGTATTGGAAGCAAGTAATGTAACATGAAATGAGCATCATGGGTTTTGTAATTAGACAATTTTCTTTCATCCATGTGCACATACATAGATATATTGGAGGCACTACCATCAGGTATCTTGGCTGTCTTTAAAACTCCACAAAAAATTGATTTCTTTCCATTTGTCATTGAGAAGCACGCTTTTGAAAACTTTGTTCTCTTACTATCTTTAGTATCTTTTGGATAAAGGTTCTTTCTGATTCCCATATCTTTCAAATCATATCGGGTTTTTGCATGATCCTTTGTTTTTTCAGAAATATCCAAAAGAGTTCCAAGTATGCTATCAACTATGTTCTTCTCTATGTGCATTACATCAAGGTTATGACGTAACAAATTGTGTTGCCAATAAAGTAATTCAAAAAAAATTGACCTTTTTTTTCCATGGGCCATCATTTGATCTCTTTCTCTTCTTTCCAAACACATTTTCAAAATCCTGTAAGCTATTAAGCACATCAGTTCCCTTTAAAAAGGGTGGAGAAGTCCTAGATTAAATTTTACCGTTGAAAGATCTTTTGTTAGATCTCCATGGATAATCCATGGGTAGAAAAACACGATGATCCATATAACACATTTTCCGACTATGTTTAAGATAGTGAGAATTAGTGCCATAGTTACAACAAGGGCAAGCAAACTTTCCTTTTGTACTCCAACCAGATAACATAGCATATGCAGGAAAGCCACTAATAGTCCACATAAGAGCTGCTCGCATTTGAAAAGTTTGATTTCTTGAAGCATGATATGTTTCAACCCCAAAATCCCACAATAATTTTAACTCATCTATCAATGTTTGTAAGTAAATATCAATGTTATTTACAGGTGATCACGGCCCAGGTATAAGTAAGGAAAGTATAGAATATTCAGATTTCATGCACATCCAAGGCGGCAAATTATACACCATCAACATAACTGGCCATGTGCTATGCAATATACTCATGGTTCGAAATGTATTGAACCCATCACTTGACAAAATAAGTCTAACATTGCGACAATCTAGTGCAAAATCTGGATGCAACCTATCAAAATCTTTCCACGCTAGACCATAAGCAGGATGTCTTAACTTTCCATCTTTGGAACGCTCATCCTCATGCCACCTCAAAGAATCTGCCGTCTTTGAGCACATAAATAGCCTTTTGAATCTAGGAGTTAATGGAAAGTGTCTTAAAGTCTTTGCTGAAACTAGATGTTGTTTTTTCGAAGGCTCAAGTTCACTATAAACTTCAGGAGATTTAATATATCGTGAAGCTTCACAAGTATGACAAAATTCATCATCCTTATGATCATTCCTAAACAACATGCAATCATTGGGACATGCATCACTTTTCTCATAATCAAGACCAAGATTCTTAACCATAAACTTGGTTTTATTGTTAGATTAAGGAATATTCAACACGAGAATCGCCTCTTCTAATAACTCTAAAAGAGAAGTGAATGATTCATTGCTCCATCAATGTAGACACTTCAGCAAATATAAATGATGCGTGAATGATAATTTAGAGAATCCTGTAGTACAACCAGGATATAATTATTGGCTTTCCTCTTCAACTAAGTTATAGAATTTCTTGGCATCTTCATTCGGACCATCATAAAGTCCTTCAGCCTGTGCAACATCGTTAAATTCATCATTCAACAACCCATCAATATCATCATGCGAGCAATCCATATCATCGTCAATATTAAAATTGATATCCCATTCCCAGTGATTGATCCATCTAGTATAGCCTTTAACACATCCATAGGCTATTAGATGATCATACACTACATTCGTTTGAGTCCAATGAATATTACAACATCTTGCACATGGACACTGAATTTCCTCCCCTTGAGGATATCCATAAGAGTAAGCAAAATCTAAGAATGATTCAACACCATCAATATACTCTTTGCTATATCTTGCTAACTTCATCCAATCCTTGGATGGGATATTTGAATTCCTAAAAGAAGATCAATGTTTAATCTTTTGGTAAGTAAAAGTCATTAAATCATTTACTACTTAACAAATAAATTTTAAAATTCACGAGTAAGTTATCAGAATCAGACGTTATGACATAATAAAACATTCTTACCTAGTCATGACACATGTGCTAGTCGAAATCAAACCTTGAATCCTCCACAAATATTTTTGAATGTTTATTACACTACCAAGGAAAAATAAGTAAAATTAATACGATAGAAAGAATTAAAAAAGAAAATAAATTAAAAGGGTAGACTCAATTAAATTAAATAATAAAGATTAAAAAGATCTATCAAGAAGTAGTTTTAAGTTGTACAACTAGCTCCTCTCACAATCTATTCTTGATATGTTTATGCAAATATGCTTGAAGTACATATTTCTATGTAACATAGATTAAATGGAGAGAACTAGCCCAGAAAATTATGTAATCGATTTTTACTGGTTTGACAACAGATAACTAGCATCAAGATATGTAGTTGCTCTAAGTGAAGAAATTAAAAGCATAACATTACAGTGGCAATGGCATTGAAGCATCATACCTTTTATTTATAGTAGAGGAGTTCTAAAATTAGTACTAGAACAACATAACCAGCATTCTTTAACCTATTTTCCAGAAAATCATTAAAATCTACAAAAATGTGTACATAAGTACAATGAAATTTGTGGGAGTGGCAAAATCTTACGACTAAGCAGTTTCAAAACCATTGGACAAAGACCCTAAACCTAAAGTTGATGACTCTATAGGTTTGTGGTTCAAATCATGATCCATTAATATATAATTGATCAAATTATCTTCAATCAACAACACAACCATTATAACCTCTACAACCAATCAGATGAGTTGTGGCAGCCTGTGCAAACAGTATTATAAGTTGTTGTCATGGATTTCCTAATTCTTGGTGATCAGTTGTTGTCTGGAGGATAAGTTGACAACTAACTTTTTAAAAGTAACTTATATAGTGTGTAAAGTTTAGTTACTTTAATGCGACAAAATAGTTTCTGAGTATAGTATCTCACTTGCTCACAACATGTAGTCCATACAAAGTGTACTAAAATAAATTCAAACAAAATCAGGACCTAGACAAACTATGTTTGATCAAATTGAACATTAAAACTTGAAGCCTCATAGCATAAAATAGCATTTGAGAATAATCATATGGAGATATACAATGACTAAGTTAAAAGATGTTGAGAAGAGAATTGAGACACACTTCGAGAGAAAGGTAAATAACCAGATTTTACCGACCTATTTCGAGAACCCAGAACACATAGCAAGCACACTTAAAATTGCGACTGAAAGAACTACAGACCATCTTAAAAAAACTAGAAGAAGACTAAGTTAACATTAAGAAAATAGATCAAATGATGTCAACTAACAAACTGATACAAACTAGCAGCGCAATATTTATGTCACAATAATGCATAACACTCTTGTTCTGAAACAATAAAAAGAAAAATTAAAGGTAAAGAGATGTACCTCTCTCGGAGCGACGTACTCAGGATTGAGATGAAACCAGGAGCGTCTTCAAACTACAGAACTCATTGTTCTGCCTCTAATGCCCAGTTCCTAATAATAAAAGGAAAAAACATAAGCATATGAATAAAAAGCATCCAAATAAAATAATATTCACGGATCTGTATGTCTTGATATTTCAGTCTGAAAGTTGTGGTGCTTATGAACTGTCTGTTAATGTATATCTTTGAAAATATTCATTTCGATATGAGAGTGCTGCTCCGATCATTGTTGATCATATAAAAGTGTATAATTATTTTGGCATCTATATATTTGACAAACTGCATAAGGTTTTATATTCAGAAATCTGAGCCTGGATAATCTTTAGGTCTTCTTTATCGGTGAGAGAGTTGGTGTTGGGATGGGTAAGACTAGGAAGGATGCTCAACAACAGGCAGCTGAGAATGCACTTCGGAACATTGCTGGTAAGATCCTTTTTGAAATGCCCCTGTGAATTTCTTGGTTTAACTTGTTTCAAGAATCCTATGCTAATACCGTGATGGAGATTCTTTTTCCTTGGTTTAACTTGTTTCAAGAATATTGAGCTAATACTGACTTCGTACAAAAAAAAATTATATAGTTTCGCTAGAAAGTCAATTCTATACTGACTTCTTACAAAATATGACAGCTAAGACAATAAGTTCACAGAAAAATAAGTTGCAGGAGAACATAAAATAGTAAAAGGAAGCTCTGATTAAGAATTTGCATCGTAATATATATATATATATATATATATATATATATATATATATATATGGGTTAGAAACTTAGAAAAACATAATGGACAACATGTGCACAAATAAAAGCTCATCAGAGAAGGACAATATTTTCATCTGTTTCAGCCATTACGTGGATTCCATCTAACAAATAGTGAAAGTCAAGCAAACAAGATAGTGAAGCGACAAACAAATTTTGAGTTCAAGTAACAAAGAAATAGTTAAAATCAATTGTTCTTATTTATATGACATAATTCCACCATAAAATTTCTCTATTTGATGTCCTTAATAAACTTGAATCACTCATTCTAAGTTACAGGTATGTCAGGAGCACTACTGGTAACTGTCTGAATTGTTTTAAGTTTCAAAAAATTCAAAATCCCAATAAATATCACTTCCCTACCAGTTTGAAAGAGTTACAGTTGCGTAGGTTTACCCTGAGACCTGCTTTGTTGTTAGCAATCGCGAATTGCGTGAGCTTGAAATTATGGAGATTATACTAGAACATTGTCACGGGCTTATGGAGATCCCTTCTGCATTTGGGGATAGACACTTTAAAGTCCATTGCGGTGGTTCAAACTAGCCGTCACCTTGGAAATTCAGCCACATAATAAGTATGTTTTAAAAAGATCAACAGGAAAACAAGATCAAATAATTGAAGGCAGTTCTCTTATTTGCATCAATATTCATTTCTTCATACATACCAAAAAGCACATGCCGGCCTTTGTGTTTTCGTTAATCATACATATAAATATGACATTTAAACAATAGTTGCTACTCCAAAGTAATTAGATTTAACAAAACAATATCACTTCAATCAACTAAACCAAAAAAAAAAGTAAAATAGAACCAGGAAATCTTGTAAAGAGCAGGGAGCTTACAATACTATCCGACTCAAAGTCTTCCGAGTGGTAATTCCCTCTTTCACGTCTGCTGAATATGCCTAGGGCTCACTTTGTGTTCAGATTTTCGGAATTTTCTTCTCCTACTTTAGAATTTAAGCTATATAAACCCCAAATTAATCTATTACTTCTAAATACAAAACAAAAATCCAATCAATTGACAAGAGGAATTTTTTTGTAGTTCAATCTTAAGAAGGAAAAAAAAGAATATCGACTGTTGAATCTTACACTTGTTGAAATCAGTACTGGCGCTTGAAAAAAACGATATTGGAGGAATCTTCAGCTCAACACTTCAATTCTTCAGCTTCCACCCATCATTTCTTTATATTCAACTCTTCATCTTTAGCTCAGTGCCTTTCTTCAGTTCTTCCCTTCAGCACAGTTCTTCAGCTCAGTTCTTCATCTAAAGTTCAGTTCGTCGATTTCAATTCTCAGCTTAATCTCTAGCTCAGTTCGTCGATATCAATTCTTCACCTTCAGTTCTTCATCTAAAGTTCATCGATAATGTTTGGAGAAAGACTAAGTCTAGAGAAATCTGGAGAAAGAGTAAAGTAAAATTTTTTTTTGGAGAAAGAGAAAAGATAATGTTCTATTATTATTTTTTTGGCCAATAAAAATGGGAGGGAGAGTTGAAAATATTGGAAGGAATATAAAATTTTAGTGAAAATTTTAAGGCCACACTTGTAATGTGTAGTTATTACAATGATAAAAAATAGGACACTTTAAAAGTGTTGACATGTATATAAATAATTGTTTTCATTTATTTCATACTATAACAACACTTATAAACTGTAACCTATAGTATTAAAGAGTACGCTTTAGATGTGTTGCCAATATTATTGTTGCCAAAAGATAAAAACTTCAAAAATATTTTGGGCAACACTTTACAAGCGTAATCAAGATATAGTGTGGCCATAGGCCTAAAATGATGTAGTGACAAGTTTGAAGAAAATCCAGAAATTATCTTTGAAACAATAAAATTAACTTGAAAATCAATTCCAGAAACTTGAATTAATTGCCCAAGTTGCAAAACAAATCTCAAAGAACAAAAGTAAGAAAATTGTAAAAGAATCCAACACAAAAAATGAGGTTTTACACCGTATATATAAAAACATTATCCTAAAATAAAAGGAAAACAAATAAGGAAAGTTTGTCCAAAAACGCGGCTTCAATCGACGACCCCCACAGACGGTCTGTCGTTCAATCGACGGACCGTCGACTGCCTCCATATGTCCATACTTAGCTTTTTTTCTTCAACCTTCACTTTGCATGTTCTCTGATCCAATCGACGGACCAATAACACGGTCTATCAATTCATAAATGGTCCGTCGTTGCTTCTAGTCGTTTCATACTTAGCTTTTCTTCAACATCGGGTACTGGGACATTCTCTGATCATATCGACAATTCAACAGGATGGTCCGTCAATCAATAAATAGACCGTCGATCCTTTCGTCGCCCCACACCTAGTCAGAATTCCCCGAGTTGCTTCCAGATGCCTGAACCTCAAAAATCAATGGTCACCACCTACGATCTGTCGATGGAACGATAGACTATCGATGGCTTTCGTGGGTCACTTTTTGCACTAAATCTCCACAGCCTTCTACGTTCTGGTTTTGGATAACTTTCCTGCAAAACAAAGATAAAAACATATTAAAATTACACAAAAAGGCTCTAGACACGTACCAATCTTGAGGAAAAAGCATTAAAAGTATCGTAAAACCACGATACATCATTAGGCTGTTTTAGATTGATAAATCCATATTGAATTAATTTAGATTCATGGAGTATTATGATTTTTGTATCGAATTGAAGATCATGGCCATGGGTAAGGGCCTCTGAGTATTATATTGGATGATTTAGCTACGGATTGAAGTGGTGAGAATTGATTTTTGGTACGCTGCCCTAATTCACTTTATTTTATGTAATGTAGGTCTTGAATTATGTTGTGATTGGTATGGTCAACCTATGGTGGGGGTGTTATGTGCATTACTTGTGAATTATGTTGCCTCATCGGTGTTACGATATGTATTATAATGATCATGGCCTTGTCGGCAACTACTTCATATAATATGATAATTTTGGTGGTTGATTATGTGAAGTATGATCATAGATATCTACATGTGACTAAGTAAAAATATGTGTTCTTCTATTGATATTAGGTGATCATGTTAGACTATGACTATGTCCTTAGATGTGTAGTCTTAGAGAGGATGCATGATTATTCCTACTTGTCTATATGAGTCTATGATAGTTATATCGATGATGTATAGTAGTCTATATGATGACTTAAAGATGATAATGGTTATTAATATGTGCTTCAAGAATGATATGCTATATGTGCTAAAGTGAAGTCAATGGTGTGTCTTGTGTGGTAGACTTGTGTCCCTTACTTGATACATGTACGTTATGAATATGAACATCTTGACTTAGTAGGCTTAGGAACCTTTGTCTTGTATGTGTATGGATGAATGTTGAATGAAAGTCTAGGATCGGTAGACCTAAGATGGTTCTCTTATAAGCATGGCTATTATGTGGAACCTTCTATATAGAAAGAAGGTTAAGAATGAGCTATCCTTATTAGACCATTGAATGGCAGACCTAGTGGACCCATCTTTGGTAGGTGCATTATGACTAGGTAATGACTAAGAGATGGTACATTTTCATGTGCCCCTTTTTATTGAACTTACTCTATGAGAACAAAGGCTAGCACCGAGTGAATATGTTATGGTTTCTAGCTCTACTTAAGAAGGAGAATAGAGTACAATGCATCTCTACTTGAAAATGAGACTAGAGTGCATAAAATACCTTCATATTCCTTAACCATGTGCCTACATTGGATGTGTCCTAGTTATACCCTTGGCAAGTAGAACACCCTCCATCGGAGTAGGTTTAGGACTCCGGATTCCATGCCTAGATAGTATGGTCTATGTCGGTTATTGCCTATTCACTTCAAGTGGTATACATGCTAGTGTTTGATAAGTACTATGAATTTTAGTTAGTTGAATGGGACGCTATCTAGACATTACACAATTAGGCTTTGAAGATGTTAGTGTGTGAGTGCCCTAGGTCTTCTTAAAAATCTTTATGTGAATGTTCATTAGTGATGAATGTTTTCTAAATGACTTAATGAACATAATGATTTTAGTAAAGGAATGTTAATGAAAAAGTACTTATCTAGAGTAGCTACTAGGATTTCTTAGGTAGGTTTGAAGAGGATGTATGGGCGGTCTCTTCATGTCTTACTTAGAGGAGTTTTAGAGTAATTCTAGGTAGGGTGTTTTACAAATAAAGTAAGAATGATCTTATCTTAGGTAGTCTTAAGGATCATTTAGGTGTTCTTAGAGAGGGTGTATTGGCGGTCTCTCTTCGTCTCACTTAAGTGAGTCTTAGGATAACCTTTGGTGAGAGGGTTGCAAGCTAAAAGGAGGTCACTCTGAAGTTGAACTTAGTTCACTGCGACATTCTTCAATATTTGATAAAATTCTTATGTGATATCTTATATGTTTCTAAGGTGTTAAATGTTGTTCTTATACTTATACTATGATTTTTTTAATCAAAGAGAGCATTTTATATACAAATGTATGTTTCTCATGATTTTATGTATTATGTCATACTTAGTACCAGTGTTTTGTACTATTTCCATACATTTTGTCTATCTCTAAAGGTGTAGGTAGCATTTGAGAGGAGTCCCGAAGTGGAAGCTTGGATTAGTGTTCATTCAAGTAAAGAGTTGGTATGTCCTCACTAGATTCTAGGACATCTTGATGTTAAGATTTCATTATTGAAAGTATTTTAATAGACATAGCTATTTCTATGTGATGAAGTGTGGTCCGTGTCCCAATATACTCGTATGACTAAGATGGTGACTTTGAGACTTAGCCTTTCATTATGTTTTTATATAAAAGAGATATTTTGAAGTATTATTATTTCAAAAAGTTTTAATTCCGCACTACTTTTCATACATGTATGCAAAGAACGATGTCAAAGGTCTTGTACAAGACCTCTGAGAGGCCGAGTACGCCGTGTTTCAATTTGAGAATGCCCTAACTTCTAGGGGGTCGTTTAAGGTCGTTACAAACATGCTATCAGAGAATAAGGTTATGAAGTAGTACGTAGGAATCGAAAAGTCTCCAAAAGCCATGCCTAGTAGAGTCCGGACCATCGGTGTGAGTCACGACACACCTATGGGAGAGAGGCAATAGGACGATGTAGTTTATCTTATTTTCTACTCCTATGTCATGCCTTTGAGTAAAAAGTTATGAGTGTCCTTTTCTTATGGTTTTCCTTGTATTTCTAGGAAGATGAATACGAGGAGAACACCGGCTAGGAGAGTTTAGTAGAATGATGTCAATGAGGTACTTCCTTCACGAGGTGGACAAGTGCCACAAGGTGTGAAAGTTTCTCAAAGTGTTCAAGATTCTCAAGTCCCTATTGTTGAAGGAGGTATTGAGGTTCCGGTGGTTTCCCTGGTTATGGTTAATGGGGAGATTAGAGAGGATCTCCTTACCTTAGCCCGAGGTATGATAACTCAAGTGAATAGAGACATTGGGCCTAGGGTAAATGCTATTAAGATTACGATGACCTCTAGATTGAGGGACTTATTGAGGATGAATCCTCCTATCTTCTTTGGTTCTAAGGTGGGAGAAGATCCCCAAGCTTTCATGGATGAGATGTATAAGATAGGGCATGCTATGGGAGTGACTTCTAGGGAGAAAGCGGAGTTAGCTTCATATGAATTGAAAGATATTGCTCAAGTATGGTTCACTCAATAGAAGGATATTAAATTGGTTGTATCGGGTCCCTTAGAGTGGTTAGAGTTTAAGGAAGCATTCTTAGAAAGGTACTTTCCCCGTGAGAAGAGGGAGGTTAAGATTGAGGAATTTATGAACCTTAGGCAAGGTAGCATGAGTGTTGAGGAGTATTCCTTATAGTTTATCCTATTGTCTAAGTAGGCTCCATCCTTGGTGTCTAACCCTAGGGATGAGATGAGTAGGTTCTTGACCGGTGTTTCGGATATAGTAAAGGAAGAGTGTCGTACAACCATGCTCAATGGTGACATGACTATATATAGGCTTATGGTGTATGGTAAATCCATTGAAGAGTCTAAACTTGGGAGGAGAAGTAGCGATGCTAAGTGGGGAAGAACCGATGAGCAAGTTCAACCTAAGTTTAAGAAGAGGGTTCAAAATTAAGATTGTTCTAGTGCTCCTAAGGCTAATTATGAGAGAGGTGGTGGTTACCTAGTGGTTAAGCCTACTTGTGCTACTTGTGGTAAGAAGAAATTTGGGAAGTGTCTAGCCGGTACTAGTGGGTGCTTTGGTTGTGGGAAGGATGATCACAAGGTGCGACATTGTTGTACTATTGTGTGTAGAGGTAGAGAGACCAAAAAAGTTCCTCCTAATGTTCCGGATGGTGGTGCTCCAAAGAGGAATCCTTTCTATGCTCTCCGAGCCAAAGGAACAACACCGGATGATGATGATAATGCCGGTAAGTTATAGTTTTCTTTCTCGGGTTATATGAGTTCCTTTCTAACTAGGGAGTATGGTGAGTAGTAGAATGGTGATTTGTTGTCTCATCTCTTCTATTCAATTCAAGCTTGAGAGATAGAATGTCATAGAAGCATGTTGCATGTTGCATTGTGTTCAGGAGTCTAATTGTAATTGAATTTCATTGATTCCTTGCATTGTGCATTTCATGAATTTATGTTTATGTTTTAAATTGAGTTTATATGGTTTTATCTCTCATATTGTCATTCTTCCATCATAAATTGCTTAAGATTTGTATTTTTGGAAAATTGAGCATGTTTCACTATAAAGAAATTGGTGCTTCTGTAAAGATTTTGAAATTTTGACTAAATTTTTCTTTCATGAAAAATGGTTATGATGTGTATAGAACTGATGTATATGAGAATGATGATGTGTGGAGAAGGAAGTAACTTCTTGTTGTGTTTTGAGTCTTTTAAAGTATGTGAAATTGATGTTTGTCCTACATGTGTGTATGGTATACTGTGTGGTATTGTTATGAGCTTCTAGTCTTTGAGTCTTAACTATTAAAAACTTTTAAAGTGTGGCAAGTGTCATTCGAGGATGAATGTTGTCCAAATGAGGGAGATTGTAACTTCCCTAAAAATGAGCTAGGTTGAGCTAGAGCCTAACATGGGTGTAATGATATTTTAAAGTCATAAAATTAATAAAAATAGTGTTCATAGTACGTATATAAAGTTTGGAAGTGTTTGGAGGTCAAACGTCCAAGAACGTCCAAGACGTTCGGAAACTAGTCGAAGTTGAACTAGTGTGTCATGGTGTTTGTTAGTGTTGTTTTGGGGGATGTTTTGAAGTTGAAATTCACTACCGTGAATTCCTAAGCATATCCTGACATACAAAGGGTCAAAATGTCTGAGAACGATGCCCCGTGTCACAACCCAAAAGCATACCCTAGAAGATAGGGTACAATCTTGGATTGTAACCGGCGTCGTCGACCTCTCGGAGGTCTAAGACAAGCCTCTCATATCATTCATTGCATTGACATAGTAAATTTAGCGGAAAATTTAAAACTTTTCATAGCACATCATATGCTAGAAACATCACATCATATATATATAAAACATAAGTCATAACACATATTTAGACTCTAAGTCTCTTTGCCATCTTAGACTCAATAACTTTAGAATACATTAGGGACACGGCCCATACGATACCTTACATAACTATACAATATTTAAAGACTTCATATTAAAGACATAAGTAGGACATCCTTGAACTTAAGGATTCCTTTCCTTGAGCTTGAGAAAAACACCTATCAAGCTCCTCAATCATAGATCTCCTTTAAGCTTTCCACAACCTACACTTTGTGTAAAAAGTAAAGAAGAATGGGATTAGCACAAGAATGTACTAAGTATGGCAACCATGCAAAAACATGCATTTAAAAGGGACATTTCCTTTGAAATCATACTTCATGCCATTTTGAGTAAATCATCATAAAACCTTTATCAACATCATCCACGTACTTCATAGCAACACATTCAAAGGCCAATCATCATATGAAAGCACATATAGAATATAAGTACACATAAAGGTCACTTTATAGTGAACTCACCCTTCTTAGCATTTAACTCTTTCTTTCAATTCATTAATCTCCTAAGTAATCCTTTAGGGATACTTGGTGCAATGCATCACCTTAGGAACACAAGAGAATACCATACATAGCATTTACACAAGACAACACATGCCATCATAAAAGTATAGTACAACATAAACATAGTCAAACCAAGACTACAATATCATACATAAAGGACACATACATAATCATAAGCATTAGGACACCTTCCTAAGACTTCCTAAGGAGTCACTTGTGCAATGTCTAGATGGGTTCATTACTTCTATCTATCCTAAGTAACTTACCTTAAGTCCTCCTAGTTAGGATCCTATTCAATTACTTCCATTGTCCATTTTACCTTTAGGGAAACCATAGCCTTAACCGACACTAAGACCATGGGTGCTAATCATGGAATTTGGTGTTGTAGAGCCTTACACCAAAGGAAGGTGTTACTACCTAGCCAAGGTAGAACATTAACACATATGCTAGCATATCAAGTGAATTCACTTTGCTAGATCCTATGTGGCAAGCATAGTTTATGGAACTAAGAGATAGGTATTCCCTCTATATACCATTTGGTAATGGGGCCTCACCTCATGAGATAACATGAGTGAATATTCCTAGGAAAGTCAACATTTCATGTGAGTACATAGGTGAGTATTCCTCTAAGGGAAGTCAACACCATATGTAGGTCCATAGGTGATTATTCCTCTAAGGGAAGTTAACACCATATGTAGGTCCATAGGTGATTTTTCCTCTAAGGGAAGTCAACACTCTATAAGGGACAAATGGTGAATATTCCTCCAAGGAAAGTCAACACCTCTCAATGTCAAGTTCACTCGGTGCTAAGCTAAGTTCCCTTTATTGAAAAGACTTTATTACCTTTGTTTATAAAACATAGTCTTAGGATATTCATCATTCATATGCTTATAGCATATTCAAGCACCTATCTAGTTTTGGAGTATTCTTGGGCCCTCCTAGTTAGACCTCTTCTCCCTAACTAGATCATCCATGTGTGTGAGTGTATATATAGATGTGAGCAAACCTTTCACATAACACATCAAGTCACACATGTTCATATATCAATGCATAAGTCTATAGGCATAACTATATGAGCAGTCCTTTCATGTAAACCTACTAAGACACTATACACATTCATACTTTATCATATCATATTCATAACATGTTCATATAATCATCCTTCATATGCATAAGAACCAAACCTAGGAACTATCCTATCAAGATATACATGTGCAATGCATAGACAAGGTCCCATACCCTTGTCCATACTAGTACACCTATCAAGTCATCCTAGTAAGGGAATACAAATCATACATTCATAAACATCACCTTAGTATGCATAGTAGTAGACACTAGTGAATATGAGAACTACCTTTCATTTAGACACAATGACTTATACTACTTGTAATATGCATGTAAGCGAGAGAGTGTGTACATTAACCAACATGATCACATAATGGCTATCAATAACTCCTTAAGTCAGCCACCCTATTGGACCACATTACACTTCCAAGCACATAGCACACAACACATAATAGCATAGAAGACAAGACTATATATACATTATAATCAAGACTCCTAACTTTAGCTATTTACACTTCCATATAAGGGATACATGGGTAGAGGCTATTAACCACTTTAACACATCAATAGCAGCACCTATACAACACCCTAACATGATTATACACATGCCCATACAATAGCCACATAACCTAATTCACAACTAGAATAGGAAAGTAGGCATAATCTTCTCATAGTATCATTTTAAGCACAAGTTCATAAGTTCATCAATTTGCCTTCATGGACATGGTCAACACATATGTAATGACAATAAAGTAAACACGGCCACCATAAGTGGACCATACCACACAATGCCATACAAGGCTTCATCAACATTACTATAAAGAATAGAGAAGTAGAAGAGTAGAGGAATTAAGCATTCTTACCAATTTCTCACCCTTTGATCATCATTGATCAATACACCTTATTCATCAATAAAACACATAAATGGCAGTAGCTATATGTACTTTAAACATATAAGAAACCATGTACAAGTCGCTACAAGATTATGCCATAACATAATGAAACATATCAACATACTAGGAAAGTAGAATAACATAGGTCATTAGCTAACTTCCCTTACATTGATTTTAGATCATAGTTTATACATATGTAAGTCTAAGGCAGTAGCTAATTAGGTAATAAATCAAGCCTAAGTCATGCATCATCTAATCACAATTCAAGATCCATCACATACTTAGCCTCTTGACTTCATAACCGAAAAGAATCTATACCAATTCATGCAAGCCCTTCTTAATTTGAACCTTAAGGATTTATACTTACAAAATTCATCCATTACATCACCCTAAAAGAGTATCTACAGCAGTTCATACATAATCAAGAGCCTACACAACCGATCTCACAATCGTCTTCAAGACAACATATAGAAACATAGGTTATTCATGCTCAAAACTTCATATATTTATCATCATGGACTTATCATCATCAATTCAACATCATTTAGTGTCAATAATAATAACCACAAGCAATTCAACATAAGAGAATCACCAATTCATCAAGAACAAGCCATAATCACAAAACCCTTTCAAGAGCTAAACCATTTTTGGAAGGAACATGGGTTCATCATGCAATTGAAGTGAAATCACATTCAAATCATCATATTAATACTAATTCATCATGATTTAATCTTTAGAAACGTTTTGAGAAAGAACCCATGGCTAGATTGGAAGATTGGAAACTTGTTCATAAGATTTCTTTGAAAAACATTGAGAAGAACTCTCCAAGTGAAAGGTTACTTAGAGATGAAGGATCACCATACCTTAATCTTCATGAAGACCCATAAAGCTTGATGAAGGACCCATGATAATCCCTTCTACAAGCTGTTCTTGAGCTTCAAAAACCATGGGGGTTCAAGAGAGAATATTTTGGAGAGGAAGGGTTCAATTTGAGTGAGGGGATTTGAGAATGGGTAAATCACGTTTTGGATGGCTTATATATACCTAAAATCACTTAATTAAACCTGTTATAGTCAGGTTAGGACGTGGGGTGAATTTACCATTCACCCCTTTAAGAGGCAGCACGCAGGCAGCTAACTAGCAGGCCACCCCGACGAGGCCCATGACGGGGCGTCATGGCCATGACAGGCCGTGGCAGCCTCCGTCGCAGGGGACTTGGCCAATTTCTTGGCTTACAACCTGACAAGGCAAGTCTCCTTCGACGGGACCTGCTTGACGGTCCGTTGGGGGCCCAACGGTCCGTCATTGGGTCCGTCAAGAGACACTGCCCAGGCAGTGTTTAGGCAGCCTTGAGGTCCTTCTTTTGGGGCCTCTTGTGGGGCCCTTTAGAAGTCGTACCCGGACGTTTACAACGCGATTAAAAACCTTAACATGTTATAGACCTAACACATAAGTTTCATCCAAAACAAACACATACAAGACGTCCAAACAGCCTTGACCCCAACATGTCATACGATGAACGTCTTAGGGGCTATCTTTCGAACGCCTTGGACGTTCTTGGGCGTTTGACCTCCAAACTTTACGAAACTTCATACAATAACATTAAGCATCATTTCACACCATTTCAAGACTTATTTGACTCAGTTCACACAACTTAGGTATGCATACACACATGAGGCACATAAGCGACTATTCGTCGAACGTCTTGGACGTCCCTTGACGTTCGACTTCCAAATCACTTCAAACTTTGCACACTGACTCTATATGACATAATAAGGCATTTTAGGACCTTATAACGATAAGACGAACATGTTAGGCTCTAGACACCTTATCTCATTTTTGAGGTCTTACAATATCCCCCACTTGGGAACATTCGTCCTCGAATGACACTTAGGACTCTTTAATCACATCAATGACTTCAATGCATATAAGAGCAGTTCATCACCTTTAAAATATCATCAAATCAATTTTAGCACTCCATGCACACAAGTAAGCAAAACTTCGATTCACTCACCCTTAATGCATTAATCAAAGAGGCTCTTATCATGTTCATAGGAGGAACATATTTCTCCTAATCATAACATGGTCATTGCACCTTAATTCATCAAGATATCATCTTGCAAGGCCACATATAGGCAGATTTCAACAATACTCAAAACAAGTAGGCATTCATACTTCAATGCACAGATTTGAGTTAATTGCATTTAACAAAAATCTTCATTAGTTAGACCTAGTACCATGAAGGTCATACTCAACCATACCATGCTTAGTGGTGTCCATGGAGGAATGTCTTGCTCCCAATATTTTTTTTTTTTTAATAATGAGAAATCTCAACTTTCAAGCCAAGACATGCATATATTTTTCTTCCTAGTGAAGTCTAAATGGCAAGTCACACCAAGTGCATCACAACAAAATAGGAAGTCATTCCACAAATCTCTTTTCTTAACATATTACTCACCCTTAAAGTAAGCCTCATTTTGGAAAAATAGAACAATTTATAGGCACACAAATGAACACTTAGTTAAACATGCTTTCATTTTCAAGAATGAGTCTACAATTTATGCATTCCAAATCATAAAATCACTAAATTTTCAAGAGAGTCAACATATTTCATGGTAAAAGAGACTCAACTTCTATTGCAAGGCTAAATAATTTACCCTACAAGTGACTATTTCCAAGTTCCTTGTCTTACCTCATGAAGACAACTTCACAATTAGCACATTAAAATGCAAGTCAACAAGAGAAAAACATGGATTTTATCAAAAATGTCTTTTCATGCCCTTTGGAAAATTCACCATGTCTCTAAGATGATGTCAATCAATTCATACCAATCATATAAAGATCATGCAATTCACACTTTATGCAAGACTATTTTCATGAACAAGCATACTAAGAATTCATATTTTCAAATTCATGTAAGAATAGAAGAACAATGTAGGCAATTTCTACAATCTCACTACTCAAACACCATCCCCCACTTAGGGTAAACCAAATTAAGAGCAACTTAACCCAACATATAGAGGATTTCAAATACAAAACAGTAACATTCATCACTTAAAGACATTACTACTTTAGAGAGAATTTTCATTAATTCAATTTAACAACACTAAGGCATTCTAAACCTTATCATTTTAGGCAAATCATCCTCAACCATCAACTTTGATCATACTATTTGATTCACATAAGGTCTTCCTACAATGCAATAGACACTAAGGTCATACATCATTAGCGGAAAAACAACAAGGAAGTTCATACACAACAAGAAGTTTAGAAATAACTCTACAACTCATCATGTCATAAGATTCTCATCCTCAAATCTAAAAAGCAAAGATTCTTTTCCACATTCCTTATCATGTTCATATTCATAAATTCTACACGTTTTTCAATAACGTCCAATCAAATGACAATTTAGTAGGTTCTCCAAACATGATACAATAAGTTGCCTAGTCTCTATAACGAGCATGCTTCCAAATACCCAAAAGTGTAACATTTAGACATTTGATGGAACAAGTATGGAATTATAAAAAAAATAAAGTTTTACCAACTCATTCTTCATAAGCATGCATACTATATTTACAATTCAAGTCTCCATAAAAGACTCCAATTTTTACACTAGCAACTCATGAAGTACCACTTATATACAAAGGAAAACAATGCACAGTGTCAATCACATATACTCATAGGATAGCATACTTCCATAGGTAGTTATTAAACAATTCAAGTTCAAATCCTAATACTTGGCTACTACCATACAAAATCATATAGGAATACACAATTTAAGAGAAATCACTTTAACCACTATAACTTCTAGCATGCTTCAACTATATTATGACTTACATCATCCGACATAACATGCTATTTCACATAGATTTCATATATTGCCATAATTGGCATCACATCATTAATATAAGAGATATTTCATATAAAGCAAGGTAGGATAACCAATCATAATCCCCATAGAGTTAACATGTGCAATGATCAAGTAAAGCTCCATAACTTCACTAAATCAAGTAACCCAACAAGAACTATAATTAGCACCATACTCCACTCATCCATAACATTCATGCATGGATAACTCCATATCTTTAGCACACTAGGCTATTTACATTATTATAAGCATAGAGATCATTACATAAGGACATTCACATTTATCATCATACACATAAATAGTATTACCCTCCTAAGGTCTCCATCAAGGAAAACTAGTGCAAGACATAGGTAGAGTCCCATACCCCTACCTAAGTCTAGTTAACCCTTCAAGTCGCCTTAGTTAGTATATACATCATCAAATAAGGACAAATGTCACCTTCACACATACTCATTCAAACCATAAAACAAGGATAAGCATTTTAAACTCACTTTTTCTCCCTCAAGCATAGAGCAATCTCATCCAAGCAATCACATCTAAAAGACCACCGGACAAGAAAACATAAGAGAGAGATCTTATAGAATTAAGTTCTATGGCACGATATGAGAATAATGAAGAAGGGAAACTCTATCGTCCTATAGCCTCTCGTACCATTTGATGTGTCGCGACTCACCACCAATGATACAAGACTCTACTAGACATGGCAATACGAGACTTCTTAGAACCTAAAACCGCTTCATAAACCTCATGCTCTGATACCAAGTTTGTCACAACCCAAAAGCATACCCTAGAAGATAGGGTACAATCTTGGATTGTAACCGGCGTCATCGACCTCTCAGAGGTCTAAGACAAGCCTCTCATATCATTCATTGCATTGACATAGTAAATTTAGCGGAAAATTTAAAACTTTTCATAGCACATCATATGCTAGAAACATCACATCATATATATATAAAACATAAGTCATAACACATATTTAGACTCTAAGTCTCTTTGTCATCTTAGACTCAATAACTTTAGAATACATTAGGGACACGGCCCATACGATACCTTACATAACTATACAATATTTAAAGACTTCATATTAAAGACATAAGTAGGACATCCTTGAACTTAAGGATTCCTTTCCTTGAGCTTGAGAAAAACACCTATCAAGCTCCTCAATCATAGATCTCCTTTAAGCTTTCCACAACCTACACTTTGTGTAAAAAGTAAAGAAGAATGGGATTTGCACAAGAATGTACTAAGTATGACAACCATGCAAAAACATGCATTTAAAAGGGACATTTCCTTTGAAATGATACTTCATGCCATTTTGAGTAAATCATCATAAAACCTTTATCAACATCATCCACGTACTTCATAGCAACACATTCAAAGGCCAATCATCGTATGAAAGCACATATAGAATATAAGTACACATAAAGGTCACTTTATAGTGAACTCACCCTTCTTAGCATTTAACTCTTTCTTTCAATTCATTAATCTCCTAAGTAATCCTTTAGGGATACTTGGTGCAATGCATCACCTTAGGAACACAAGAGAATACCATACATAGCATTTACACAAGACAACACATGCCATCATAAAAGTATAGTACAACATAAACATAGTCAAACCAAGACTACAATATCATACATAAAGGACACATACATAATCATAAGCATTAGGACACCTTCCTAAGACTTCCTAAGGAGTCACTTGTGCAATGTCTAGATGGGTTCATTACTTCCATCTATCCTAAGTAACTTACCTTAAGTCCTCCTAGTTAGGATCCTATTCAATTACTTCCATTGTCCATTTTACCTTTAGGGAAACCATAGCCTTAACCGACACTAAGACCATGGGTGCTAATCATGGAATTTGGTGTTGTAGAGCCTTACACCAAAGGAAGGTGTTACTACCTAGCCAAGGTAGAACATTAACACATATGCTAGCATATCAAGTGAATTCACTTTGCTAGATCCTATGTGACAAGCATAGTTTATGGAACTAAGAGATAGGTATTCCCTCTATATACCATTTGGTAATGGGGCCTCACCTCATGAGATAACATGAGTGAATATTTCTCAAGGAAAGTCAACGCTTCATGTAAGTACATAGGTGAGTATTCCTCTAAGGGAAGTCAACACCATATGTAGGTCCATAGGTGATTATTCCTCTAAGGGAAGTCAACACCATATGTAGGTCCATAGGTGATTTTTCCTCTAAGGGAAGTCAACACTCTATAAGGGACAAATGGTGAATATTCCTCCAAGGAAAGTCAACACCTCTCAATGTCAAGTTCACTCGGTGCTAAGCTAAGTTCCCTTTATTGAAAAGACTTTATTACCTTTGTTTATAAAACATAGTCTTAGGATATTC
This sequence comes from Solanum sitiens, assembly GCA_016801875.1. Classification (NCBI taxonomy): domain Eukaryota; kingdom Viridiplantae; phylum Streptophyta; class Magnoliopsida; order Solanales; family Solanaceae; genus Solanum; species Solanum sitiens. Next base: position 805,945 of record JABWTJ010000287.1, read on the forward strand.
ATCATTCATATGCTTATAGCATATTCAAGCACCTATCTAGTTTTGGAGTATTCTTGGGCCCTCCTAGTTAGACCTCTTCTCCCTAACTAGATCATCCATGTGTGTGAGTGTATATATAGATGTGAGCAAACCTTTCACATAACACATCAAGTCACACATGTTCATATATCAATGCATAAGTCTATAGGCATAACTATATGAGCAGTCCTTTCATATAAACCTACTAAGACACTATACACATTCATACTTCATCATATCATATTCATAACATGTTCATATAATCATCCTTCATATGCATAAGAACCAAACCTAGGAACTATCCTATCAAGATATACATGTGCAATGCATAGACAAGGTCCCATACCCTTGTCCATACTAGTACACCTATCAAGTCATCCTAGTAAGGGAATACAAATCATACATTCATAAACATCACCTTAGTATGCATAGTAGTAGACACTAGTGAATATGAGAACTACCTTTCATTTAGACACAATGACTTATACTACTTGTAATATGCATGTAAGCGAGAGAGTGTGTATATTAACCAACATGATCACATAATGGCTATCAATAACTCCTTAAGTCAGCCACCCTATTGGACCACATTACACTTCCAAGCACATAGCACACAACACATAATAGCATAGAAGACAAGACTATATATACATTATAATCAAGACTCCTAACTTTAGCTATTTACACTTCCATATAAGGGATACATGGGTAGAGGCTATTAACCACTTTAACACATCAATAGCAGCACCTATACAACACCCTAACATGATTATACACATGCCCATACAATAGCTACATAATCTAATTCACAACTAGAATAGGAAAGTAGGCATAATCTTCTCATAGTATCATTTTAAGCACATGTTCATAAGTTCATCAATTTGCCTTCATGGCCATGGTCAACACATATGTAATGACAATAAAGTAAACACGGCCACCATAAGTGGACCATACCACACAATGCCATACAAGGCTTCATCAACATTACTATAAAGAATAGAGAAGTAGAAGAGTAAAGGAATTAAGCATTCTTACCAATTTCACACCCTTTGATCATCATTGATCAATACACCTTATTCATCAATAAAACACATAAATGGCAGTAGCTATATGTACTTTAAACATATAAGAAACCATGTACAAGTCGCTACAAGATTATGCCATAACATAATGAAACATATCAACATACTAGGAAAGTAGAATAACATAGGTCATTAGCTAACTTCCCTTACATTGATTTTAGATCATAGTTCATACATATGTAAGTCTAAGGCAGTAGCTAATTAGGTAAGAAATCAAGCCTAAGTCATGCATCATCTAATCACAATTCAAGATCCATCACATACTTAGCCTCTTGACTTCATAACCTAAAAGAATCTATACCAATTCATGCAAGCCCTTCTTAATTTAAACCTTAAGGATTTATACTTACAAAATTCATCCATTACATCACCCTAAAAGAGTAGCTACAGCAGTTCATACATAATCAAGAGCCTACACAACCGATCTCACAATCGTCTTCAAGACAACATATAGAAACATAGGTTATTCATGCTCAAAACTTCATATATTTATCATCATGGACTTATCATCATCAATTCAACATCATTTAGTGTCAATAATAATAACCACAAGCAATTCAACATAAGAAAATCACCAATTCATCAAGAACAAGCCATAATCACAAAACCCTTTCAAGAGCTAAACTATTTTTGGAAGGAACATGGGTTCATCATGCAATTGAAGTGAAATCACATTCAAATCATCATATTAATACTAATTCATCATGATTTAATCTTTAGAAACGTTTTGAGAAAGAACCCATGGCTAGATTGGAAGATTGGAAACTTGTTCATAAGATTTCTTTGAAAAACATTGAGAAGAACTCTCCAAGTGAAAGGTTACTTAGAGATGAAGGATCACCATACCTTAATCTTCATGAAGACCCATAAAACTTGATGAAGGACCCATGATAATCCCTTCTACAAGCTGTTCTTGAGCTTCAAAAACCATGGGGGTTCAAGAGAGAATATTTTGGAGAGGAAGGGTTCAATTTGAGTGAGGGGATTTGAGAATGGGTAAATCACGTTTTGGATGGCTTATATATACCTAAAATCACTTAATTAAACCTGTTATAGTCAGGTTAGGACGTGGGGTGAATTTACCATTCACCCCTTTAAGAGGCAGCACGCAGGCAGCTAACTAGCAGGCCACCCGCGACGAGGCCCATGACGGGGCGTCATGGCCATGACGGGCCGTGGCAGCCTCCGTCGCAGGGGACTTGGCCAATTTATTGACTTACAACCTGCCAAGGCAAGTCTCCTTCGACGGGACCTGCTTGACGGTCCGTTGGGGGCCCAACGGTCCGTCATTGGGTCCGTCAAGAGACACTGCCCAGGCAGTGTTTAGGCAGCCTTGAGGTCCTTCTTTTGGGGCCTCTTGTGGGGCCCTTTAGAAGTCGTACCCGGATGTTTACAACGCGATTACAAACCTTAACATGTTATAGACCTAACACATAAGTTTCATCCAAAACAAACACCTACAAGATGTCCAAACAGCCTTGACCCCAACATGTCATACGATGAATTTCTTAGGGGCTATCTTTCGAACGCCTTGGACGTTCTTGGGCGTTTGACCTCCAAGCTTTACGAAACTTCATACAATAACATTAAACATCATTTCACACCATTTCAAGACTTATTTGACTCAGTTCACACAACTTAGGTATGCATACACACATGAGGCACATAAGCGACTATTCGTCGAACGTCTTGGACGTCCCTTGACGTTCGACTTCCAAATCACTTCAAACTTTGCACACTGACTCTATATGACATAATAAGGCATTTTAGGACCTTATAACGATAAGACGAACATGTTAGGCTCTAGACACCTTATCTCATTTTCGAGGTCTTACACCCCGGGGACCATCAAAAGGGACGCCGAGGAGGACCCTAACATGGGCCACCGAAGATGCCAAGCAGCAAAAAATTGGCATGCTTCTGCGCGACGCACAGTAGGCAAAAGTTTTGCCTTGTGACGCGGGGCTTTCATGAACCATTCTGTCAAATAATTTTTGAAAAATAAGATTTGGAAGTGCCTCCGCGATGCTCTGTAAAGACCTAGATTTCGTTGCATCATTTTTAAGTCAATTTCAGTTGGTTAATTTGTCCAATAAATGTAGGGGTATTTTGGGTAAGTTAGGGGTTCATTATGGACGGTTATAGGACCTATTTAAACCCCTAACCTAATAAATTAAAGAAAAACCCTCAACTCAAAAAAAAACTCTCCATTCACTCTCTCCAAAAACTCCATTGTTGAAGCTTTGAAGCTCCAAAGAAGAAGATAGATTTCTCAAGTTGTTCTCCATAAATCTTGTGGGATTTTAATAACAATTAAGGTATGGTTATTAATCCTTGAAATATCTTTCTTGATGGTGTCAATTCAAATGATTTTCAAAGATGACATAAAACATGAATTGTCTAATTTTATGATCTAGTCATGGGTTCTTGCATAAAAGGTATTGAATCAATGTTTTAGGATTGAATTGATGTTAATGAAATGTTTTAAGGCTATAATTACTATGAACCCATGCAAACCATGCAATCCTTATTTTGACTATTTTATGGGTTAAGTGATCTTGTCTCAATGCTTATGAATTCTAGTGTAGTTTTCTACGGGCTATTGAATAATCTAAGAATTATATTGAATTGATGCATAGGCTGTCTTAGATTGATAAATCTATATTGAATTGATTTATATTAATTGAGTATTATGATTTTTGTATGATATTGATGATCATGGCCATGGGTAAGGGCCTTTGAGTATTATATTGGGCGATTTAGCTATGGATTAAAGTGGTCAGAATTGATTGGTGGTACGCTTCCCTATTTCTCTTTATTTTATATAATGTAGGTCTTGAATTATGTTGTGATTTGTATGGTCCATCTATGGTGGCGGTGTTATGTGCATTACTTTTGAATTACGTGGCCTCTTTGGTGTTACTTTATGTATTCTAATAATCATAGCCTTGTCGGCAACTACTTGATATACTATTATAATTTGTGTAGTTAATTATGTGAAGTATGTTCATATCTATCTACATGTCATTGAGTGAAAGTATGTGTTATTCTATTGATATTGGGTGATCTTGTTAGACTATGACTATGTCCTTATGTGTGTAGTCTTAGAGTTGATGCATGATTATTCCTACTTGGCTATATGAGATTATTCCTACTTGGCTATATGAGTCTATGATAGTTATATTGATGATGTATAGTAGTGTATAGGATGACTTAAATATGATATTTGTTATTCCTAAATGATTCAAAAATTATATGTTATCTGTGATAAAGTGATGTCAATGATGTGTCTTGTGTGGTAGACTTGTGTCCCTTACTAGATACATGTACATTATGAATATGAACATCTTAAATTTGTCGGCTTAGGCACCTTTGTATTTATGTGTATTGATGAATGTTGAATGAATGTCTAGGATCGGTATACCTAAGATGGTTCCCTTCTAAGCATGACTATTATGTGGAACCTTCTATATAGAAAGAAGGTTAAGAATGAGCTATTCTTATCATAACATTGAGTGGCAGCCCTAGTGTACCGATCTTTGGTAGGTGCATTATGACTTGGTAAGGACTAAGAGTTGGTACCTTTTCATATGCCCCTTTTTATTGAACTTACTCTATGAGAACAAAGGCTATCACCGAGTGAATATGTTATGGTTTGTAGCTCTACTTAAGAAGGAGAGTAGAGTACAAAGTATCTCTACTTGTGAATGAGACAAGAGTGAATAAAAGACATTGATATTACTTCACGATGTGCCTACATGGGATGTGTCCTATTTCTACCGTTGGCAAGTAGAACACCCTCCATCGGAGTAGGTTTATGACTCTGGAATCAATGCTTAGCTAGTATGGTCTATGTCGGTTATTGCCTATTCTCATCATGTGTGATACATGCTAGTGTTGGATAAGTACTATGAAGTTTAGGTACTGGAATGGGACGCTATATAGACATTACACGATTAAGCTTTGGAAATGTTAGTGTCTGAGTGCCCTAGGTATTCTTAAAGACCATTATGTGAATGTCCACAAGTTATGAATGCTTTCTAAATGACTTAATGAAATAATGTCATTAGTAAAGGAATGTTAATGAAAAAGTACTTATCTAGAGTAGCATTGAGAATTGCTTAGGTAGACTTGAAGAGGGTGTATGGGTCATCTCTTCATGTCGTAGAGTTTAACAAATAAAGTAAGAATGATCTTATATTAGGTAGTCTTAATGATCATTTAGGTGTTCTTAGATAGGGTGTATGGGCGGTCTCTCTTCGTCTCACTTAAGTGAGTCTTAGGATAATCTTTGGTGAGAGGGTTGCAAGCTAAAAGAAGATCACTGTGAAGTTGAACTTAGTTCACTGTAAAGTGACATAGTTCACTGTAACATTCTTCAATATTTGATAAAATGCTTATGTGATATCTTATATGTTTCTAAGGTGTTAAATGTTGTTCTTATGCTTATACCATGATGTTTTAATCAAATAGAGCATGTTTTATACAAAGGTTTGTTTCTCATGATTTTATGCATTATGCCATACTTAGTACAAGTGTTTTGTACTAATTCCATACATTTTGTCTATCTCTAAAGGTGTCTCGAAGTGGAAATGTAACAACCCTAAAAATGAATATGATAAGTAATGCTTAATGTGCCTAGAATGCCTACGATTAGACCAGGGTTCACACAGATTGATGCACGTAGAACCAGACCTCGGAACCCTTGCTACAGCCAAGCCAACAAACTTGGGGAGTTAGTTGAGCTTGAAAAGTTTGGTTCCAACCATGTAGGGCTCTCGAATACGAAGATTTACTCGAATGAGTCTTTACCGGACTTAAAAAGGGAAAATCTTAGTTTTGGAGGGTCTAGGGGTAAAACGGTCTTTTTCTATGATAAGGGTAGTATCGTAATTACCCTAGTTATATAATTAATTATTTAATAAATAAGGTGGAGGGACAATTTGGGGAGAGAGGGCCAAAAATTGGCTCTTGAAGTGAAGTCTTGCTCCACCCGGGTAAGAACCTAGGTGGAAGCAATGAATTAAATGTATTTTTTAATTTAATTTGGTAAATTAATGTAATTAATTTATATTTATTATTTATTAGCTGATTAAATAAAAGGAAATCAGATTTTTTAATAATTAAATAAAACCTTATTTGACTAAGTCCTAAACTAGACTCCTAAGCCTAAGAAAACTCTTTTGTCCCACGCTCATCTCTCTCTCTGACGTCTCTATCACTCTCACTCACGATTCTCTCTGCCAAATAACTTCAAAAACAGTAGGTAAACCAAAGTTCTTCACACTTGAAGAAATCACAACGAAAGTATAAGAAAGTAAACGAAATCAATCACGTAGGCAAAGAGAAGTTTGTCCGTCGAGTTGGTGTTGACTTTGAGGGGATTTAGACGTGATCTTTGGAGAATATTTTGGGCAGCAAGTTGAGGTTTGAACGTCATAAAAGGTATGGGTTTTCTTACTCTTGGTCCCTTTCCCGAGAGACCCTTAGGATTCAGTCAATTCTAATCCGAAAACTAGGATTGTTTCCCCGTTGCATGTCCCTGTCACTAGCTCCCAATGATTCTTAGGTTTTGTATGTTTTCTGGTAGATATTAGGCGTGTGTTATATTTTCGTGATGAATATGTTCATGTTTGTGTGTTTGAAATTGTATGAATGACAACCTATTTGTTTTCAAAACTATGTGCATGTGTGTGCAAGGATGTAACCGTGACTAATGTTCTCTGTTTGATGCTCCAAAAATTTTAATGTTATGGTTGTTATTTATGTGCATAAATCTATGTAAATCGTGTTGTTCATATAAGATTAAATGTGGCTGATTTGAGTGATAATCTCTTGGCTAAACGAACCTATGAAAAATGCACCCAAAACGTGTTAAGTCATCTACGAATTACCCTATGAGTTCAAGTGTAAATGTTGATGAAAGTGAGCTGAAATGTGACCAAATTTCCAGCAACTTACAAGTTTGGTTTTGGATAAACGTAGATGAACAAATCTGGAAAATTAATTGAGTGTAAATTAGGTGAGGTCACTAGGATTCTAACCCGCGACCTCACCCGTGAGAAACGCAAAAAAAAACGTGAATTAAATGGGGGTTAAGGGGATTCGATCTCGGGTGTCTTGGGATGAAAAAGAAATAATAAAATACAAAATTTAAGAATGAGAGGAGTGGGATTCGAACCCACAACCTCTTGGTCAGAACTTAAAGAAAAAAAATGAAAAGAAAATAAATGTGAGACGTGGGAATTGAACCCACGACCTCAAGGCAATAGAGGAGAGTAAGAGAAAATGAAAAGAAAGGAAATGTGAGGCGTGGGAATTGAACCCACGACCTCAAGGCAGTGAAGGAGAGTTAAGAGAAAATGAAGATAAAAGAAATGTGAGGCGTGGGAGTTGAACCCACGACCTCTAGGCAGTAGAGGCGAAATAAAAGAAAAATAAAGAGAGGTTGTGGGGGTTTGATCCCACAACCTCATAGTCAACTCGAAATAGACATGGAGAAATAAAAAAATAAAAATAAAAGGGGCTGTGGGTGTTCGATCCCACAACCCCTCGGCCAAGGAAGAGGAAATTCAAAGGAGAAAAAAATAAAGAGGAAACATTGATGTTGGGGCTCGATCTAGGGTCCCAATGTCATGGGGACCAAAAATAAAATAAATGAAAAATGTAAGTGTTGTCCAAGGGATTCAAAACCGGGTTCCCTTGCCCAAATCCCGTATTGATACATAAGTCATATGTGAATTAAATATTCAAGAATAATCCTACCTACTTAGATCAAAATCGAGATCTTGGCATACATACAAGATGCATAAGTCTTGTACCACATAATCTTATGAAGATATGAATCACTTAAACGAACTATGAACGAAGCATCATGACTTGTATGTATAGACCCATAAGTCTAGCATACGTTTAAAAAAATAAGTGAACCTAAGATGTATGTAATGAAATGATGTAAACCTACAAGGTTTAAGTACGAGTGTAAAAAACACTAAATGGCCAAGTGTATTGGAATATGATGAAATGAATATTATTTAATGAAATGATGAAACCCTAGAAGGGTTAAGTAAGAGTGTGAAACACACAAATGGCCAAGTACATTGGCATATGATGAAATGAACATTCACGTAAAAAGGGGTGAGTAATTATGAAGAACAAATGTGCTAATGTTAATGAATGTGGTGACAACATGATAAGAAGCTAATGTGAAAGATGAGAGCAATCTCAAATGAGCCTAAGTAAATGTTACCAAAACGTACTCACCTATGAGAGTGTAAAGTTAATGAAGAGACCAGTCTCTATGAACACTCTAATGAAAGTATTGAGAATAATGTATACTTAATACTAATGATGAGATGATAAATCTTCTATTAAACTATGATGTCCTCATACTAGATGCCAGCTTCCATGACGTATGAGTTGAATGAAATGGAACTTTATACTGAGCACCGATAGACTAGCTATGAGCAGTGATGCCTTATTTCGGGAAGGACGGAGGTTCACGTAACTCTCATTAGATGAGACTGTCCGGCATGCCGGGTATGGGTCTCCTTATATCTCCTAGTCTTTGAACCTATACCGCCAATATAGGGATCTGGCGGGGTTCAATTCCCATGTACTCTAGCATGTTTTGGGTCACTTTGGCCGGTGATTCCACCTCTTTTTGGTGTGGGGGAGACACTGGATTTCATGATGCTCACATGATCTATGTCGGTTAAAGGTAAAGTTCCCAATGAATGAATCAGGCCAGCCTCAAATGATGTACATAATGAAATGAACGATACCAAAGGTGATAGGATAGGATAATCAAGAGTTGAGCTATACTCAAGTAATGACACGAGGTTATTCTTGATCATTGCACAACAATTCCGATGAGAGTCTTAAACTACATCCTCGGTATAGCTGGTGTTTACACTAGCTTATGAATGAATGAAGCACACTCTGTGTTTGCTAAAGAAAGCTCCCTAGTTGAGGTCCCATATGTTGAGCCCTCATTTTGGGAAGTCTTAATGTCAAGTGCATGATTCCAAGGTCTCATGGCATATGAATGAATGATATGAAAGATGTTATGTGCTATATGCAATATGATATGTGGTATGTGTAAGATGTTATGTGTTGTGTGCAATATGATAAGTATGATGATGCATGTTACTCTCATTGCATGACTTTCCTAATCCAAATTTGGAAAGCTCGCTGACTTTCCTAATCCAAATTTGGAAAGTTCACTAACTTTCCTAATCCCAATTTGGCAAGTCCACTGACTTGACTTTCCATAATCATGTTGTTAGGAAAGAGCTATTCTTACTCATGCATATCCTTGGTGTGTGCTTGAATATACCCATACTTAGTACAAGTGTGTAATAATCCCATACAACTCTATATTTTTAGGTGCAGGCACACGTGGACGCTAGAGCTTACAGGTTGACGTTGCAGCTATCTGGACATGGAGCTTTCATCCGGACTTGGTAGGTCCTCATGCTTTCGACGATGTCTACCGTTATTATCTAGATTTGATGTAGGCTTTAGCTAGTGGAGCATGTTCCACTAGTATTTCTTTCCACTTTCATTTCAGACTTTCTATTGGCACCGTTTTGGCAAAGATACATTTAATGCAACTATGAACTGTTTCTTTCATTTGATTATCTCTATATTAGATGGTTGATTTGTGAACGCCTATGATGTTAAGTTTAAAATGTTTAGCATGAAATAAGAAACAAAAATTACAAATTTTTCTGCTAAAATTAACCTAGATGAAGTAAGAATGACGTATGTAAGCTTGTCTGTGACCTCTGAGAGGTCAATGACGCCGGTCTCGTCTGGGTCTAGATTCCGGTCGTGACAAAGTTGGTATCAGAGCACTATGTTAAATTACGAGAATAATAAGTTCACATCAACCACATTGAGTAGTTTCTAAGTCATGGTAGTGAAGTGCACCACTATCCTGAATTAGAGACTGCATGATGCGTAGGAAAATTTCCCTTCTTCTAATCTTATCGTGCTTTTCCTAATGTCTGATTTATTGGTGTTATGAGCGTATCTAACATCAATCTTTGTTGTTTTCAGAGAATGAATACTAGGAGAACCATTGGTCAGAGGAGAGGAGGTGCAGCTGCTGGGGACAATTAGGTTCCACCCCAGGCTCCAGCTGAAGGAGTGGCTATGCCGGTTAACCCAGCTGGGTTGACTGATGCGGAGGTGCAGGCATCTCTGGCCCAGATGGCACAGGCCATCACTATGCAGGCCCAGGATATGACTGCCCAGGTCAATCGACAGAATGTTCAGAGGGAGAACCCACCAGTTTTTAGCATGGCTGACAGGCTGAGAGACTTCACGAGGATAAATCCTCCTATTTTAACAGGGTCTAAGACTTTAGAGGACCCCCAGGAGTTTGTGGACAAGGTGCATAAGATATTTGTGGCTATAGGGGCCACATATACTGAGAAGGATGAGATGGCTTCCTATCAGCTCAAGGATGTTGCACAAACTTAGTGCAAGATGTGGCAGGATAGCCGATCTTTGGGGGGAGTTCTTGTCACTTGGGAGCTGTTTAAGACAGCCATCCTGGAGAGATTCTTTCCCAGGGAGATGAGGGAAGCAAAGGTTGAGGAGTTTATCAACCTTAAGTAGGGATCAATGACAGTCAGGGAGTATTCCCTTAAGTTTGTTAAACTGTCCATGTATGCTACTTTCCTTTGTATCTAACAGCAAGGATCAGATGAGTACTGAAGTTTGTTAAACTATCCAGGTATGCTACTTCCCTTGTATCTAACAGTAGGGATGAGATAAGCACGTTCCTCACAGGAATCAACGGAGATCTGGAGGAGGAGTGTCGGTCTGCGATGCTCCATGATAACATGTACCTCTCCAGGTTGATGGTGCATGTCCAGCAGGTAGAGGACAGCCACAAGAAGAGGGGCGTTCGTGATGCTAGGAGGCCTAAGCCTCAAGATGAGGCAGGTCCCAGCCATGGAGGCCACAGAAACAATTTTTGCGTCCGTGAGAAGCCCAGGTTCAAAAAAGGGTAACAGAGTTCTGGGAACTCTAATTCTCAGAGGAGTACAACACCTAGAGGAGGCAGACATGAGCCTAAGAAGGTCAATGGAGGTGAGATGCAGCATCCCAGAAAGGACTGTGCTAACTGTGGCCGTGCTCACAATGGATAGTGCAGACAGGGCACTAATGCCTACTTCGGTGGGGTAAGAGTGGGCATATGGTTAGAGACTGCCCACAAAACACAGGTCAGGCTAGAGGTAACGCTCAGCCTAGGCCTAATCCATAGGGTGCAGCAGCTAAGCCTCCTAAGAGGAATAGGTTATATGCCCTGAAGGGCAGGGAGGAGCAGGAGAAGTCCGTTGATGTGGTCACAGGTATACTGCAAGTATTCTCAACTTCTGTTTATGCTTTACTTGATCCAGGGTCTACGCTTTCCTTTGTAACTCCTTTGCTTGCTCTCACTTTGAGATATTGCCCGAAGTTCTGCATGATCCTATAGTGGTTAGTACACCTTTAGGATAAAATGTAAGAACTGATAGAGTATACAAGGATTGCCCAATAGTTGTAAGTGGTAAGACTATGTGCGCAGACTTGGTTGAGTTACCCATGCATGATTTTGATGTTATTCTTGGCATGGACTGGCTTCATAGTTGTTATGCTTGTTTGGATTGTCATAGTAGAGTGGTGAGATTTCGTTTCCCTAATGAAGAAGAGCTAGTCTGGGAGGGGTACAACTAGAGTCATCCTAATACGTTTATTTCAAACCTTAAGGCCAATAAAATGATGTTCAAGGGGTTATTGTGTCATCTTTTGAGTGTTAATGATTTAGATCATCACATTCCTTCCATAGACTCAGTGCCTGTAGTGAATGAGTTCCTAGATGTATTTCCTAATGATTTGCCTGGACTCCCTCCCCCTCGAGAGATTGACTTTGGTACCGACTTAGAACCCGAAACTAAGCCAATTTCAATTCCTCCCTAGAGAATGGCTCCAGCTGAACTCAAAGAGTTTAAGCTGCAGTTAAAAGATCTCAGTGATAAGGGTTTCATTCAGCCGAGCATATCCCCTTGGGGCGCTCCAGTGTTGTTTGTGAAAAATAAGGATGGAACCCTTAGAATATGTATCGATTATCGGCAGCTCAAAAAAGTCACTATAAAGAATAAGTATCCACTTCTCAGAATAGATGATTTGTTCGATCATCTCCAAGGGTCTAGTTTCTTCTCTAAGATTGATCTTCGTTCAGGGTATCATCAGCTTAGGGTTAGGGATGGAGATATCCCAAAGACTACCTTTCATACCCGTTATGGTCATTATGAGTTCTTAGTTATGTCATTTCGTCTCACGAATGCACCTGCTGCATTTATGGACCTCATGAACCGAGTCTTCCGTGAATACCTTGATTCTTTCGTCATAGTATACATTTATGACATCCTCATCTACTCTAGGACCAAGAAAGAGCATGAACAACATTTGAGACTAACCTTGCAGGTACTTAGACAACATCAGCTGTATGCCAAATTCAGCAAGTGTGAATTCTGGCTTAGATTAGTTACCTTCTCGGGTCATGTTGTGTCCGATCAGGGCGTGGAGGTGGATCCCAAGAAAACTGAGGCTGTGAAGAACTGGCCAAAACCTCTTACGCCCACTAACATCCTTAGATTTCTGGGATTGGCTGGTTACTACCGCAGATTCTTGGAGGGCTTTTCTTCCATTGCTGCCCCACTGATAGCTTTGAGTAAGAAGAAGGCCAAGTTTGAATGGACTGAAACTTGTGAGAAGAGTTTCGAGGAGCTCAAGGACAGACTCACTTCAGCCCCGGTGCTTACTTTTCCTAAGTATGGTGAGAATTACACTGTTTATTGTGATGCATCTAGTGTTGGTTTGGGTTGTGTTCTTATGCAAGTTGGTAAGGTGAGAGCTTATGCGTCCAGACAGCTCAAGGTTCATGAGAAGAATTATCCCACTCATGACCTGGAGTTGGCAACTATGGTGTTTGCGCTGAAGATGTGGAGGCACTACTTGTATGGAGTGCATGTGGATGTGTTCACAGACCACAAGAGTCTCCAGTATGTGTTCACGCAGAGAGAGTTGAATCTACGTCAGCGGAGATGGTTGGAGCTGTTGAAGAACTATGACATGAATGTTTACTACCATCCAGGTAAGGCTAATGATGTAGCTAATGCTTTGAGCAGGATGATCATGGGAAGTACAACCCACGTTGAGGATGAGAAAAAGGGGTTGGCGAAATATGTACACAGACTGGACAGACTGGGTGTGCGATTGGTTGACTCTACTAGTGGGGGTGTTTCAGTTCATCCTAGTTCTAAATCATCCTTCGTAGTTGAAGTCAATCAGGGTCAGCATCTCGATCCTGTGTTGATGGAGCTGAAGGACTCAGTGTTGATAAAGATGAATGAGTCTTTCGCTTTGGGAGGTGACGGCATACTTAGGTATCAGGACAGGCTGTGTGTACCAGATGTGGATGATTTGCGGACCAGGACTGTTGCAGAGGCCCATGGTTCTAGATATTCCATACATCCAGGTTCCACCAAGATGTATCATGATCTTATGCAGATTTATTGGTGGTATGGCATGAAGAAGAGCATTGCAGAATATGTGGCTAAGTGTCCTAATTGTCAGCAGGTTAAGGCAGAACATCTTAAGACTGTCGGTCTTACTCAGATTATTGAGGTTCCAACTTGGAAGTGGGAGGCCATTAATATGGACTTCGTGGTTGGTCTTCGAGGACTAGGAGACAGCATGACTCCATATGGGTTATTGTGGATAGAATGACTAAGTCTGCCCACTTTATCCCTGTGACGTCTACTTACAGAGCCGAGGATTATGCGAGACTCTACATTGATGAGATTGTGAGATGGCATGGGATTCCTTTGTCTATCATTTCAGATAGAGGAGCTCAGTTCACTTTATATTTCTAGAGATCCTTCCGGAAGAGCTTAGCCACGCAGGTAAAACTTAGTACTACCTTTCATCCTCAGACTGATGGGCAGGCAGAGCGCACCATTCAGACATTGGAGGACATGTTCAGAGCGTGTGTGATTGACTTCAGAGGTAGTTGGGACGACCATCTGCCTTTGATAGAGTTCTCGTATAATAATAGTTATCACTCCAGCATTGGGATGGCACCGTTTGAGGCACTGTATGGTAGGAGGAGTAGATCTTCAGTTGGGTGGTTCGAGGTTGGAGAGTCATCCATTTTGGGTCCAGAGATCATTCATGAGGCCTTAGAGAAGGTCAGAGTGATTAGGGACAGGTTGGCTACTGCTTATAGTCGGCAGAAGTCATATGCAGATAACAAAAAATGGCCCTTAGAGTTTGATGTTGGTGACCAGGTCTATCTGAAGATATCACCTATGAAGGGGGTGATGAGGTTTGGCAGGAAGGGGAAATTAAGTCCGAGGTATGTTGGGCCATACGAGATCCTACAGCGTGTAGGTGAGGTGGCCTATGAGTTGGCATTGCCTGCGGAGTCTTTCCATCCAGTCTTTCATGTATCCATATTAAAGAAGTGCCTAGGTGATCCAGCATTGATTCTACCTGTGGAAGGTTTGGGGGTCGATGAAGACTTATCTTACGAGAAGGTACCTGTTGAGATCTTAGACAGACAGATCAAGCGTCTGAGGAACAAGGAGATTGCCATAGTGAAGGTGTTGTGGAGGAATCATCTTGTTGAGGGTGCTACGTGGGAGGCTGAGGCCGATATAAGATCCCGCTACCCTCATCTTTTCAGCTCTTGAGGTTAGACTTCCTACTCGTAACTCTAAGTTTCCTTATCTCTCCATTTTTGTTGCTATTGCTTGACTGCGCATAGTGATTATGTTATGATCTGACTAGCATTACGCTAGATAGTAGTAGTGTCATTCGGGGACGAATGTTCCTAAGGGAGGGATAATGTAATAACCCTAAAAATAGATATGATAAGTAATGCTTAATGTGTCTAGAATGCCTACGATTAGACCAGGGTTCACACAGATTGATGCGCGTAGAACCAGACCTCGGAACCCTTGCTACAGCCAAGCCAACTAACTTGGGGAGTTAGGTGAGCTTGAAAAGTTTGGTTCCAACCATGTAGGGCTCTCGAATACGAAGATTTACTCGAATGAGTCTTTACCGGACTTAAAAAGGGAAAATCATAGTTTTGGAGGGTCTAGGGGTAAAACGGTCTTTTTCCAGGATAAGGGTAGTATCGTAATTACTCTAATTATATAATTAATTATTTAATAAATAAGGTGGAGGGACAATTTGGGGAGAGAGGGCCGAAAATTGGCTCTTGAAGTGAAGTCTTGCTTCACCCGGGTAAGAACCTAGGTGGAAGCAATGAATTAAATGTATTTTTTTATTTAAGTTGGTAAATTAATGTAATTAATTTATATTTATTATTTATTACCTGATATAAAATAAAAGGAAATCAGATTTTTTAATAATTAAATAAAACCTTATTTGACTAAGTCCTAAACTAGACTCCTAAGCCTAAGAAAATTCTTCTCTCCCACGCTCATCTCTCTCTCTCACGTATCTATCACTCTAACTCACGATTCTCTCTGCCAAATAACTTCAAAAACAGTAGGTAAACCAAAGTTCTTCACACTTGAAGAATTCACAAAGAAAATATAAGAAAACAAACGAAATCAATCACGTATGTAAAGTGAAGTTTGTCCGTCGAGTTGGTGTTGACTTTGAGGGGATTTAGACGTGATCTTTGGAAAAGATTTTGAGAAGCAAGTCGAGGTTTGAACGTCATAAAAGGTATGGGTTTTCTTTCTCTTGGTCCCTTTCCTAAGAGACTCCTAGGATTCAGTCGATTCTAATTCGAAAACTAGGATTGTTTCCTCGTTACATGTCCCTGTCACTATCTCCCAATGATTCTTAGGTTGGGTTTGTTTGCTGGTAGATATTAGACTTGTGCTATGTTTTCGTGATGAATATGTTTATGTTTGTGTGTTTGAAATCGTATGAATAACAACCTATGTGTTTTCGAAACTATGTGCATGTGTGTGCAAGGATGTAACCGTGACTAATGTTCTCTGTTTGTTGCTCCAAAAATTTTAATGTTATGGTTGTTATTTTACGTGCATAAACCTATGTAAATCGGGATGTTCATATAAGATGAAATGTGGCTGATTTGAGTGATAATCTCTTGGCTAAACGAACCTATGAAAAATTCACCAAAAACGTGTTAAGTCATCTACGAATTACCCTATGAGTTCAAGTGTAAATGTTGATGAAATTGAGCTAAAATGTGACCAAATTTACAGCAACTTACAAGTTTGGTTTTGGCTAAACGTAGATGAACAAATCTGGAAAATTAATTGAGTGTAAATTAGGGAGGTTACTAGGATTCGAACCCGCGACCTCACCCGTGAGATACACAAAAAAAACGTGAATTAAATGGGGGTTAAGGGGATTCGATCTCGGGTGCCTTTGGCTGAAAAGAAAATAATAAAAGACAAAATTTAAGAATGAGAGGAGTGGGATTCGAACCCACAACCTCTTGGTCAGAACTTAAAGAAAAAAAATGAAAAGAAAATAAATGTGAGGAGTGGGAATTGAAGCCACGACCTCAAGGCAGTAGAGGAGAGTAAGAGAAAATGAAAATAAAGGAAATGTGAGGCGTGGGAATCGAACCCACGACCTCAAGGCAGTGAAGGAGAGTTAAGAGAAAATGAAGATAAAAGAAATGTGAGGCATGGGAATTGAACCCACGACCTCTAGGAAGTAGAGGCAAAATAAAAGAAAAATAAAGAGAGGCTTTGGGGGTTTGATCCCACAACCTCATAGTCAACTCGAAATAGACAAGGAGAAATAAATAAAAAAAAAAATAAAAGGGGTTGTGGGGGTTCGATCCCACAACCCCTCAGCCAAGGAAGAGGAAATTCAAAGGAGAAAAAACTAAAGAGGAAACGTTGATGTTGGGGCTCGATATAGGGTCCCAATATCATGTGGACCAAAAATAAAATAAATGAAAAATGTAAGTGTTGTCCAAGGGATTTGAAACTGGGTTCCCTTCCCCAAATTCCGTATCGAAACATAAGTCATATGTGAATTAAATATTCAAGAATAATGCTACCTAGTTAGATCGAAATTGAGATCTTGGCATACATACAAGATGCATAAGTCTTGTACCACATAATCTTAGGAAGATATGAATCACTTAAACGAACTATGAACAAAGCATCATGACTTGTATGTATAGACCCATAAGTTAGCATACGTTTAAAAAAATAAGTGAAACTATGATGTATGTAATCAAATGATGTAAACCTAGAAGGCTTAAGTACGAGTGTAAAACACACTAAATGGCCAAGTGTATTGGCATATGATAAAATGAATATTATTTAATGAAATGATGAAAACCTAGAAGAGTTAAGTAAGAGTGTGAGACACACAAATGGCCAAGTGCATTATGAAGAGCAAATGTGCTAATGTTAATGAATGTGGTGACAACATGATAAGAGATGTGAAAGATGAGAGCAATCTCAAATGAGCCTAAGTAAATATTACCAAAACGTACTCACCTTTGAGAGTGTAAAGTTAATGAACAGACTAGTCTCTATGAACACTCTAATGAAAGTATTGAGAATAATGTATACTTAATACTAATGATGAGATGAGAAATCATCTATTGAGCTATGATGTCCTCATACTAGAAGTCAGCTTCCATGATGTATATGTTGAATGAAATGGAACTTTATACTGAGCACCGATAGACTAGCTATGAGCGGTGATGCCTTCTTTCGGGAAGGGCGGAGGTTCACGTAACTCTCATGAGATGAGATTGTCCGGTATGCCGGGTATGGGTCTCCTTATATCTCCTAGTCTTCGAACCTATACTGCAAATATAGGGATCTATCGGGGTACAATTCCTATGTACGCTAGCATGTTTTGGGACACTTTGGCTGGTGATTCCACCTCTTTTCGATGTGGGGGAGACACTCGATTTCATGATGCTCACATGATCTATGTCAGTTAAAGTTAAAGTTCCCAATGAATGAATGAGGCCATCCTCAAATGATGCACATAATGAAATGAACAATACCAAAGGTGATAGGATAGGATAATCAAGAGGTGAGCTAGACTCAAGTAATGACACTAGGTTATTCGATCATTGCACAGCAATTCCGATGAGAGTATTAAACTACATCCTAGGTATAGCTGGTGTTTACACTAGCTTATGAATGAATGAAATGAAGTACGTATGAATGAATGAAGCAGACTCTGTGTTTGCTAAAGAAGGCTCCCTAGTTGAGGTCCCATATATTGAGCCCTCATTTTGGGAAGTCTTAATGTCAAGTCCATGATTCTAAGGTCTCATGGAATATGAATGAATGATACGAAAGATGTTATGTGTTATATGCAATATGATATGTGCTATGTGTAAGATGTTATGTGTTGTGTGCAATATGATAAATATGATGATGCATGTTACTCTCATTGCATGACTTTCATAATCCGAATTTGGAAAGCTCACTGATTTTCCTAATCCACATTTGGAAAGTTCACTAACATTCCTAATCCCAATTTGGCAAGCCAATGACTTGACTTTCCATAATCATGTTGTTAGGAAAGATCTATTCTTACTCATGGATGTCCTTGGTGTGTGCTTCCATATCACCATACTTAGTACAAGTGTGTACTAATCCTATACAACTCTATATTTTTAGGTGCAGGCTCAGGTGGACGCTAGAGCTTACAGGTTGACGTTGTAGCTATCCGGACGTGGAGCTTGCATTCGAACTTGGTAGGTCCTCATGCTTTCGAGGATGTCTACCGTTATTATCTAGCATAGATGTAGGCTTTAGCTAGTGGAGCATGTTTTACTAGTGTTTCTTTCCACTTTCATTTCATACTTTGTATTGGCGCCGTTTTGGCAAAGATACGTTTAATGTAATTATGAACTGTTTCTTTCAATTGATTATCTCTATATTAGATGGTTGATTTGTGAACGCCTATGATGTTAAGATTAAAATGTTTAGCATGAAATAAGAAAACAAAAAGTTCAAATTTTTCCGCTAAAATTAACCTAGATGAAGTAAGAATGACGTATGTAGGCTTGTCTGCGACCTCTGAGAGGTAAACGACGCCGGTCTTGTCTGGGGTCTAGATTTCGGTCGTGACAGGAAGCTTGGATTAGTGTTTATTCAAGTAAAGAGTTGGTATGTACTTACTAGATTCGACGAAATCTTGATGTTAAAATTTCCTTCTTGAAAGTATTGTAATAGACATAGATATTTTATATATGATGAAGTATGTGCCGTGTCCCAATATACTCGTATGTCTAAGATGGCGAATTTTAGACTGTGCCTTTCATTATGTTTTTCTATAAAAGACATATTTTGAAGTACTATTATTTCCTGTGAAAAGTTTTAACTCCACAGTACTTTTCATACATGTATGCAATGAACAATGTCAAAGGGCTTGTACAAGACCTTCGAGAGGTCAATTACGCCGTATTTCAATTTGAGAATGCCATAACTTCAAAAGGGTACTCTTGGGTCATTACAGGTTGCATGCTTTCTTTGCCTCTATTGATTGTAGGATGAGGGTAGTAAAATTTCCATTTCCAAATGAACCCATTTAGGAGTGGCATGAAGGAAACTCAAATCCTAGAGGTAAGATCATCTCATGTCTAAAAACTTCAAATTGATTGCAAAGGGTTGCCTCTACAACATAGAGATATTTAGGGATCTTTAATCCGAAGTCCCTCCCATAAAGTTGGTAGCCGTAGTGAGGGAATTTACGAAGGTCTTTCCCGATGATCTTCCCAAAATTCCTCCTGAACGGGAGATTGACTTCGGCATAGACCTATTGCCGGATACACAACCTATTTCAATCCCTCCTTACCGGATGGATCCGGCCAAGTTGAAAGAATTAAAGTCTCAACTCAAAGATTTAAAGGCTCAACCAACTCATATCTCCCTAGGGTGCCCCAATATTGTTCGTAAAGAAGAAAGATGGGTCCTTGAGAAAGTGTATCGATTATCGTCAATTAAATAAAGTCACTATAAAGAATAAGTACCCGCTCCCTAGGATTGATGACTTATTTGATCAACTCCAAAGAACGAGTTACTTATCAAAGATTGACTTTGAGGTCGGGTTATCATCAACTTAGAATGAGGGAGGTCGATATTCTGAAAACAGCATTCCGGACATGATATGGTCACTTTGAATTGCTAGCGATGTCATTTTGTCTAACAAATGCCCCGGCGACATTCATGGACCTTATGAATCATATTTTTAGAAAGTATCTTGATTTGTTTGTTATTGTCTTCATTGATGTCATTTTGATATACTCTAGGAGTGAAAATGATCATATGAGACATTTGAGGATAGTTTTACAAGTTCTCAAGGATAATCAACTTTTTGCTAAGTTTAGCAAGAGTGAGTTTTGGTTGAGGTCGGTTGCATTTCTTTGGAATATTGTCTCCTGTGAAGGGGTAGAGGTTGATCCAAGGAAGACCGAAGTGGTCAAAAGTTGGCCGAGACGTTTGAGTCCTATCGACATCCAAAGTTTTCTAGGGTTGGCAGGTTACTATAAGAGGTTTGTTGAGTGATTTTCATCTATCGCAAACGGCCTTAACCCAAAAGAAGTCCAAATTCGAATGGTCGGATTCGTGTGAAAAGAGTTTCCAATTATTGAAAGATAGACTTTCCTCCGCTCCGGTATTAACCTTACTGGAGGGTACCGAAGGATTTGTGATTATTGTGATGCCTCCCGAGTGGGTCTAGGATATGTGATCATTCAACATTGAAAAGTCATAGAGTATGCCTCTAGATAACTCAAGCCACATGAGAAGAATTATCCAA
Source organism: Solanum sitiens (assembly GCA_016801875.1). Lineage (NCBI taxonomy): Eukaryota > Viridiplantae > Streptophyta > Magnoliopsida > Solanales > Solanaceae > Solanum > Solanum sitiens. The sequence continues at coordinate 826,863 of JABWTJ010000287.1, forward strand.
CTCATGACCTTGAGCTGGTATTTGCTTTGAAAATTTGGAGACACTATATTTATGGGGTGCATGTAGATGTATTAACCGATCAAAAAAGTCTCCAATATGTATTTACCCAAAAATACTTGAATGTACGCCAAAAGAGATGGTTAGAGATTTTAAAGGATTATGCCATAAGTGTCCTTTACCATCCTGGAAAAGCTAATGTTGTGGCAAATGCTTTGAGTCGAGTGTCTATGGGTAGTGTGGCTCATGTTAATGATGACAAAAAGGAACTAGTCAAGGATGTCATAGGTTGTCCCGTTTGGATGTTCGATGAGAAGAATCGTCGAAGGGTGGTTTTATGGTTCGTCATAAGTCAGAGTCGTCTTTAGTGGTGGATGTGAAGTCTAAGTAACACCTTGATCCCCTATTAATGGAGTTGAAAGAGTCTATCCTTAACAAGAATAATGAATCTTTCTCCCAAGGGGATGATGGGGTTGTTAGGTACCAAGGGAGGTTATGTGTGCCGGATGTGGATGGTTTAAGGGATAAAATCATGGATGAGGCTCATGGCTCCCGATAATCCATCCATCCGGGGGCAACCAAGAAGTATCATGACTTGCGTGATATCTATTGGTGGAATGGAATGAAAAGAGAGGTAGCTAAGTTTGTGTCGAGGTGCCCAAATAGCCAACAAGTCAAAGATGAGCATCAAGGTCCGAGTGGCCTAACCCAAGATATTGATATCCCCTCTTGGAAGTGGGAAGATGTCAACATGGAATTTGGGGTAGGTTTGCCTCAAACACGTCGACAACATGACTCCATTTGGGTCATAGTGGATAGGTTGACCAAGTCAGCCCATTTCCTTCCCGTAAAGGTTTCTTACTCGGCGAAGGAGTATGCTAAATTGTATGTTAGAGAGATTGTGAAATAACATGGGGCCTCATTGTCGATTATTTTGGATAGAGGAGCCCAATTAACTTCACACTTTTGGAGATCTTTCCAAAGTGGACTTGGTATGCAACTAAAACTTAGCACCGCTTTCCACCCTCAAATGGATGGACAAGCGGAGTGCACCATCCAAACTCCAAAGGATTTGTTACAGGCTTGCGTGATTGATTTCAAGGGCAATTGGGATGATCATCTACCCTTAATCGAATTCACCTACAACAATAGCTACCATGCAAGTATCGGTATGACATCTTTTGAAGTGCTTTATGGTAGAAGGTGTCGGTCCCCGATTGGATGGTTTAAAGTGGGTGAGTTTGTTGTTCTTGGTCCCAAATTAGTGTATGATGCCACCGAGAAGGTTCGACTCATAAGGAAAAGGTTGAAAATGGCTTTTAGTCGGCAAAAATCTTATGCCAATAATAGAAGGAGGGACCTTGAATTCGAAGCAAGAGATTGGGTCTATTTGAAAATTTCAACAATGAAAGGGGTGATGAGATTTTGAAAGAAGGGAAAACTTAGTCCCCATTTTGTGGGTCTGTATGAAATTTTGAAGAGGGTCGAGAGTGTTTCCTATGAGTTATTGCCAAATGATTTGTCCATTCATCCGGTATTCTATGTTTCTATGTTTAAAAAGTGCATAGGTTATCCGATTTCCATTCTCCTTCTAGAAGTCTTAGGGGTAAAAGAGGATATTTCTTATGAAGAGCACCCAGTTGAGATATTGGATCGTCAAATTAAGAAATTGAGGAATAAGGAGGTTGCCTCTGTACTATGGAGGAACCACCTTGTTGAGGTTGCAACATGGGAGGCCGAGGCCAACATGAAGACCCGCTATCCTCATCTTTTCTCCTTAATCCTAGCCAATCTTAAGGTTAGTATTTCCTTATATGACTATTATAAATAACTTTGAACTTATCATGTTTATCTATTATGTGAATATTCTTGTAGAAATTCATGCCTAAATTGAGTTTTTGTGATATATGGCTCTCATGATTAACTTGCACTTGAATATGTAGTGGGCTATATTGCTTTCATGAGAAGTGTTTTGGCATGTTTTGATTTTGTGTTGATAATAAATCAGTATGTCAAATGTTAATGTTCATATTAAGCTCATAATTGAAATGGAGAAGGTAGTACCTCCTTATCTAATATGAAAAGTTGAGCTAGTGTTATCGTATGTTGTGGATTAAGTTCCTATTTGTTGATGCTATGTTTATATGTTGAAATGAGTTTAAATTTCCTCCAATTATGTGTGACTAATTATGATATTAGTTGTTTGTAGGCTGCTAGTCTTGTGTATTTTTTCTTTCACCGAATAGAAGGTTTAAGGTGTCATTCGGGGACGAATATTCCTAAGGGGGGATATTGTAACACCCCGTAAATTCCATGACCTATACTACAAACTTTTATGTCAAGTAATTATAGTTTTAGACCTAAACAAGTATAAATAACTTGTTTGAGAAGTATCGGAGCAATAGGATTAAAGAAAAGCCTTAACATCTGGAAACTAGCGAAATTTAACTGGTTGACGTCCCTATGTTTGGTGAAGGTTTTTGAGGGTCATATAGAGTCCAAAACTTGTAAAAAAAAACTTTGAATAGGTAGACTGTAGTATATAGGGTAAAAATGTACAGTCATGACACCCCAACGATAATCGGAAGGGTCTTTGGGGAGGACCCAAAGTTGGGCGAGTAAGTTGCCAAGGCAGCTGCCCGCAGACAGATTCGGGTGGCTGCTGTAGTCGCGCAGCCATCACGAGGGAATCTGAACTTCGCCTCGTGACGTGGTTCATACATGGACCCTACTGCCTCAGCTAAAAATTCACAAAATAATTCGGGGAATTATCCTCGCAACGCGCACCTACTTTCAAGATATCATAAAAGTCGTATTTTGGGTGTTTTAACTTCACAAATAAACCCATTTAATTGAGGGGTCTTTTGGGTAATTTAATGGGTGACTATATAATGTATTAGGGTCAGTTTTATGTCAATTTTAACACAAAATCAAGTCCAAGAAGTTGAACTCAAAAATCCCTCTCTCCATCCCAAAATTCTCTCCTCTTATAAGACTCCATTGAAGACCATTATAGCTCCAAGAAGAATATCAAGCCTTCAAGTTTTTCAACCAAATTTCGTTGCTTTCTTATATTTAAGGTGTGATTTATTTCACTCTTTGGAATGCTTTCTCCAAGAGGTCCTTCAAAAGATGATTTATAAATCTCTCAAAACAAGGGTTTTTCTCCTGACATGGGTCTTCTTTCTAAAATGAAATTGTGTATCAATTGTGATGAATATGATGAATTTATGTTGTTTAATTGTGAAATAATGTTTAAATGATGAATTCCTATGATCTTTCCCTTGACCCATGTCTTTCCCTCAAATCCCTAATTTCTTGGATTGGTTAAGGTGAATTGATGACGGTGATGAACATGTCACTTATTTAATTTGATTTTAGTTATGTTAATACTTCATGAATTGCTTTATTTAATATGTTCATTGTGAGTTCTTGCCTATTGAAGTATGAGGTCCAAAGAAGGGCAATGAGGTATGATCTGATTCTCCTTTGATCTCAATTATGCAAGGTGAAATCTACTTATGTGATAGTGATGATATAGCTAATTGTGTTGTTGTGAGGTTGGTGATAAGAATCGCTCATCCCTAACCCTAGATTCATAAATTGTCTATGAATTATGTAATTATATTATGATGTGATTATTGTATGATTGAATGTAGTTTCTCATGATTATGATAATGTGTCTAAAGTGAAAGGATAGTTCTCACTTGTGATCACCTATGACCTATTATGATAGGATATTTACATAAGGGTCTAGAAGAGACTAATGTGAACCTGTATGATGTCATAAGATTATTACTAAAGGGAATAATTGCTTAGCCCCGAAAGGGCATATAAATGAGATGGAGGTCCCATGTTAGTATGTTCGGCCTCCCTCATGGGTTTCCTCACGTCAGTAAGTCTGAATTCCCTAATAAAGTGTTATCTCATGACATGGAAATCTCCACATTAGTAAGTCAAGGTTTCTAGAAACAATTTCCTTGACCATTAAGTATGTGCCCACACAGGACTCTAGCTTAGTGGATCCACCTAGATAGATATGTACGAATGGTTGCACCTTAGGCAAGTGTTAACCCTCTCTTTTCGGGGTGGGAGTAGAACACCAGATTCCATGTAGCTCACATGGTCTCATGTCGGTTATTGCACTTCATTACCTAACATAAAGTAAAAGTATTATCAAGTCATGTATGTGAACCCTTATTAGGGTTTTCATAAAGTTTACTACATAGTGTGAGGGAGGGTATGTGACTTCTCTTACACATTGCACATGTGGGATCCTATAAGATGATTCTAGTAGTGTTCTTTTATGATTATGATTATGATTATGTGGATAAGTTATGATTAGTATTGATGTATGAAGCATGTTATATATGAGAATATGTTGTAAGTATGAAGTTGTTTGGTTAATGTCATATTTAGCTTTGTAAAGGGTTATGGGGCTTTATTCTTGGAATTGCACAAGTGTTGCTTGAGTTACTTATATGTTGATATGATTAGGATGTCCCTTATATGTGTATATTGAATTGTTGGGTCATTGTGCATGGTTTTGGCTAAATTGTGTCTTTTCTCATGCATTAACGATTTTTTCGCATAGGGACCATACTTAGTACATGTATTTTATACTAACCCATATCTCTTCCCTTTTTACCCAAGACTATATGTTCGGGCCGTTGAGGTATCGTTGAGGATAAAGCAAGAAGGCTTTGACTAGAATGTCAAAGTTTTGGGTATGCCCACTAGTTTGAGGATGCTACCACACACTCTATGTTAGTAGTACTTGTATTGTCTAATCTACATTTATTTATTTCTTATTGTTGAAGATATTGATGTCTGCCTTATGTGGCTATTATGGAATTGTATAAGGGCTTTGCCCGGATTGTTTGACTTCATTTAGATGGTTTGTATGAGACAAAGTATTAGACTAAATTCCTATGCGATTTTAAGTTGTCTATTGCGATGAGCCTATGTATGCTTCCTTTGTAGTGATCTATGTAAACCTCCTTGCTATATAAACAAAATTTTTAATTTTTCTGTGTTTTTGACTTATGATTGCTATGACAAATGCTAAGAGGCTTGTCTTAGTCCTTTTTTAGGACGACGATGCTGGTAATGACTAGGGTGTACTTTGGGTCGTTACAGGTGGCCATATGGTGAAAGATTGTTCTAATGTGAGAAGTCAAGTAAAGGGGAATAACCAAGCTCAATAAAGCGGTCCTAGTTCTGAAGCTCCAAAAAGGAACCGTTTATATGCACTCAAGGCTAGGGGTGAATAAGAAAACTCTCCCAATGTTGTGACGGGTATGTTACAAGTTTTCTCTGTTAATGTTTATGATTTGCTTGACCCAGGTGCTACCCTTTATTTTGTTACACCTTTGGTAGCTAGGACTTTTGATGTACTTCCCGATGTTTTTATTGAACCATTTTCTGTGATGCTACCCAATAGAGTTATTCTAGTTGATTTAGTAGAACTGTACATTTTTTATTTCGATATTATTTTGGGAATTGATTGGGTTTATGATTGTTTTTCTGCCATAGATTGTAGAAGAAGGGTAGAGAAGTTCTGATTCCCAAATAATCCCATTTTAGAGTGGAAGGGGGGAAATTCTATGTCAACGGGTCAAATCATTTCTTGTTTGAAGTCTTGTAAGATGATAGCCAAGGGTTGTTTATACCATGTTGTGAGGGTTAAAGATCTAGCATGTGAAACTCCTTATATTGAGTTAGTCCCTGTAGTGAGGGAATTCCCAGAAGTGTTTTCCTAATGACCTTCCAAGAGTTCCTCGAGAATGAGAAATTGAATTTGGCATTGATTTATTAACGGATACGAATCCCATTTCAATTCCTCCATATTGGATGGTTCCGGCTGAATTGAAAGAGTTGAAGCTCCAACTCAAATATTTACTAGACAAGGGTTTCAATCAACCTAGTATTTCTCCATGGGGTGCTCCGGTCTTGTTTGTTAAGAAGAAGGATGGGTCTCTTAGAATGTGCATTGATTATCACCAACTCAATTAGTTCACCATGAAGAACAAGTATCCTCTCCCTAGGATTGATGATCTATTTGATAAACTCCCAGGTGCTAGTTATTTTTCCAAGATTGACTTAAGGTCGAGATATCACCAGCTTAGGGTGAGAGATGAAGATGTTCCCAAAATAGCTTTCTGAACTAGATATATTCACTATGAGTTCCTAGTGATGTCTTTTGGGTTAACAAATGCCCCGACGACATTTATGGACCTAATGAATAGAGTTTTCCAAGATTACCTCGACTCATTTGTGATTGTGTTCATTGATGATATTTTGATATACTTCAAGAATGAATATGACCATGAGATTCATTTGAGGTTGGCCTTGCAAGTCCTCAAAGAATACCAACTTTATGCCAAATTTAGCAAGTGTGAATTTTTGTTAAGGTCAGTTGCTTTTCTTGGCCATATTATCTCTGGTGGTGGTGTAGAGGTTGATGTGAAGAAGACGGATGCTTTCAGAAATTGGCCTAGACCTTTGACTCCCACATACATTAGGAGTTTCTTTGGTCTGGATGGGTATTATAGAAGGCTTGTTGATGTATTTTCGTCCATTACTTCTCCTTTGACAACCTTGAACGAAAAGAAGGTGAAGTTTGAGTGGTGGGAAGCTTGTGAGAAAGGTTTTCAAGAATTGAAAGATAAGCTTACCTCCACTCCGGTGTTGACCTTACCAGAGGGTAATAATGGCTTTGTAGTGTATTGTGATGCTTCTAGAGTGCTCTTGGTATGTGTCCTCATGCAGCATGGTAAGGTAATAACTTATCCTTCTAGGAAACTCAAAGTTCATGAGAAAAATTACCCGACCTATGATCTTGAGTTAGCTGCTGTAGTTTTTCCTTGAAAATATGGAGACATTATTTGTATGGTGTGCATGTTGATGTGCTTACTGACCATAAAAGTCTTCAATATTTGTTTACACAAGAAGAGTTAAATCTCCATCAGAGAAGATGGTTAGAATTGTTGAAGGATTGTGACATGAGTTTCCTTTACCACCTTTGCAAGGCCAATGTGGTTGCGGATGCTTTGAGTCGTATGACTATGTGTAGTGTGTCTCATGTGGAAGAAGAGAATAATGAACTTGTGAAAGATGTTCATAGGTTGGATCGCTTTAGTGTGCGATTAGAAGATTCTCCAAATGGTGGTTTCATGGTCCATTATAACTCTGACTAATCATTAGTGGTGGAGGTGAAATCTAAGAACTATCATTATCCACTATTTATGGAGTTGAAGGAATCGGTACTTGGTAAGCTCAATGAGTCATTCTCCCAAGGGGGGATGGTGTTCTAAGGTACCAAGGGAGATTATGTGTACCAGATGTTGAGGATTTGAGAAATCGAATTCTAGAAGAAGCCCATGGTTCTCGTTATTCTATACATCCGGGTGCCACAAAAATGCATCATGACCTTAGAGAGGTCTATTGGTGGGATGGTTTGAAGAGGGATATATCAGAGTTTATTATTAAATGTCCAAACTGCCAATAGGTTAAAGTTGAGCATCTTAAATTGGGTGATTTAACCCAAATCATGGATGTTCCTACATGGAAGTGGGAAGCCATAAATATGGACTTTTTTGTTGGGTTTCCTTGAACCCAAAAGACAAATGACTCTATATGGGTTATTGTGGATAGGTTGACTAAATCTTTCCTTTTTATTCCTGTTAAGTCAATTTATACTACCGAAGATTACGCAAGAATCTACATTAATGAGATTGTGAGACTTTATGGGATTCCTTTTTCCATCATTTCAGATAGAGGTGCCAAATTCACTTCTCGTTTTCGGAAGGCTTTTCAAAATGGTTTAGGTACTCAAGTTAAACTTAGTACCGCTTTTCATCCTCAGACGGATGGTCAAGCGGAATGTACCATTCAGACCTTTGAAGATATGTTACCATCTTGTGTCATTTATTTCAAGGGATGTTGGGATGATAACTTGCCTTTGATTGAGTTCTCTTACAACAATAGCTATCATTTGAGCATCTCCATGGCACCTTTTGAAGCTCTTTATGGTAGAAGGTGTAGATCTCAAGTTTGATGGTTTGAGGTTGGTGAGTCCTCACTACTTGGTCTATAGAATATCTATGAGGCTATAGAGAAGGTTCGAATCATGAGAGACAGATTGAAGACAGCCTATAGTCGGAAAAAGTCTTATGCCGACAATAGAAGAAGAGACCTTGAGTTTGTAATAGGTGATCATGTCTACATGAAGATTTCACCTATGAAAGGGGTGATGAGATTTGGTAAGAATGGGAAGTTGAGTCCCTGGTATGTTGGTCCTTATGAGGTTTTACAACGAATTGTAAAGGTTTCCTATGAGTTGAAACTACATAGAGAACTTGCTTCGGTTCATCCGATGTTTCATGTTTCTACGCTCAAGAAAGCATAGGCGGTCGTGTCTAGTCTACCTGTAGAAGGTTTATAAGTGGATGAGAACCTCTCCTATGAAGAGGTTCCGGTTAAGATCCTAGATCTCCAAGTCAAGAAGTTGAGAAACAAGGAGGTTGCCTCCGTAAAAGTTCCATGTAGGAACCATCTTGTTGGGTACAACATGGAAGGCTGAAGTCGACATGAAGTCCCGCTACCCTCATCTTGTTACTCCTTGGGGTTAAAAATTCTTCTTAGTAAAGAAATTAATTAATAATCATGTAATTAACTTGTTTTATAAATAGGTGCATGTTATGGTAAAAGTCATACGAATTTGAGTGAACATAAAGTTTTCATACCCTATTCTTGCACTTATATTAAATATGTATGCATCTTGTCTTCCGGAAATTTTGTTGTTTTGTTGTAGTCTTGGGATAAATGATAGAATGGTAAATCCTTGATGGATTTTGAGCTCATTATAATGTTGAGAAGGAATTTACTCACTATGTGTTATGAATATGGAGCTCCTATATGTCGTGCATCATGAATTGAGTTCTACGTGTAATGTTATGGTATGTGTTGTAAGGAGTCTTGAAGTACTCCTACCAGCTGTGACTCATTATGATTTTATGTTGTTCATTGGTTGGGCTTCTAGTATTGTTTCTATTCCTTACCCTCCAAAAGATTTTTGTCACGACCGAAGTCTATACCCCAGACGAGACCGGTGTCGTTGACCTCTCAGAGGTCGCAGACAAGCCTTCATAGGTCATCGTTACTTCATCTAGGTTAATTTTAGCGGAAAATTTGAACTTTTTGTTACTTAACATTCATGTAAGACATTCTACTTAAACTCGTAAACGTTCACAATCAACCATCTAATATTAAGATCATCAAATGAAAGAAATAGTTCCATACTGCATTAAGTGTATACTTGTCAAAATGGCACCAATACAATGTCTGAAGTAAGATGAGAAAGAAACGCTAGTGGAACATACTCCACTAACTTAAACCTATATCTAAGCTAAATATAATGGGCAAGCATCCTCAAAAGCATGAGGGCCTTCCAAATCTGGATGAATGCTCCACGTCCGGATAGCTGCAACGTTGTACTGTAAGCTCTAACGTCCACCTGTGCCTGCACCTAAAAGTAGATATTGTATGGGATTAGTACACACTTGTACTAAGTATGGGTATATGCAAGCACACACCAAGGACATGCATGAGTAAGAATAGATCTTTCCTAACAACATGATTTATGGAAAGTCAAGTCAGTGGACTTGCCAAATTTGGATTAGGAAAGTCAGTGGACTTGCCAAATTTGGATTAGGAAAGTCATTCCATGAGAGTAACATGCATCATTATACTTATCATTTTGCAAGCAGCACATAACGTATTGCAGAAATCATATCACATAGTTCACATCATTCTTTCATATGCCATGAGACCTTGGAATCATGGACATGACATTAGGACTTCCCAAAATGAGGGCTCAACATATGGGACCTCAACTAGGGAGCCTTCTTTAGTAAACACAGAGTCTGCTTCATTCATTCATACGTACTTCATTTTCATTCATTCATATACTAGTGCAATCACTAGTCATACCTATGATGTAGTTTAAGACTCTCATCGGGTTTGCTGTGCAATGACCAAGAGTAACCTAGTGTCATTACTTAAGTCTAGCTCACCTCTTGATTATCCTATCCTAACACCTTTGGTATTGTTCATTTCCTTATGTGCATCATTTGAGGCTGTCCTCTTCTTTCTTTGGGAACTTTAACCTTAACCGACATAGATCATCAGAGTATCATGAAATCCAGTGTGTAATCCCCACACCGAAAAGAGGTGGAATCACCGGCCAAAGTGAACCAAAACATGATAGCGCATATAGGGAGTCGAACCCTGCTAGATCCCTATATTGGCAGTATAGGTTCAAAGACTAGGAGATATAAGGAGACCCATACCCGGCATGCCGGACAGTCTCATCTCATGAGAGTTACGTGAACCTCCGTCCTTCCCGAAGGAAGGCATCATCGCTCATAGCTAGTCTATCAGTGCTCAGTATAATGTTCCATTACATTCATCTCATACATCATGGAAGCTGGCTTCTAGCATGATGACATCATAGCTCATTAGATGATTTCTCATCTCATCATTAGTATTAAGTATGCATTAACTTCAATCCTTTCATTAGAGTGTTTATAGAGACTGGTCTCTTCATTAACATTACACTCTCATAGGTGAGTACGTTTTGGTAACATTTACTTAGGCTCATTTGGGATTGCTCTCATCTTTCACATTAGCCTCTTATCATGTTGTCACCACATTCATTAGCTTTAGCATATTTACTCTTCATAATTACTCACCCCTCTATGTGAATGTTTCTTTCATCATATGCCAATGCAATTGGTCTTTTAGTGTATTTCACACTCTTACTTAACCCTTTTGGGGTCTCACCATTCCTCACATAACATCTTAGGTTCATTTTATAATGTATGCTGGACTTATGAGTCCACACACACAAGCCATGAGGCTTCATTCATAGTTCATTTAAGTGATTCACAATGTCCAAGATTTTGTGGTACAAGACTTATGCATCTTGTAAGTATATCGAAGTCTCAATTTAATTCTTATAGACAACATTCGTTAATTATTTAAATCACGTAAGACTTATGTGTCAATACGGGATTTGGGCAAGGGAACCCGATTTCGAATCCATTGAACAACACTTATCCATTTTCCTTAATTTTAGTTTTTGTGACCTTTGGTTTGGGGATCCAGGTTCGATCCCCAATGCTAACATAATTTTTTTTTCTTTCTTTTGCTTCACTTTTAGTTTAGGCAGCTTGCTGAGGGCGTGGGATCGATTCCCCACGACCCCATATAGATATATTTTTTTATTGTTACCCTCTCCTTTGCTCTCAATTTTGCTACTGACAAAGGGGTAGTGGGATCGATCCCCCACAGCCCCCTTTTTTTTGTTATTAATTTTTCTGCAGTCGCTGAGGGGCATGGGATCGATTCCCCACGACCCCATATATATATATATATATATATATATATATATATATATATATATATATATATATATATATATATATATATATATATATATATATATTTTTATAAGTTGGGGTCTTCCGTGTCGTGGGATCAAAATCCCACGACAACATTTTGTTAATCCCCTTTTTCCTTGCGAAATTCGCCAAACCCAGCCCCTAGTTCGAGCCCCACCTAGCGCATTTATTTATTTATTTATTAAGGTATGCCTTATTGAGGTCTTGGGTTCGATCCCTGCAGACCTCACCTATTTTGTTTTAATTTTTTTGACGTCCAAAATTTCCAGAAACTATCTGCAGCCTATTTCCAGGTTCTGGAAATTTATTCCACGATTTTATACATCATTTTACAGGTCATTTGAGCATTTGTTTCTTAGTCATTCGTTAGGGTTCTTAAGACAAGTTAGAGGAATGATTTGGTGATTTGTTTTAACTAGAATTGATAGCATTTCAACCATATGAATATCACGATTTAGGAACATCTAATTGCACATAAAACACGAGTGATTCTATGCTATTAGCACGCTAAAACAGAGGCTCAAAGTCATGGTCACAACCTTGCACACGTACATTCATGTCTACATTCATATTTTGGAAAAACACAAAAAAACATAAGCACATAATCATGAATACATACTCAAAATGAGATCATCACCACACAAACAGTATCCCTAAATTCTACCAGCAAGCATACCAACCTAAGATTATTGGGAGCTAGTGACAGGGAACATGTAATGGGGAACAACCCTAGTTTTCGGAGTAGATTTATCTGAGACTTAAGGGTCTCTTGGGAAAAGGACCAATAGGAAGAAAACCCATACCCGATCTCATGTCGTTCAACACTTCAACTTGCTGCCCAAAAACCCCCACCAATTCACGTCCACTAACAAATCTCACACCTTATCCGACTAGAAATTTCGTTAACTTTTCGTTTCTTAGATTAACTTGTTCGTTTGTATTTTTGTAAGTTCTTTAAATGTGAAGAACTTTGTTTTGTTTTCTGCTTTTTAAAGTAGAGAGAAAAACGTGAAGTTGAGAGAGAGGCAGACGTGAGAGAAAGATAGATAGGCGTGAAAAAGAGGAGTGTGAGGTAGTGTCCCCTTAGAACTAGGACTTGTTGGCAAGACTTAGTCAAATTAATTAATAATTAATAATTAATAAATAAGATCTGATTTCCCCTTTTTTTTGTTAAATCAGCCATTAGTTAGTAATTTATTAAATTAATCTACCAATATAAATAAAACAAATTAAATCATTGCTCCCACCTAGTTTCGAACCCGGGTGGAGCAAGATTTTGCTAAAAGGGAAATTTCGGTCCTCTCTATCCAAAATGCCCCTCAACCTTATTAATTAAATAATTAATTACATATTTAGAGTAATTATGATACTACCCTTAGCCTAGAAAAAGACCATTTTACCCCTAGACCCTCCAAACTTAAGATTTCCCCTTTTTAAGTCCGGTAAACACTCATCCGAGTAAATCTTCATATTCGGGAGCCCTACATGGCTGGACCCAACCTTTCCTAGGTCAACTAACTCCCTAAGTTAGTTGGCTTTGTTGTTTCAAGGGTTTAGAGGTCTGGTTCTACGTGCATCAATCCGTGTGAACCCGGTCTAATCGTAGGCATTCTTGACACACTAAACATTACTTAGCATATTCATTTTTAGGGTTGTTACAATTTTAGTGTCATTCGGGGAATAATGTTCCTAAGGGAAAGGGGGTATAATATAACACCCCGGAAATTCCATGACTTAGACTAAAGCTTAATCTATTTAATGAAGTTTAAATGATGTTTCTAGACCTATAATAAAGTAATAAACTCATTTGGAAAAGGTTAGAGCCAAAACGACAAAGAAAGACCTTGACGTACGGAAACTAGCTAATTCAAACTAGTTGATGTCCCTATGTTTTGTGAAGGTTTAGAAGTGTCAAATGGAATCCTAAACTTGTAAAGAGACCTTGTATAGGTAGTATTTAGAACAAAGGTTAAAACTTTAATAACGACACCCGAAGGACCACCCGAAGGACCACCCGAAGGGTTCTTTGGGAGGACCCAAACTTGGGTGAGCTGCCTGCCTTGCAACCTGCGAATAGGAAGATTGGACGACAAGGTGCACGACGCACAGACCTCACGAGGTGTTCTGCATCAAGATATGCGGGGCAGCCTCGCGACATGAGGCTGACATGTACCTCACTGCCTGTACCCAAAAGTTCAGAAAAATAATGGGAATTGGCACCGCGACGCGCAGCCACTTCCCAGAATCGTTAAAGTCATATTTTTGGTAATTTAACTTCGTAAAAAGACCCATTTAAGTGGTGGGTATTTTGGGTATTTTATAGGATGACTATATATAGAAACTAGGTTAGTTTTAGACCACTTTTTACATGTTCAAATCAGATTCAAACGAAAATTCTCTCATCTCTCAAGAAATTCTCTCATCTCCAAACTCCGTTGAAGAACAAGAAGAGCATAAGGAAGAAGCTTCGAAGTTTCCAATCAAATTTTGTGGATTATTCGTCTATAAGGTATGGGTTTTTCACTCTTGGGATTCCTTTCCCCAAGAGGTCCTTTCAAGATATGTTTTAAAGAAATTAAAATACTAGGGTTTTTATTCTACAAAATGGATTTTTCTTCCTAACTCTAGATATATGATTTTCGATGAAAAGTAAGTGTTTTCTATGGTCGAATTCACATGAATTGATGAGTATGTGGTTAGTAATATTAGAATTTCATGTGATGCATGTTCTTATGTAGGTGATGGTTTCATATGTTTGTCTCTACTACTTGATAACATCAAAACGTTGGGATTGGGACTGAGACTTGAATGAGCTCTTTAATGACCCTTTCCGTTATCCTACATAATAAATTGATCTTGTATATGATTTGAAGAGTTATTCTTGGTTTTTATATTGAGTATTTCACTATGTTATGGTTATGAACGTTGTAAGTTGAACGTAACAACTTGAATAAGGTTCTTAGAAGTAAGTCTTCTAAAGTCGTGATTACTCTATGTTGGTCATGTTATCCCATAATTGATGTTACAATGCTATTGATTTAGGTATGATGTTGTTGTGTTTATATGTTGGGCTATTAACATGTTAATTGTGAGATCATGATAAGAATAAGATAATGCAAGTTATGATGTTCTCTTGTATGCTTTACACAAGATGATTATGTTATGTTAATCTCACACACGAAGGGTTGCGATGAAAGGAATTTCTCATTGAATCCTAAAGAGCTCATGATCATGTTTATACAATAAGTTAATCTCCTATGACCTATGATAATGTTATTATAAAAGATAACATAAAGGTTATTCAAGAAAGGTACTTAAGCTAAGCAACTATGAACTAGATATGATAGGTGTACCTTCCGTAGATGGAAGGTAGGTCACAATAACTCTCATGAGATAGAGTCTGCCATGTAATGTGGAACTATGGGTCGCTAATAAATATCTTATCTCTTAACCATGTTTCCACCATAGGATACAATCTAGTGGATCCACCTAGAAAGGTATGTCATATTTGGTTCTACTTTGTCTGGTAGACCACCTTCTTTCGGTGTAGGGTTTTATGACACCAGATTCCATGTTTAGCTCACATGGTATATGTCAGTTAAAGCGAATGTTCCCTTATGTAAAATTAAAGGTAAGTAAATGGACATTGACTAGGGTGACTTGAAGATTATACTTAGTATAGGTAGGGGTATGAGACTCTACCTAAACATTGCACAAGTTGACTCTAAGGGAGGTCCTAGGAGATTTTTCTTATGCTATATGATAACATAATATGTATGATGCTTATGATACATAATGTTACTCTTATATTATGCTGGTCATTATAATTAATATGTTATTGAGTTACATTGTTAAATAAGTGATGACTACTTATGGTACAAGTTATAAGAAGCAAAGCTTTACTCATGGTTTCCTATCTTATCTACTTGGTTGTGTGGGGTTACGGTGCTTCACATGACCATTGCACTTGTAGGTTGGGGATGTGATCAACAAGTCTCTACCATGGCATCTCGTCTTAGGGAATTCATTCGGATGAACCCTCCTACTTTCCATGGGTCTAGAATGGATGAAGATCCCCAAGAGTTCATCGATGAAGTTTATAAGATACGCTTTGCACGGGGTTAAGCAATAGTGAGAAGGCCGAGTTATCCACATATCAACTCAAAGATTTGGATCAAACTTGGTATGTTTGATGGATGGATAATCGGCCTCTTCGGGGTGGACCGGTAACTTGGGAAATTTTCAAGAACGAATGTTTTGATCGTTCTTTCTTAGGGAGATGAGGGAGGCCAAAGTGGTGGAGTTCATCAACCTTCCTCAAGGAGGTATGACTGTTCTTGAGTATTTCATGAAATTTACTCAATTTTCAAAATACGCTCCTTTTTTGGTTTCCGATCCTAGAGATGAAATGAGCCGCTTTGTGATGGCAGTGTCGGATGATTTTCAATAAGAGTGTCATTAGGCCATGCTACATGAATATATGAACATATATCGGCTTATGGTGCATGCTAGGCAAGTTGAAGAGGCACGGGCTAGGAACAAGACTAGAGATGCTAAGAGGGAAAGGTCCTTTGAAGGTTGTTATTCCAAGAGTAGGATTGAGATTAAAGACAAGCGTAGGTTCAAAAATAGGTTCTCTAATAAAGTTCCAACCAAGTTCCCTAAGGCTCATAATGAAAAGGGTGCAAACCCTAATCCTCAAAAGGGAAAAGGTACTACATCACCAAATGAGAAGCCAACTTGTGGTTAATGTTTAAAGAAGCATTATGGTGCTTGCCACATAGGGACATACAAGTGCTTTGGTTGTGGGAAAGTTTGGCACAAGATTTGAGATTGCCCTAACGTGAAGGGCCAAGAATAGAGTGGTCAAGCTCAAGCAAGTGGTTCAAATGAGTCTCCGAAGAAGAACCGCTTTTATGCTCTCTTCTCTAGGGATGAGCAAGAGACTTCTCCAGACGTAGCGTCTGGTATGTTAAAAGTCTTTTCTATTGATTTTTTATGCTTTAATTGACCCGGGAGCTACTTTGTCTTTCGTTACACCTCTTTTAGCTAAAAAGTTTGATACTTTACCCGATATATTTTATGAGCCTTTCTTATTGTTTACACTGGTGGGTGAATCGGTTTTTGCAAAGAGGGTATATAGGGGTTGTCCTATAATGTTGCCCAATAGAGTTTCTAATGTAGATCTAGTAGAACTATATATGCTTGATTTTGATATCATTTTGGGTATGGATTGGTTGCATTCTTCCATTGCCACTATTGATTGTAGGACAAGGGTTGTTAGATTTAATTTCCCAAATGAACCGTTGTTGAGTGGAAGGGGATTCCTAGATGTCGCATCATTTCTTGTTTAAAAGCTTGCAAAATTATCTCTAATGGCTTCCTGTATCATATAGTGAGAGTCTAAGATGTTGACTCCGAAATTCCTCACATTGAGTCGGTCCCCGTAGTGAGTGAATTTCTAGAGGTCTTCCCTAATAACTTTCACGGTATTCCTCCCAAATGGGAAATTGATTTTGGTATTGATTTGCTACCACAAACAAACCCCATTTTGATTCCTCCTTATCGGATGGCTCCAGCCGAATTAAAGGAGTTGAAGGCACAACTAAAGGATTTACTAGACAAGGGTTTCATAAGGCCTAGTATATCTCCATGGGGTGCTCAGGTTTTGTTTGTAAAGAAGAAATATGGGTCCTTGAGAATGTGTATTGACTACCGCTAACTCAACGAGGTCACTATAAAGATAAGTATCCTCTCCCTCGGATTGACAACTTGTTTGATCAACTCCAAGGGGCAAGTTACTTTTTAAAAATTCAATTGAGATTGGGGTATCACCAACTTAGAGTGAGAGGTGAGGATATACCAAAGAGGCATTCCTAACTAGATATGGGAACTATGAGTTCTTAGTTATGTCCTTTGGTCTCACTAATGCTCCAGCGGCGTTTATGGACCTAATGAATAGGGTGTTTCGAAGTTACCTAGATTCATTTGTCATTGTGTTCATTGACGACATCTTGGTATATTCGAAAAATGAGAGTGATCACATGGGTCATTTGAGGGTGGTATTACAAACCCTTAAAGAACATCGCTTGTTTGCCAAGTATAGCAAATGTGAGTTTTGGTTGAGGTCGGTAACATTTCTTGGTCACATCATCTCTAGTGAAGGAGTTGAGGTAGATCCAAGGAAGACGGAGGCGGTAAGAAATTGGCCTAGACCATTGACTCTAACATACATTAGGATTTTCTTGGGTCTAGCGGGTTACTATCGGAGGTTTGTGGACGATTTTTCATCCATAACATCTCCCTTGATTACGTTGACTCAAAAGAGTAAAAAGTTTGAGTGGTCGGAGGCATGTGCAAGAGCTTCCAAATCTTGAAATATAGGCTTACTTCCGCTCCGGTGTTGACTTTACCGGAGGGATCAAAGGGTTTCATTGTGTATTGTGATGCATCTCATGTGGGTTTGGGGTGTGTACTTATGCAACATTGCAAAGTGATTGTCTATGCTTCTAGGCAACTTAAGGTTCATGAGAGAAACTATCTAACACACGACCTTGAGTTAGCGGCTGTGGTGTTTACCGTGAAGATATGGAGGCATTACTTGTATGGTGTTCATGTCAATGTCTTCACCGACCATAAGGGTCTCCAATATGTGTTTACCCAAAAGGAGATGGTTAGAATTGTTGAAAGACTCGACATTAGTGTCTTCTATCACCCCGACATGGCCAATGTGATTGCATATGCCCTAAGTCGTAAGAAAATGGGTAGTGTTTCTCATATAGATGAAGCCCAGAAAGACCTAGTAAAAGATATTCATAGGTTGGCTAGGTTGGGTGTGAGGTTGGAAGACTCTACGAGTGGTGGTGTGTTGGTTCGACATAACTCCGAGTTATCTTTGGTGGTTGAGGTGAAGTCCAAACACCACCTTGATCAACCATTAATGGAATGGAAAGAGTCGGTCCTTGGTAAGATAAAGGAATAATTCTCCTTAGGGTGGGGATGGTTTTTTAAGGTACAAAGGAAGATTGTGTGTTCCCGAGGTAGATGGGTTGAGGGACCGGATCCTTGAGGAAGCCCATGGGTCCCGGTACTCCATTCATCCGGGTGCCACGAAGATGTACCATGACCTTAAGGAAACATATTGGTGGGAAGTTTTGAAGAAAGACATAGCGGAATTTGTTGCTAACTGTCCAAATTGCCAACAACTGAAGGGAGAACATCTAAAGCCGGGAGGCTTACTACAAGAAATCCAAATTCCTACTTGGAAGTGGGAATACATCAATATGGATTTTGTGGTAGGTTTGCCTAAGACTCAAAAGCAATATGACTCCATATGGGTGGTGGTTTATTGGTTGACCAAGTCCGCTCACTTTATTCCCGTCAAGTCTACTTATTCGGCGGAAGATTATGCTAAGATCTTCATAGATGAAATTGTGTGTCGCCATGGTATTCTGTTATCCATCATATCGGATAGGAGTGCACAATTCACATCTAGCTTTTGGAGGTCATTTCAAGAAGGGTTGGGTACTAAGGTGAACTTGAGTAGCGGTTTCCATACCCAAACGGATGGTAAAGCGAAATGTACTATTCAAACCCTTGAAGATATGCTTCGAGCTTCTGTCATCAATTTCAAAGGAAGTTGGGATAAGCACTTGCTTTTGATAGAATTTGCTTATAATAATAGTTTCCATTCATCCATTTCCATGACTCCCTATGAAGCCTTGTATGGTAGGAGGTGTAGGTCTCCTATTGGGTGGTTTGAAGTCGGTGAGTCTTTAATTCTTGGTCCCGATTTGATTTATAAGACTTTGGAAAAAGTTCATATTATAAGAAATCGCTTGCAAACCGCCTATAGTCAGCGAAAGTCTTATGCCTATCATAGAATGAGGGATCTAGAGTTTGAAGAACGTTATAAGGTGTATTTAAAAATTTCACCTATGAAAGGAGTTGTTAGAATTGGCAAGAATGACATCTTGTAAAGGGTTTGTAAGGTTGCCTATGAGTTGAGGTTGCCTAGTGAATCGTCTTCGGTTCATCCGGTTTTTCATGTTTCTATTCTTAAGAAGTGTGTTGCTGATCCCGAGTATTCTTCCTATTGAGGGTCTTGGTATCAAGGATAACCTCTCTTATGAGAAGGTTCCGGTTCAATCCTTGATAGGCAACTGAAAAGGTTGAGGAACAAAGAGGTTGTATCCATAAAAGTGTTATGGAAAAATCACATAGTTGAGGGTGCAACATGGGAGGCCGAGGCCGACATGAAGTCCCTTTACCCTCATCTTTTTGATAATTATGGTTACTCATTCTTTTTAATAATATAAATTTGACTAGAAATTGAAGTTTCTTGATTTTTAGGCAAAAGGTGCATTTTTGAAAATTTTACAGTAATGCTACAGTGAATTGTGCCTTGAATTTGGAATTTTTGCTTTTGAATTGTTTTGGGTCATGTTGTGTATTTTGAAATGTTGAGTCTTTAAGAATAGTGGGTATCATGTTGATAAGTTGAAATTGATTATAATTGACTCATGTGTGTCATGTTGAGCTCATGTTGTTGTTGTGAGAAGGAAATGCCTCATGAAGTAATGTTTGAGTCTCATAGTTGGCAATTGAAGTTTTGAATTGCCTTGATTGAAATGATATGTATTATTTTGTATTGCATTGATGTTTGTTGGGCTGCTAGTCTTGAGTCTATTCCGTCCTTCAAAGGAATTTTAGTGTCATTCGAGGACGAATGTTCCTAAGGGGGGGATAATGTAACACTTCAAAAATATAAGACGTGTCATTAAGCCTAACATAGGTGTCTTGAAGTCTAGACACTTTTTTTAAGGTTAGTTTAATGAATATAGGTCATTTATTGTTGGTTCAAAGAGGTACTAGTGTGCCTTGGCTTATTTGACTACTTTTTAAGAGTTGGAAATTAACGAAATTTTGTAAAAATGTGTGGAACACGTGTTAGGGATTTTTCATGGTTGAAACTTCAGGGTACGACTACCCAAGGACAAACCAAGGGCCTTTGAGGAGGACCCCTGCAGATTGAGGCAACACTGCCTAGGCAGTGCTCATCGACGGAAGAGGCTACTGTCCGTGTGTGGACTGACGGGGCGTCCATGCCACCGTCGTCCCAAACTTAGCCAACTGGAGGAAGCCCTCTCCTGCAAAAGTATATGAACTCATCGACGGTTGTGTAGGACGAGAGGGGGGTAGGTTCATCGACTCACAAATAGCCCATTGACAGGGTTCCGTGTGTGAGGGCTTATATTTTCCTGCACGTTTTTAATTTACGTTCCATTAATTAGTTAGGGGGTTAATTATGGGATTAAGGTGGTCTAATTAAGTTAGTTAGTCACATATATGAAGTCCCCAACCCCATTAATCTAATTAGAACTCGAAAACCAATTACTCTATCTTCTCCCTTCTTTCTCTCTCTATTGGAAGACTCCATTGAAGACTAAGCTAAGGAAGGGATTTGGGGGATGTAAAGGTACGAATTCATCTTCAAATCTTTGTCAAAACGTTAAGGTATGGGATCTCTTCATCTTTGAGACCTCTTTCCTCAAAGGATTCATTCAAAGTGTTTTCAAATCTAGAGTTTTCAAATGGTTTTCATCCAATTACGAATTTGATGTTATGAATTGAGTTGTTGATATTTTCTTTAGGTTATATTTACTATATTAACTTGTATTCTAACTTCATTATGGTAATTTTTTATGGTCTTCCCTAAATTGAAGAACATGATCCTAAGTCCCTAACCCTAGGTTGAGATCTTGACTTATATTGTATATTGTTCTTTCAATTGACTTGGTTCAGGGTTAAATTACTACTAGATGATGTTGTTATGCTAATTATGGATGAATTAGAGTGATGTATAGTCTTTCATACTAGTTCTTGAGAAGTTATCTAGGGTATGATGAATTTACTTAATCCTAAGCATTGATATATTATTGAATTGTGATGTAGTGATTATTTTAGCCTTGTGATTATATGGGTTATTGAATTGTGGTGACTTGATGACCTAATTGAGTTGAACTAAGTGTAAATGGTAACACCTTGATGTGGATTATGAAGTAGACTTGGTAAGTCTTGTGATCCCTATACTTTGCTTCAATTATGGTTAATTGTGATTAAGTCACGATGATTGTGTTGGAGTATTCCTTGTTTAGGATTGATAGGGTGGTATGATATTGAATTGAAATGTCTTTCTTATGGTTGTGAGGTTGATTAAGATGTAAAGTTATAAGGATGATGGTGATTTCCAATGTGCCTTATTATGAAAGACTATGTAATGTATTAACCTTACTTATGTGGAATATGATGAAAGGATTATACTCATGCAATTCTTATTGAGCTATTATGATGATGATTATACAAGGGATAGACCCTATGACCTAAACTAAGTTATGATTTATAAATAAAGATTAAAGACATTCCAAGAAGGGACTTAGTTTAGCACCGAGTGATCTTGTATGTGAGAGGGTGACACTTTCCCACATAGGGAAAGTAGGGTTCACTACGGTTCTCACGGAGTGCATAGCCTCATGACCCAAATAGGGAGTAGAGTGTTGTTTCCAATGTTGCCCCAAGTTCCATAACTATGTTGCCACCATAGGAATACTAGCTAGTGGATCCACCTAGATGCTACGTTTCATGTTAGGTTCTATCTTTGCCGGTAGACGACCTTTCATCGGTGTAAGGTTTTAAGACATTAGATTCCACATTAACTCATGTGGTCTATGTCGGTTAAGTCAAGTGTTCCCAAAACTAAAATGAAGTAATAATGTATAGACTAACTAAAGTCATTTGAGGGGTTTGACATAGCTTAGGTAGGGGTACAGGACTCTACCTATGCCTTGCACTAGTTTGCCTTGAGAGTACCTTTAGGAGGTTAATATTATGTATGTAAAGGATGATAAATGTAATTGATCTTATAAGATGATCATGATGCTTATGAACATGTAAATGGTCTTTGTTTCTAAAGTATGAACTTATGTGTACTTGAAGGCTATGTTAGGTGAAGTGAGTTACTATTTATGGTTCTTATTGAGTTACTTGATTGAGTAAGGTTATGGGCATTTGCTTGGTCATTCCATTTGTTGACTTTATGAGGATTATGACTAGTTATCTTGCTTTACTATTTACATGATGATCTCGTATTCATGTTTGTGATGTTATTACTTGGTTATAGAGTTACATGAGATTATGGGTTCAAGTATGTTGATATGCATATAACTTTTTTGATTTGTTGAACATGTCAAAATGATTGGTATAGTTTGTTGATTTTGCATAAGTCCGTAAAGAGGTAAAATGGCATGATTTAACTAAATGTCCCTTTTTAGCATATTTGGTTGTTATATGTGCCTATGGTCTCATACTTAGTACATGTGGCGTACTAACCCCATTTTCTCCCTTTCTCCCAAACATTTTAGGTTCCTGTCATTGAGGTTTCGTTTGAGGCGATCTAAAAGGAGGCTTGGATATTCTCTCTCATCCAAGTGGTAGGTCCTCATTTGGCCGAGGACGATGCCAATAGTCTACCTACGGATTCGCTCAGATATTGAGAAACTTATGTTTACTCTATCTTACATCTGAGAACAAGTTGTATAAAGCCTCTATGTGGCTTACTTTTATTGTTGTAGGGCTATGCCCAAGTTGATATTGTCATTCTAGATGGTTATGAAATGAAACGGATTTTATGACTCTATTTCTATCTTATATATGTATGTGAAATAAAAGTAGAAGACTAAGTAATCTTCCTATACGAAGGGTCTATGTATACTCGATAATAATACTATTACGTGTATGTGGAGGTCTATGTAAACCTCCAATTAGATATAGTTAAAAGTTTTAAATTCTTTCATATTTTTGACTTGTGAATGCGATGATGATTACTTAAGGGGCTAGTCTTAGTCCTCAAAGAGGACGACGACGCCGGTTGCGTCTAGGGGGTAAACCCGAATGTGACAAAACTAGTTGAAGTCCCTATGTTTGGTGAAGGTTTTGAGGTTCAAATGAAGTACAAAACTTGTAAAGAGGCCTTGGATAGGTAGTATGTAGTATAAATGGTCCAAACGTCCGGTAAAGACACCCCAAGGACCCCCCGAAGGGTCCTTGGGGAGGACCCAAAAATGCTGGGCAGTCTGCCTGGCAGCCAGCGAACAGGCAGATTTGGAGGTATGGTGCACGACGCAGAAAGAACACGAGGTGTTCTGCCTCAAGATTTAGGAGGCAGCCTCGCGACGTGAGGCTGACACACACCTCACTGCCTCAACTTAAAATTTAATAAAAATGACGGGATTTGGCTCGCGACGCGCAGCTACATCCCAGAATCGTTAAAGTCATATTTTTGGTAATTTAACTTATTAAAAAAGACCCATTTAAGTGTAGGGTATTTTGGGTAATTCATAGGACGACTATATATTGATATTAAGTCAATTTTAGACCACTTTTAGACGTCCCAAATCAAATCAAACAAGTTTTCTCTCATCTTCAAGAAACGCTCTCTTTTCCAAACTTCATTGAAAAACAAGAAGAGCTTAAGGAAGAAGACGGAGACTTCAAGTTCTTTATCCAAATTTCGTGGATTCTTCATCTATAAGGTATGGGTTTTTCACTCTTGGGATTCCTTTCCCCAAGAGTTCCTTTCAAAGATAAGTTTTCAAGAACTTCAAATACTAGGGGTTTTACTCTACAAAACAATTTTTTCTTCCTAACCCTAGATTTATGATTTTCAATGAAAAGTAAGTGATTTCTATTGTTGATTTCGCACAAATTGTTGAGTATTTGATTGATAATGTTTGAATTTCGTGTGATACATGATCTTTCTCTAGGTGATGGTTTTTAATGGGTTGTTTCTACTATTTGATAACGTGTAAACGTTAGGATTGGAATTAAGACTTGAATGAACTCTTTAATGACCCATTTTTCTTATACTACATTATGCATTGATCTTGTCTATGATTTGAAGAATTGATCTTGATTATGTTGTTGAGTATTTCACTATATTATGGTTATGACTGTTGTAAGCTAAAAGTAAGTTCTTGAATAAGGTTCTTGGAAGCAAGAGGTAAGTCTTCTAAAGTTGTGATTACTCTACTATGTTTATGTTAGCCTATAAATCACTATGTTATATTATGAAAGTATGTATGATGTTTCTATGTGTATATGTTGGGATATGAACATATTAATTTTGGGATCATGATAAGAACACGATAAATGCAGTGACGATATTCTCTTGTATGCTTTACACAACATGACCATGTTATGTAAATCTCACAAATGAAGTGTTAGAATGAAAGTAAATTCTCATCTAATCCTAAAGAGCTCATGATCATGTTTATACAAGGGTAATGTGGAACTATGGGTCTCTAATACATCTCCTAGTTCTTGAACTATGTTGCCACCATATGATACTAGCTAGTGGATCCACCTTGAAAGCTATGTCATGTTAGGTTCTACTTTGGCCGGTTGACCACCTTCTTTCGGTGTGGGTTTTCATGACACCGGATTCCATATTTAGCTCACATGGTCTATGTCGGTTAAGGCGAATGTTCCTTCATGTAAAATGAAAGAAAAGCAAATGAACATTGACTAGGGTTACTTGAGGAGTCTACTTAGTATAGGTAGGGGTATGGGACTCTACCTAGACATTGCACAAGTTGACTCTAAGGGAAGTCCTAGGAGATTGTTCTTATGTAATATGATAACATGAAAGATATATGTTCATGATACATTATGTTACTCTTATATGAATGTTGATAATTATGATGAGTATGGTATTGGGTTATATTGTTATCTGAAGTGATGACTACTTATGTTACAAGTTTTATGAAGCAAAGCTTTACCTATGGTCTCCTATCTAATCTACTTTGTTGTGTGGGGTTATGGGGCTTCACATGACCATTGCACTTGTAGGTTGGGGATGGGATCATTGGTAAGTGATTTCTATGTTATGTTTATATTATTTATTTAATATGAGATGTTAACATGACTATATGAGAATATATCTTTTTTTATGATCATGCTTTAAGTAATGGAATCCGTAACTTGGATATGTTATACGGTATGTGCATTGAAGACTTTTCATATGACTTAGCACGTTTTTTAAAGAGATGATATATGATCCTTTTTCATGCATGTCCTTTAGTGTTACGTGAATATACCCATACTTAGTACATGTGGTGTACTAACCCTATTACTTTAGATTACTATAACTGTAGGTTCCGGCCATTGAAGCTTAAGGAGGTTGATTTGAAGAATCTTGGAACTCTTTCTCCAAGTCTTGGTAGTTTCTCATGTACGGGGATGCTATATTTTAATTATTCTATCTTATAAAGACATTAGTAGATTTTAAGAGTATTCGATTTCCATTTATGTTCTTTGGATTCTTTTGTATTAAGGCGTATATGGCATATTGACTATCTATTGGCTAAGTCCAGATTTGCACTCTTTAGGTGGTTTTATATACGTGAGACAAGTTTTTTGAATATCGTATGCTATTATGAATGTTAATTATGAAGTGTAAAGTACACTTCAAGTAGAGTGTAAAAGTTTTAATTTTTCCGCAAATCTTACTGATCACATGTTATGACGAATGTTAAGTGCTTGTCTGAGTTCTCTGAGAGGATGACGACGCCGGTCTCATCCGGGGTGTACTCTCAGGGTGTGACAATTAGTTCATTTAATAGAAATTCATAACATAAGTACATTCAAGTAATGGTCTTGGAGAAGACCTAGAAACTCACTCACTAACATCTTACAATCCTATTGTGCAATGTCTAGATAGCGTCCCATAACCACCAACTAAACTTCATAGAACTTCTGTAATACTAGTAGGTATCCTATATGATGAGAATAGGCAATAACAGACATAGACCATGGTAGCTAAGCATGGTATCCGGAGTTGTAACCTACCCCGATGGATGGTATTTGTAACGATCGGAATCTAGACCCCAGACGAGACCGGCATAGTTGACCTCTCATAGGTCATAGACAAGCCTACATACGTCATTCTTACTTCTTTTAGGTTAATTTTAGTGGAAAATTTGAAACTTTTTGTTTCTTAACATACTTATTAAACATTCTCATTAATACATAATTGTTCACCATCAACCATCTAATATTAAGATCACCAAATGAAACAAATACTGTAATATAGTAATAATGATGTACTTGCCAAAATGGCACCAATACAATGTCTGAATAAAACAGGAAAGAAACGCTAGTGGAACATGCTCTACTAGCTCAACTCTAAAAACTAAGCTAGAATATAAATGGCAGCATCTTCGAAATGCATGAGGACCTACCAAGTCCGGATGAATGCTCGACGTCCGGATAGCTTCAGCGTCAACCGTTATCTCTAGCGTCCACCTGTGCCAGCACCTAAAATTGTAGAGTTGTATAGGGTTAGTACACACTTGTACTAAGTATGGGTATATGCAAGAACACACCAAGGACATGCATGAGAAAAGATAGCTCTTTCCTAACAACATGATTATGGAAAGTCAAGTCAGTGGACTTGCCAAATTGAGATCAGGAAAGTTAGTGAACCTTCCAAATTTGGATTAGGAAAGTCAATGAGCTTTCCAAATTTGGATTAGGAAAGTCAGTGATCTTTCCAAATTTGTATTAGGAAAGTCATGCCATGAGAGTAACATGCATCACCATAATTGTCAAATTGCACACAGCACATAACATCTTACACATAGCACATATCATATTACATATAGCACATAACATCTTTCATATCATTTATTTATATGCCATGAGACCTTGGAATCATGGATTTGACATTAAGACTTCCTAAAATGAGGGCTCAACATATGGGACCT
This sequence comes from Solanum sitiens, assembly GCA_016801875.1. NCBI lineage: Eukaryota > Viridiplantae > Streptophyta > Magnoliopsida > Solanales > Solanaceae > Solanum > Solanum sitiens. The sequence continues at coordinate 854,146 of JABWTJ010000287.1, forward strand.
CAACTAGGGAGTCTTCATTAGCAAACACAGAGTCTGCTTCATTCATTCATACATACTTTATTTTATTTCGTTCATAGGCCAGTGCAAACACCAGCTATACCTAGGGTGTAGTTTAAGACTTCCATCGGGTTTGCTGTGCAATGATTAAGAATAACCTAGTGTCATTACCTGAGTCTAGCTCACATCTTGATTATCCTATCCTAACACCTTTGGTATCATTCATTTCATTATGTGCTTGTTTGAGGCTGACCTCATTCATTCATTGGGAACTTTAACTTTAACCGACATAAATCATGTGAGCATCATGAAATCCAGTGTCTCCCCCACACCGAAAAGAGGTGGAATCACCGGTTAAAGTGACCCAAAACATGCTAGCGTACATGGGAATTTAGCCCCGCCAGATCCCTATATTGGCAGTATAGGTTCGAAGACTAGGATATATAAGGAGACCCATACCCGGCAAGCCGGACAGTCTCATCTCATGAAAGTTACGTGAACCTCCGCCCTTCCCTAAAGAAGGCATCACCGCTCATAGCTAGTCTATCGGTGCTCACTATAAAGTTATATTACATTCAACTCATACGTCATGAAAGCTGGCTTCTAGTATGAGGATATCATAGCTCATTAGATGATTTCTTATCTCATCATTAGTATTAAGTGTGTTAATCTCAATACTTTCATTAGAGTGTTCATAGAGACTGGTCTCTTCATTATCTTACACTCTCATAGGTGAGTACGTTTTGGTAACATTTACTTAGGCTCATTTGAGATTGTTCTCATCTTTAACATTATCCTCATATCATGTTGTCACCACATTCATTAACATTAGCACATTTGCTCTTCATAATTACTCACCCCTTTTTACGTGAATGTTCATTTCATCATATTCCAATGCACTTGGCCATTTATGTGTTTCACACTCTTACTTAACCATTATAGGGTTTCATCATTTCATTACATAATAATCATTTCATCGTTTGCCAATGCACTTGGCTATTTAGTGTGATTTTACACTCGTACTTAACCCTTCTAGGATTACATCATTTCATTACATACATCTTAGGTTCACTTCTTCTAAACGTACGCTAGACTTATGAGTCTATTCACACAAGCCATGAGGCTTCATTCATAGTTCGTTAAGTGATTCATACATTCCTAAGATTATGTAGTACAAGACTTATATATCTTATTTATATGCCAAGATCTTGATTTTGATCTATGTAGGTGGCATTATTTTTGAGTATTTAATTCACGTATGACTTATGTATCAATACGGAAGTTTGGGAAAGGAAACCCAAGTTCGAATCACTTGGATAACATTTACATTTTTCATTGATTTTATTTTTAATCTCCATGACATTGGGACTCTAAAATTGAACCCCAACATTAACATTCTATCTTTAATTTTCTCCTTAGTTTTCCTCTTAATTTGGCCGAAGGGTTGTGGGTTCGAACCCCCACAACCCCTTTTAATTTTTCATTAACATCCCATTGCCCCTTTTCGCCCAAACCAAGAGGTTATGGGATCAATACCCCACAGCCTCTTTTATTTTATCCTTATATTCCCTGGGAATTGGGAGGTTGTGGGTTCGAACCCCCACAGCCTCCTTATTTAAATTTTATATTCGCTGAGGCTGTGAGGTTGTGGGTTCGAACCCCCACAGCCTCCTATTTTTATTTTAAATTAATGTTTGCTTAACTAGGCTTTTAGGTAGTGAGGTTGTGGGATCGAGCCACCACAGCCTCACTTTATTTTCTAAATTATTTCGCTCCTCTCCTTTCCAGCCTTGAGGTCGTGGGTTCGATTCCCACGCCTCACATCTTTTTTTTCTTTAATTTTCTTTTCTCTCATTCGCAGCCTTGAGGTCGTGGGTTCGATTCCCACGCCTCCCATTTATTTACTTAAATTATTTCCCTCTCCTTTCCCAACCAGTAGCCCGAGTTCTATTCCCCCAGCCCTATTTTTCATCTCTTTTTCGCGAATTACAGTAGCTACACTGGTGAGGTCACAGGTTCGAATCCTGGTGGCCTCACCCTTTTAAAACTCATTAAATTTCCAGATTTCTCTATTAAACTTTAGTCTAAATTAACATTGCATAGTTGCCGGAAATTTTGGTCATTTTTCAATTCATTTTTATCAACGTTTTCACTTGATTCTGTATTCATATACCATTTTAACACATTTTTAGGCGCATCTTTCATAGGTTTATTTGGCTAAAAGATTATTATTCAATCAACCACATTTCATTACAATGAACATCACGTTGTGTACAACTTTTGCACATAAAATACAAGGATAAAACATGCCATTTCACACCTCCAACAGTGACTAAGTTCACTGCCAAACGTTGCACACACACATCACTTTTTCACATGATTTCGGACAACATATTCAATATTCACATAATTCCGAACATGCATACTTAAACATAAACAACACGAAAACACACTTTATCCCTACTTTGTACCAGCAAACATACCCAACCTATGATTCAATGGGAGCAAGTGACAGGGACATGCAACGGGGTACAACCCTAGTTTTCGGAGTAAATATCTTGAATCTTAATGGGTCTCTTGGGAAAGGGACCAAGAGAGAAGAAACCCATACCTTAATTGATGTTCAAACGTTCAACTTGCTGCCCAAAACCCTCTCCAAAATCAGTCCAAGCCTCCTCAACGTCCACACCACTCGACGGACAACTTCTCTTTGCCTTAACATTTTTGGTTACTTGTTTTTTCTTAAAATTTCATGTTAGTTCTTCAAGTGTAAAGAACTCTTGATATAATTTCTGTTCTTGTACGTTTGTTAGGCAGACAGAAAACAAGAGAGTTGAATGTGAAAATATGATAGACGTGAGAGAGTGAAACGTGAGAAGTGGTTTAGGCTTAGGTAAGGACTTAGTCAAATAAGGACTCTCCTTAACAAACAAAAATCTGATTTATTTAATTATACGTGAAAGGACCACTTTTCCCCTACGAAAATCAGATTTTAATCAACAATTAAATCATCAGTTTGTTGCTTCCATTGGGGCTCGAACTCGGGTGGAGTGACCTTTGCGAAATGGATCATTTCGGGTCAACCCTACCCTATCTGGCTCTTTTATTAACTTAATTAATTAATTCCTTAGGGTAATTACGATATTACCCTTGGCCTGGAAAAGACCATTTTACCCCTGGACCCTCAAAACTTAAGATTTCTTCTTTTTAAGTCCAGTAAAGACTCCTTCGATTAAATCTTCATTTTCGAGAACCCTACATGGTTGGTTCCAACCTTTCCAAGGTCAACTAACTCCCCGAATTAGTTGGCTTGGCCGTAGTAAGGAATCTGAGGTCTTGTTCTACGCGTATCAATCCGTGTGAACCTTGGTCTAATCGCAAGCATTCTTGACACCTTAAGCATTTATCTTATTCATTATTTTAGGGTTGTTACAGTATTCTACTTGCCAATGGTAGAACTTGGACACATCCCATGTAGGCACGTGGTTAAGGAATATTAAGAGTTTATTTGCACTATAGCCTCATTCTTAACTAGAGCTACTTCCCTTACCATACTAACTCGGTGATAGCCTTTCTTATCATAGAGTAATTGACATTAAGGATCACATGAAGAGGTTCCATATCTAGTTCATAACCCAATCACATTCACCCTACCAAAGAGGTCCCTATGGCTGCCTTTCAATGGAAAAGAGGATAGCATAATGACTTTCCTAAGGATGATTTCATGCCGTTCCAGCAAACCAACCTTAAGTCCACCATTCATACAATAAGGATACCATTAAGGCTTTCGTCTTCAAGGATCATAACCTTACCACTAGGTTGAAGGTTCCACATAAAGGACATTATTATCAACATAAAGGTCTCATGTCATTCATAAATACAAGACTAAGAGTCTTGAGAATCCTATTTCAAGACATCTGATATTCACATTCATACATGTATCACTTAAGGGACACAAATCTACCACACAAGACACACCAAGACTTCACTTTATCACATATAGCATATCATTCTAGAAGCACATAGCAATAACCATTATCATATATAAATCACCCTATACACTACTATAAAATCATCAATATAACCATCATAGGATCATATAGTCAAGTAGGAAGAATCATGCATCAACTCTAAGACTACACACACAATGACATAGTTATAGTCTAACATGATTACCTAGCAACATATAACACCCTAAAACGAACTAAGACAAACTAGGGCTTCGTGATTGTTTCTTGAGTTAGTTTCTTGATAAATTAAGTTATAATGATGTTCTTAGAGTGTGTGTGAAGTTTGCTATGTTTGGAGGTCAAACGTCCAAGAACGGCCATGACGTTCGAAAGATATGTCATAGATAGTGCTTGTGTGTCTTGATGTGTTTGAGTGAGTCTGACGTGTTCGTTTAATCGAAATTGATGTGAGATGTTCCTAATATCTATAAGACTATGTTTAGTGGCTTAAAATCCGCTTATGACCCCACATAGGACCCACAAGGGCCCTAGAGAAGAACCCAAGGTAAGGACCAAAAACTGCCTTGGCAGTGTCCACCAACGAGGGCAAACAACGGCCAGTGGTCCAACCAATGGACCGTCGACTTGACCCATCTATTGGACCTGCAAGGTGGTGTAGTCGGTCGCAAAATTAATCTAATGAGAAACCCACGAAACCCCACCAACGGACCGTTGATTGACAGACGGTCCGTTGGTTGCATCCGTCTATGAGGACTGCCAAAAGCTGTCACGTTTTGCAGCATTGGCTGGGGGTGTTTTGTAAATTCACCCTAAGTATTTTAGGACCCTAGGACGTTTATATTTGTGTTTATTAGGTATATTATAGTATTTAAAACCCTAAGAACTAATTTTAGATGCCACTTCCTAAAATCCAAAACCCTTCTCTCTTAAAAGACTCTCTCAAGTTACCATGGAAGCTAAGGGTGAAGAAGGAACTAGGAGGGCTGTTGGTGGGAGTTTAATCTTAAAACATCAGTGAGTTTTCTTTAATGTGAGGTATGGTAGTCATATTTGAACTCTCTTCCATTCAAGGAGCCCTTTCTAATAGATTTTCAAAAAGGATTTTCAACCCTAACTTCTTTAATCTTTGACTCTAAGAATGGGTTTTTCATGAAAATGATTCAAATATTATGTTTATTATGTTAGTTGGTGATTTTAATGCTAAAACTTAAATGAAATCCTGTTAATGTTTTTTTAATCAAATTTTGGCCGAAGAAATGGGTTAAATGAGCTTTGTTTTGTAGTCTTTGAACTTGATTTTACTTGTATTGTTATTAATGTTTATCTACTGCCCTAAGGGATAGTTATGATGAATTGTTGAGTAAAATTTTATAGGTGATGGAAGCTTGGATTCAAGGGTAAGTTGGTTATGTTGTTTAGATTTAATTATGAAATGCTCTTGAGTTGTATGGTCCACCTTCTTGGTGGAGGTGTTTACTTGAATTGTACGAATGTATAGTTGCTTGTGTATTATGAATGAGTCCATCAAGGCATAATATGTGAATTATGATGAAAATGATGTTGTTCTTGTTGATGTGCTCTTGTGAAGCTTGTTATGTGAAGTAAGATGATAATGAGGTTGTTCTTGTTTATATGCTTTAAAAAATTGTTGTGTGAAATATGCCAGAGATAATGTCTAAAGGAACTTTATGACTATGTGAAGCATGATTCAAGTGTGAAATATGATGAATAAAGATGCAAGAATGTTTAGAAACCAATATTATAAAAGTGATGATTTATGTGAAAGGTGTGCTCACACTCACACACACACTCACAATTTGAATGAATGAATGAATGAAGTTAAAGAATGTGAATGAAAAGGGGAGTTTTGGGTGAGCACTCATTGTGAGTTGAGATGAAGTGTTTAGTAGCAACCTCACTACCTTGCAAGAGCTTTCTAATGTAGGTTGGAGGATGAGTACCCATTGTGAGTTGAGATGGAATGTCCAAAAGTTATCCTTGACCTTTAGTTATGAATGTTTAGGACTCCATGAGGTAGTTATGCTTAGAACCGAGAGGTATGAAGAAGGGGTGGGTGCATATTATGAGTAGAGGTGTCGTGCTTAGTTTATCCTTTGAGATGAGTACTCCTTTTTAATAGAGAGTGAGTTACTTAGTAGCAATCTCCTTATCCCTTAACTATGCGCCCGCATAGGTGTAGCTATTGGACAAAGCCATGTAAAAGCTAAGAGAAAGACCCCACCCTAGGCAAGTGGGGAACCCTCATCCGATAAGGGTAGTATCGGGATTCCATGTCTAGATCTCATGGTCTATGTCGGTTAAAGCTAATTCCCCACAAAAGAATTGTCACGACCCGAAAGTACCCCCTAGAAGTTAGGGAAAACCTTCGAATCATGACCGGGCGTACTTGACCCCTTTGTGGTCTCGTACAAGCCCTCTAACTAGCATTCATAACATAAAGCATGAAAAGTAGTGCGGAATTTAAAACTTTTCATGATAATAATAATAAAAGGAGTCTTTTCATAAATACTAAGAAATCTTATCGTCACAAGCCAACTTAAAGATACAACTTGGAATCTTAGGGACACGGCCCTTTACGATAAAAGTAAATACATTTTTAAGTATTAATAAAGAAACTAAGAAACATAAAACTATGTCCTCGAATATATGAGGACATACCAAATTCTTGAGAGATAAAGTTCCCAAGCTTCGACTCCGATCCTCCCAAAAGGGCTTCCAACCTATACTCATAAGGTATAAAAAGTATGGGGTTAGTACAACAATGTACTAAGTATGGCATATGCAAAAACATGCAAAAAGGGACATTTTAGTAAAGATAGCTTTTTATGCAATTCAAATATAACCTTCATGAATCTAGAAGCAAACCCACCAAAGAATCAACAATTAACACTTTATGGCTATCTTACCAAACTTAAAGTAAACAAAAGGAACATTTCGATTAACTTTGCTAAACTTGCAATAAAATTGAATAAAGCATCATGGTGAACATTTTGAATTCTTACAATGAAGACCTTACAGTGAATGGCACGGTCCAAGTCATATGAACCCTTTTCCTTTGAAGTTACCTTAACCCAAGGTTATCCTAAGACTCCCTAAGGTGAGCCAAGAAGGGACTCTCATTACACCTACCCTCAAAGCACACCAAAGCGACCCTTAAAACTACCAAATCTTAGGCTTACTTCGTTAGAAATAAATCCACGCCCTTGGCTAACATATGCAAAACACTCATGGAAATATAGGTCATACCAAGTGCAATGTGAGAGTAGCATCCCATACTACCACTCCCACTTAGTACTCCTAATGGATTCCATTTACTCAAGTACTCCACAATAATCCTCCATAACACTACACCATAGTACTTATTCACACGGATTTCATGAAGGTACTCTTCCCCCATAGTAGGTATAGGTCACACCAAGTGCAATGTGAGAATAGCATCCCATACTACTACTCCCACTCAATGCTCCTACTCGGTAACTAATGTAGATTGAGCACTTCATGACATACATACACAATTACAACAATACACAAGATAATTATTTTCAAATCAATTTTTTTGTGGGAGTTAGCTTAACCGACAAAGACCATGAGAGCTAGACATGGAATCCCGATATTAACCCCTATCGGATGAGGGATCCTTACTTGCCTAGTGTAAGGTCATGCTTCTTAGCGTTTACATGGCTTTTCCAATAGCTACACCTACGCGGACACATAGTTAAGGGATAAGGAGATTGTTACTAAGTAACTCACTCTCTACTAACGAGGAGTACTCATCTCAAGAGGTACTTTGGATTACAACATCTCAACTAACGAAGTGCAATCCACCTCCCCTTCATATCCTCTCGGTGCTAGGCATAACTCCACACGGATTTCTCAACATAATAGTCTATCTTAGAAAGCTCACTAGGAAATGGAGAGGTTGTTACTAGACACTACATCTCAACTCACGAAGTGTGTCCACCTCAAGATTCCCCTTTTTGCTCAACTTGACATAATACAAATCTTAAAAGAGTGTGTGTGTACATGTGCACACCTTGCATATAAGCATCATTTCATTATCATCAAGTTCTACTCATACTTTAACATTGATTCATCAAGCTACACACTCTACATACTTCTCATAATCATATACTTCATTTAGACATAAACTACGTCAAACATGCAATTCAAGCTACTTCAAACACAACACAAGACCCATTTCCAATATATCTTCATTTCACATATTAGACCTTCAAGATCACATACTCAAATCATACTAAATAACATCAAGTTCATCAATTAGCACCGCCACCCATAAGGTGGACCATACCACTCAAATAGCAATTCATAATAAGAATTATACAATGAGAGCAACTCATCAACAAATCAAACCATCATTACCCATAAGCAATTTATCAATATTTCACCATATTAAGGCCCTTAGGGCAGTAGCTACACCAACACGACAAATACAAGAAGACCCAAGTTCATACCCTACTCAAATCATGCTCACATAACCCATTTTCAAGTCAAAAAGTGAAGTATGCATAAACAAGAGTTTCATGGAGTTTTAACATCAAAATCATCTATTCAAATCAAGATAAATACATTTAAACCATTAGAACTTAGTTACAAGAAGACCCATAATAGAAATCAAAGTTTAGAAGAAGTTGAGTTTAAAACCCCTTTTTGAAAACCATTTTGGAAGTTGGCTTCTTGAATGGCGGTATTCAAGAATGGATACCATACCTTTAGGAGAAAGAAACCCACGAATTTGATGAAGGAACAAGCCCAAATCAGCCCTCCTTTCCCTCCTTGAGCCTTGGCTTCAATGGTGACTTTGAGAGAGTTTTCTTTTTAGAGAGAGAGTTTGAATGTTGAAGTGAGGGGTCTTGTCTAGGTCTAGGATTTAAAACTAATTTAATATAACCTAAAAATACCAAAATTATACACCTAGGGTCTTATAAGACTTGGGGTGTATTTACATAAAACACCCCAAGTTGGCAGCCTTAAGTCGTGCACTGGCAGGCCTCGTCGACGAGACCTCCTCGACGGACCGTCACGTTCACCACGGACCGTCATGGGGTCCCGTCGAGGAACACTTGGCTCCAACTCGAGCCTGTCCAAGTTTCCACTCTCTGTCACTCGCGACGCCCTGGATCGACGGACCATCCTGAGTGCAACGGACCGTCGCCATGGTCGTTGTGAGCCACTGATGGGCAGACTTTGCCCAAGTCTTGGGCCCTTCATCTAGGGCCCCTTGTGGGTCCTAGGTGGGGTCGTGCCCGGACGTCAAACCCCTAAACTAAGTAGTCTAGGTCTAAGGAACATCCGACGCATGTTTCAAGTAAAACAAACACATAAAACTCATCCAAACTCGCCAAGACATACAAGTACATTCTAAGGCTTACCATCCGAACGTCATGGACGTTTTTGGTCGATTGAACTCCAAACTTAACCAAACTTTGCGCACTGCCTAAGGACACCAAATTAACTCCGTTTAACTTAAAATTAACTCAAGAAACAACTATGAGGCTCTAGTTCACCTTAGTTCATTTTGGGGTGTTATATTCTCCCCCACTTGGAATAACATTCGTCCTCGAATGACGCCTAAATTTTAAGAACAACAAGGACTCACTTAGCATCATATAATACGCTTAGATCATGATCAAAACACTAACAACCAAAGCATCCACTAGCAAGGAACATCATTTTACACTTTCAACACTTAGCAACATAGGCAACTTTCACCAATTTTCACAAAGTCAAAAATTCAACCTCAATCTTCTTTTATGGAGGAACTACCTTATCCAACGTTAAAAATGCTCATAAACAATGCCTTTACACACATTAAAACTAAAATTCAAGACAAAACAATTTTCTTCAAAATGCCAAAAATATTTTTACAGTGAAGTTGACTGTCATCTTACCATATTTTTGAAAAATTCATTCTCTAAGCAATTCATCAAGACGACATGATCATAGGAACTATAAAACCATATATACTCATTTCATAACACAAAAGCAACAATAACCAAGAGTTGAGACTTACCAAAACCATCAATCCGGATTAATTATCCTTTCTAGCCCCCATCCCATAGGAAGGGTTCTTCTTGGGAGCATTAGGATCTAGGGAAGCTTGATTGACATCTCTCCCCCTTGATTTAAGGTTTGGACAGTCCCTCATCTTGTGGCCTCTATTACCACATGCAAAACAACCATCCGTTCCGGCAAGACACTTACCCCCATGTTGCTTGCCACAAGTAGGGCACCTAGCCCTTTCATAGGAATGACCACCACCTTGAGAAGATTGATTTGGAGCCCTATCCTTGTTTCCCATAGAAGAATCTTGGGGATAAAACCTCTTCTTAGGCCTTTGGTGACTAGAATCATCCGACCTAGGTCTCTTACCCTCTTGCCTTATCTCCCTAATTTTGGACTCCTCAATTTGTTGCGCATAAACCATGAGCCTAGAGATATCCATGTCATTAAGAAGCATAGCCGTACGATACTCTTTTTCCACCAAGCTAGACACGCCCATCACAAACTTGTTCATCCTAGCCCTAGGGTTGGCTACCATGTTTGGGGCATACTTAGAGAGTTGGGTGAATTTGAGAGAGTACTCTTGCACACTCATTCCCCCTTGACGGAGGTTCATGAATTCAACCATCTTCTTCTCCCTCCACTATAAAGGAAAGAATCTATCTAGGAAAGCCTCTTTGAATTCCTCCCAATCAACCGGTCCTCTTTCTAAGGGTCTCTCACCCCTCCATTGCTCATACCACACTTGAGCAACATCCTTAAGTTGGTAAGCGGCCAATTCCGCTTTATCCCTAGGGGTCACACCCATAGCATCTACCACCTTTAAAACCTCATCTATGAAGCCTTGTGGATCTTCATCCACCTTAGTGCCATGAAAAGTAGGAGGGTTCATCCTCATGAAATCCCGAATCCTAGAAGCGGGAGTACTAGCATTTGGTTGGGGCCTATCTCCTAGGTTAGCTTGGCCCACAAAGTGATTGTTGACAACTTGAGCTTGAGCTGTCATGAGTTGGGTCAAGTTCATTAGGGCAGCCCTCAACTCCGCATTAGTCATATCACCCTCAACAAAAGGATCTTGAGGCATAGGAGGCACTTGAGGTCCTTGAGGTTTCGGAGGCACTTGAGGTTCTTGAAGAGGAACCTCCTCATTTTCCTCCCCTAAGCCAACAATAGGAACTTGGTCAACATGGGGAAGGACTCTCTCATTTTGTACACCTCCCTCCTCCCTTCTAGCGGTCGATCTCCTCGTATTCATGTCCTAAAAACACAAAATAAGAGTTTGAGAATAGACACCTTATATACTCAACTCTAAGGCACGATACTAGAATAGAGAAGAAAGTGAAACTTCTAGCATCCTATAGCCTCTTGTCCATGGATGTGTCGCGACTCACACCAATGACCAAGATACTACTAGATGTGGCTTGTGAGACTTTCAGACCTTAAACTATTTCCCAAAACCTTATGCTCTGATACCAAGTCTTGTCACGACCCGAAAGCACCCCCTAGAAGTTAGGGAAAACCTTCGAATCGTGACCGGGCGTACTGGACCCCTTTGGGGTCTTGTACAAGCCCTCTAACTAGCATTCATAACATAAAGCATGAAAAGTAGTGCGGAATTTAAAACTTTTCACGATAATAATAATAAAAGGAGTCTTTTCATAAATACTAAGAAATCTTATCGTCACAAGCCAACTTAAAGACACAACTTGGAATCTTAGGGACACGGCCCCATACTATGTCCTCGAATATATGAGGACATACCAAATTCTTGAGAGATAAAGTTCTCAAGCTTCGACTCTGATCCTCCCAAAAGGGTTTCCAACCTATACTCATAAGGTATAAAAAGTATGGGGTTAGTACAAAAATGTAATAAGTATGGCATATGCAAAAACATGCAAAAAGGGACATTTTAGTAAAGATAGCTTTTTATGCAATTCAAATATAACCTTCATGAATCTAGAAGCAAACCCACATAAGAATCAACAATTAACACTTTATGGCTATCTTACCAAACTTAAAGTAAACAAAAGGAACATTTCAATTAACTTTGCTAAACTTGCAATAAAATTGAATAAAGCATCATAGTGAACATTTTGAATTCTTACCATGAAGACCTTACAGTGAATGGCACGGTCCAAGTCATATGAACCCTTTTCCTTTGAAGTTGCCCTAACCCAAGGTTATCCTAAGACTCCCTAAGGTGAGCCAAGAAGGGACTCTCACTACACCTCCCTTCAAAGCACGCCAAAGCGACCCTTAAAACTACCAAATCTTAGGCTTACTTCGTTAGAAATCAAATTCACGCCCTTGGCTAACATATGCAAAACACTCATGGAAATATAGGTCATACCAAGTGCAATGTGAGAGTAGCATCCCATACTACCACTCCCACTTAGTACTCCTAATGGATTCCATTTACTCAAGTACTCCACAATAATCCTCCATAACACTACACCATAGTACTCATTCACACGGATTTCATGAAGGTACTCTTCTCCCATAGTAGGTATAGGTCACACCAAGTGCAATGTGAGAATAGCATCCCATACTACTACTCCCACTCAATGCTCCTACTCGGTAACTAATGTGGATTGAGCACTTCACGACATACATACACAATTTCAACAATACACAAGATAATTAGTTTCAAATCAATTCTTTTGTGGGAGTTAGCTTAACCGACAAAGACCATGAGAGCTAGACATGGAATCCCGATATTAACCCCTATCGGATGAGGGATCCTTACTTGCCTAGTGTAAAGTCATGCTTCTTAGCGTTTACATGGCTTTTCCAATAGCTACACCTATGCGGGCACATAGTTAAGGGATAAGGAGATTGTTACTAAGTAACTCACTCTCTACTAACGAGGAGTACTCATCTCAAGAGGTACTTTGGATTACAACATCTCAACTAACAAAGTGCAATACACCTCCCCTTCATATCCTCTCGGTGCTAGGCATAACTCCACATGGATTTCTCAACATAATAGTCTACCTTAGAAAGCTCACTAGGAAATGGAGAGGTTGTTACTAGACACTACATCTCAACTCACGAAGTGTGTCCACCTCAAGATTCCCCTTTTTGCTCAACTTGACATAATACGAATCTTAAAAGAGTGTGTGTGTACATGTGCACACCTTGCATATAAGCATCATTTCATTATCATCAAGTTCTACTCATACTTTAACATTGATTCATCAAGCTACACACTCTACATACTTCTCATAATCATATACTTCATTTAGACATAAACTAGGTCAAACATGCAATTCAAGCTACTTCAAACACAACACAAGACCCATTTCCAATATATCTTCATTTCACATATTAGACCTTCAAGATCACATACTCAAACCATACTAAGTAACATCAAGTTCATCAATTAGCACCGCCACCCATAAGGTGGACCATACCACTCAAATAGCAATTCATAATAAGAATTATACAATGAGAGCAACTCATCAACAAATCAAACCATCATTACCCATAAGCAATTTATCAATATTTCACCATATTAAGGCCCTTAGGGCAGTAGCTACACCAACATGACAAATACAAGAAGACCCAAGTTCATACCCTACTCAAATCATGCTCACATAACCCATTTTCAAGTCAAAAATTGAAGTATGCATAAACAAGAGTTTCATGGAGTTTTAACATCAAAACCATCTATTCAAACCAAGATAAATACATTTAAACCATTAGAACTTAGTTACAAGAAGACCCATAATAGAAATCAAAGTTTAGAAGAAGTTGAGTTTAAAACCCCTTTTTGAAAACCATTTTGGAAGTTGGCTTCTTGAATGGAAAGGTATTCAAGAATGGATACCATACCTTTAGGAGAAAGAAACCCACGAATTTGATGAAGGAACAAGCCCAAAGCAGCCCTCCTTTCCCTCCTTGAGCCTTGGCTTCAATGGTGACTTTGAGAGAGTTTTCTTTTTAGAGAGAGAGTTTGAATGTTGAAGTGAGGGGGTCTTGTCTAGGTCTAGGGTTTAAAACTAATTTAATATAACCTAAAAATACCAAAATTATACACCTAGGGTCTTATAAGACTTGGGGTGTATTTACATAAAACACCCCAAGTTGGCAGCATTAAGTCGTGCACTGGCAGGCCTCGTCGATGAGACCTCCTCGACGGACCGTCACGTTCACCACGGACCGTCATGGGGTCCCGTCAAGGAACACTTGGCTCCAACTGGAGCCTGTCCAAGTTTCCACTCTCTGTCACTCGCGACGCCCTGGATCGACGGACCGTCCTGAGTGCAACGGACCGTCGCCATGGTCGTCGTCAGCCACTGATGGGCAGACTTTGCCCAAGTCTTGGGCCCTTCATCTAGGGCCCCTTGTGAGTCCTAGGTGGGGTTGTGCCCGGACATCAAACCCCTAAACTAAGTAGTCTAGGTCTAAGGAACATCTGACGCATGTTTCAAGTAAAATGAACACATAAAACTCATCCAAACTCGCCAAGACATACAAGTACATTCTAAGGCATACCATCCGAACGTCATGGACGTTTTTGGTCGATTGAACTCCAAACTTAACCAAACTTTGCACACTGCCTAAGGACACCAAACTAACTCCGTTTAACTTAAAATTAACTCAAGAAACAACCATGAGGCTCTAGTTCACCTTAGTTCATTTTGGGGCGTTATACCTATGCTTCCTTACCTCCCCGTACTTTGTTGCTATTGATTGACTGTGTATAGTGCTTTTATTACGACCTGACTGGCATTACAGCATGAAGTAGTAGTGTCATTCGGGGACGAATGTTCCTAAAGGGGGGGGGATAATGTAACAACCCTAAAAATGAATAGGATCAAGACTTAGGTGTTTCAAGAATGCTTGCGATTAGACCAAGGTCGACACGTATTGATACGCGTAGAACCAGACCTCAGAACTCTTACTACGACCAAGCCAACTAACTTGGGGAGTTAATTGAGCTTGTAAAGGTTGGAACTAACCATGTGAGGCTCACGAAAATGAAGATTTAATCGAAAGAGTTTTTACCGGACTCAAAAGAAGAAAATTTAAGTTTTTAGGGTCCAAGGGTAAAATGGTCTTTTCCAGGCCAAGGGTAATATTGTAATTACCCTGAGTAATTAATTATTTAATTAATTAAGTTAAAAAAATAAAGGAATTCGGGTGGGGCAACCCGAAGTGACCCATTTTCGCAAAATGGGGTCACCCGTGTTCGAACCCCACTAGAAGCAAGATTAAACTTGCTTTTATTTTAATGTGTTAACTTAGTTTTAATAAATAATTAATATTAGCTGATTTAGGAAAAAGAAATCAGATTTTTTATTAATTTTGATTAATTATTGAGTTGACTAATTCAAACCCATAAAGTCCTACTTCTACTAGACTTCTATCTCCCTTTTCCCCCACTCTCTTTGCACGATTTCTCTCTCTCTTTCACTCTCTTTTTCTTGGATGAAAACGTGAGGAATCAATCAGCAAAAGAAAAATAAAGTAAAGGCAAAAGTTCATCAAGAACTTGAAAGATAGAAACACAAAAGAGAAAGCAATCCGTAACGTTAAGCAAAACGTACTACACTAGTCGGGTAAGGTGTGACTTTGGGTGTGTGGACTGATTTGTGGAGGAGTTCTTGGGCAGCATTTTGAACATTTAACAAGAAAACAAGGTATGGGTTTTCTTACTCTTGGTCCCTTTCCCAAGAGACCCCTAGGACTCAGTATATTCGGCTCAAAAAATAAGGTTGATTCCCCTATTGCATGTCCCTGTCATTAGCTCCCAACGAATGTAGGTTGGTATGAATGATGGTAGACTTAGGATTATATGATGTTTGTGCTGAATGTTAATGTATTGGATGTACGTTAATTCATGAAAATGCAACCATGTGTGTGTTCGAATTAAGAAAAACAAAATGTGTATGGCATGTTGAGTCTCGTCCTAGGGGCTTGATTTTGTTAATATTTTGTTGGTTGTTTTATGTACACTAATTGAAGTAAAATGTGATGTTCATGTGACATGAAGTGTGGCTGAATTGAGGAGTAAACATTTTGGTTAAGAATTCGTGAAAAAAAATTGTATTAAAGAACGTACCAAACGAACTATGTATTGTCCTATGAATTTACTAATAAATGGAGATAAAAATGAGTAGAGAAGTTACTTTGAATTTCCAGCATTTTTGTTGATATATCTCTGCCAAATTAAGATGTTTAGAATGCCAAGAAAAATAAGGAAGATTAGGTGAGGTCATTGAGGGTCGAACCCGAGACCTCACCCCTTTAAAAAAAAAATAAAGAAGAAGAAAATTCGTGTGGTGAGGGGGATTCGAACCTGTCTTGGTTGGGAAATAAGTGTGAAGAAAAAGAAAATAAGAAATGAGAGGGGTGGGGTTCGAACCCACACCCTCTCGGTTAGAAACCAAGGAAAAGGAAAAATAAAGAAAAATTTTGAGAGGCATGGGATTCGAAACCATGACCTCTATGCGGATGAGGGAGATAAATATAAAAATAAAATAAGGCTGTGGGGATTCGACCCCACAACCTCACAGTCAACTCAAATAAGTCAACTTTCAAAAAGGAGAATAAAATAAAGAGGTTGTGGGGGTTCGAACCCACAACCTCTCGGCCTAAGCGAATGGAAGGGAGGGTAAATTAAAGAATAATTTAGTGTGGCTGAGGGGACTCGACCTCGGGTCCCAAAGCCTCATATGAGCCAAAACAAATAAAAGAAGTACGAAAATGGGGTTGTGGGGGCTTGAACCCACAACCCATCGGCCAATGCAAGAGAAATTTAAAATAGAAAAGTAAGCCTTCAAAGTGAATATTGTGATTTGACTTAGAGTTAAAATATTATGATTATTAGAATAAAATCAATTAATAATGTAAATGACATTCAATTGATTCAAGACTTGGAATTCTTGCCCAAACTTCCGTTTGATACATAAGTCATACGCGAACAAATCATCCAAGAATAATGCCACCTACTTAGATCTAATTCAAGATCTTGACATAAATACAAGATACATAAGTCTTGTACAATATAATCTTAGGAATGTAAGAATTACTTCACGAACTACGAATGAAGCCTCATGGCTTGTGTGTATAGACTCATAAGTCTAACATACGTTCAAAAGTAAGTGAACCTAAGATGTATGAAATGAAATGATGAACCCTAGAAGGGTTAAGTATGAGTGTAAATACACTAAATGGCCAAGTGCATTGGCATATGATGAGATGAACAATGAAATGATGAAATGAACATTCACATAATAAAAGGTGAGTAACTATGAAAAAACAAAGGGGCTAATGATAATGAATGTGGTGACAACATGATATGAGGCTAATGTAAATGATGAGAGTAATCTCAAATGAGCCTAAGTAAATATTACCAACACGTACTCACCTATGAGGGTGTAAGATAATGAAGAGACAAGTCTCTATGAACACTCTAATGAGAGTATTGAGCTTAATACACTCAATACGAATGATGAGATGAGAAATCATCTAATGAGCTATGATGTCCTCATACTAGAAGCCAGCTTCCATGACGTATGAGATGAATGAAATGGAACTTTATACTGAGCACCGATAGACTAGCTATGAGCGGTGATGATTTCTTTCGGGAAGGGCAGAGGTTCACGTAACTCTCATGAGATGAGATTGTCCGGCTTGCCGGGTATGGGTCTCCTTATATCTCCTAGTCTTTGAACCTATACTACCAATATAGGGATCTGGCGGGGTTAAATTCCCATGTACGCTAGCATGTTAGTGGATCACTTTGGCCGATGATTCCACCTCTTTTCAGTGTGGGGGAAACACTGGATTTCATGATGCTCACATGATCTATGTCGGTTAAAGTTAAAGTTCCCAATGAATGAATAAGGCCAGCCTGAAATGATGTACACAATGAAATGAATGATACCAAAGGTGTTAGGATAGGATAATCAAAAGGTGAGTTAGATTCAAGTAACGACATTAGGTCATTCTTGGTCATTGCACAACGAACCTAATGAAAGTCTTAAACTACATCCTAGGTATAACCGGTGGTTACACTGGACTTTGAACGAAATGAAATGAAGTACGTAGGAATGAATGGAGCAGACTCTGTGTTTGCTAATGAAGACTCCCTAGTTGAGGTCCCATATGTTGAGCCCTCATTTCTGGGATGTCTTAATGTCAAGTCCATGATTCCAAGGTCTCATGTCATATGAAAAAATAATATGAAAGAAGTTATGTGCTACATGTAAAATGTACTGTATGCTATATGATATGTCCTATGTATAAATGTTATGTGCTGTGTGCAAATGTGAAAAGTATGATGATGTATGTTATTCTCATGGTATCACTTTCCTAATCCAAATTTAGAAAGCTCACTTACTTTCCTAATCCAAATTTGGAAACTTTCCTAATCTCAATTTGGCAAGTCCACTGACTTGACTTCCAAAAATCATGTTGTTAGGAAAGAGCTATTCTTTCTCATGCATGTCCTTGGTGTGTGCTTGCATATACCCATACTTAGTACAAGTGTTTACTAACCCTATACAAACTCTACTATTTTAGGTGCAGGCATAGGTGGACGGTAGAGCTAAAGGATCATCGCTGCAGTTATCCGGACGTCCAGCATTCATCCGGTTTTTGGTAGGTCCTCATGCTTTAAAGGATGATACTGTTTATGTTCTAGCTTAGTTTAGGAGTTGAGCTAGTGGAGCATGTTCCACTAGCGTTTCTTTCTTATTTTATTCAGACTATGTATGGATGCCATTTTGGCAATTATACGATTATGTTATTGAACTATTTCTTTCATTTGATTATCTCTTAATGTTTAGATGGTTCATGTTGAACGAATTACGAATGTATTAGAAATGTTTAGTAAGTAATGTTTAGAAACGAAAAGTTTCAAATTTTCCGCTAAAATTAACCTAAGTAAAGTAAGAATGACGTAAGTAGGATTGTCTGCGACCTCTCAGAGGTCAACGACGCCGGTCTCGTCTGGGGTATAGATTCCAGTCGTGACAACCCATTCTGGAGTTGAAGTGTGAGCGCATCACTATAGAATTTATGGCAGTTTTACCTTGGACTTCTATAAGTATTGACAAAATTTGGGACATCGTTGATTGATTGATCAAATCAAAACACTTTCTCTATGTCTTGTCTTCATTCAATGCCGAGAATTTATCTTGTATGTACATTCATGAGGTGGTTTATGTGCATGGTGTGTTTTTCTCCATTATATCAGATCGAGGTTCTTAGTTTACTTATAGATTTTGGAGGATTTTGCAAGATTAGATGGTCACCCGTGTTGATCTTAGAACAATCTTCATCCATAGACTGATGGTCACTCAGAGCATACTATTAAGGTTCTTGAGGACATGTTACGAGTTTTTGTTTTGGAGTATCGAGGTCAGTGGGACCAGTTCTTGATGGGGATAAATGAGCTGATTTTGTCATCCAATATACAATAAACCAAATCAAGTCATGTTGTCACCCGTTGCAAGTCAAACCAACAACAAAGTCCATGTTCAAATATTCCCACTTACAAGTAAGGATACTAATATATTAAGATAAACCTCTCGACATTTGATGCTCAACTTTCACTTGTTGATAATTGTGACACTTAGCCACAAATTTTGCAGTATTATTCTTCATCCGATTCTACCAATATATATCGTGCAAGTCCATCTTGGTTGCTCCCAGGTTTATGGAATATTGAGGATTATAGGATACTAATAAGATCTATTCTCTCAAGTCATCTACATTAGGAACACACAAACAACCTTCATATCTAAGTACACCATCTCCCCCTTGGGAGAAAGCCTCTACGGACTTTTTAAGCACAATTTCCTTCAATTCAACAAAAGTTGGATCTAGACTTTGCTTGGCTTTCACATTAGTCACAAAAGACGGTTTTAAACCATAACACTACCATGGTAGAGTCAACTAACCAAACACCCAATCGGTCCAATCATTGAACATATTGAACTAACTGTTTCTTATTATCTTCAATGTGAGCAAAACTACCATCGATAATCAACTAAAAGCAATTTTCACCACATTCACCTTACCGGAGTGATAGATAACACTCATGTCATAGTCTTTCAATAATTTAATCCATATCATTTGGCAAATATTTAGATCTTCCAAGTTAAACACATATTGCAAACTCTTGTGGTCGGTAAAGACATCCACATAAACACCATATAAATAATATCTCTAAATCTTTATGGGGAAAAACAACTGTCACTAGTTCAAGGTCATGGGTCGGATAATTATTTTCACCAATCTTAAGTTACCTTGAAGCATATCAATTACTTTCCCATTTTCATAAGGACACTTCCTAACACAATTCTTGAGGATCCGCAATAAACGACAAAATAATCAATCATTTTCGGTAAAGTTAACACTAGAGCAGAATTAAGTTTGTATTTCAATTCTTGAAAACTCTTCTCACAAGCTTCTAACCATACAAAATTGGCTTTTTTGGGGTCAACTCCATCAACGGAGAGGCAATCGACGAAAATATTCCAGAAGCATTCTATAGTAACCAGCTAAACCCACAAAGGCTCTTAATATCCGAAAAGGATATAAGTCTAGGCCAACACTTGACCACACCATCTTCTTAGGGTTTAACTCAATACCTTTTTCAGAAATAATGTGAGCAAGAAAAGCCAAAGAGTTCAACCATAACTCACATTTAATAAACTTTGCAATAAGTTGGTTGTCCTTGAGGATTTGCAAAACAATCTTCAAGTTATTAGTGTGATTATCTTCACTCTTGAATATGTTAATATATCATCAATGAACACAATCACAAACATGTCAAGGTATTATCTAAAGACCTTATTCATCAAGTTGATAAAAGATGCAGGAGCATGGACATCACCCAAAACTCATAATGACCATAAAAATTTTGAAAAGCCATTTTCGGAAGATCATGTGCTTTTACCCTCAATCCGTGATAACCTTACCTGAGGTCAATCTTAGAGAATTAACTTGCTCCTTGTAGTTGGTCAACTAGTCATCTATCCTTGGAAAATGATACACTACAAAAAATTCGATTATCAGGGATAAATTATTTTGTAACTTATGTGTCATATTTCATCACTAAAAATCTTGTGAGACGAAAATTAATTCGTCACTCAGTAGTCACTAAAGTGTCTCTAGAAAGACCATTTAATGCTTCATCACTAAAAGTATTATTTCAACTACAAAAAAGATCGTCCCTAAATGCTTAAACATTCGTGACAAATTTATTTGTCGTAAAAAATATTTTTTGTAGTTAATAGATGCTTTGTCACTAAAAATGTTATTACGACAGACAAAATTATATCGTCACTAATTATTTCATTTCAATCAGTGACGAAATCAATTGTATCTAAAGTTATATGTGTTTTGTTATTGAACAAAATCTAATTTTGTCACTAATGACTATATTTTATATACAAAAAATTATTTTGTTCATAACTAGGGATAAATTTATCATTATAAAAATGGTTAATTTTCCTATGATATACATGTATCTCTACATCTCTATTTTTTTAACCCCTAGCCAGAAGCTCGCAGCACATTATGCTTTCTTGGGGAATCGAACTCACAACCTTGCGGTTGGAAGTGAAGAGTGCTTACCATCTGACGAACTTTCTCTTGTGTCTCATTTTTATTTTATTTTTTACTTCATTCACTTCTTTTAAATTTAAATTTTATAGAAATAATATATTATATGATTATTCATACTCATACACAAATGCATGAAATTTATTACCCACAATTCATTCAAATGTAGATTATATTTTACTTAAACTGTATATTTTTTAAGAAAATATCTTTAAATATAGAAATATGATTCTGTCATTTTGTTTATTTATTTTTATAAATTTAAAAATTAATCAGTTCAATTATAAATTTATATAAAATTAAACTTTCAATTTAAAAAAAATTGAATAATCGGTTCAATTAGATCAGTAAATTAATTATTTTGAAAAAAAACATCGAAACCCATAACTATAATACTTCATCATAATATAATTGAAATCCTAGTTGGTTCATTTCTTTTATTTTTTACTTCAATTTTCACACTGATGGAAAAAGCTAATAGGAATTAATGAAATATTTTGCAAGTTTGAGAAATCTAAGTTTGTAAGTCGATGTTATCTATGTATAGTTGTTGTACGTACGTATGTAGAATTACTATTATATATGTACATATTTATACACAAAACCAAATAGATCAACTTAGTCTATGCAGTTTATCAATCACAAATCAATAGACACACAAAAAATAGCGCAAAGACTTGAGAATTTTTTTATTGTCTTTATCAATGAAGGTGTATCAAATAAAAAAATAAAAGTGCGAAATCAACAAATATTAGCGATCTTGTGGTAGAACGGTACCCCACTCACAGTACTTATAACCTGAATTATATTTTTCAAATGATGTAATTTATAACTGCGTAATTTAAAGAAAATTGATGTATTGATCTTTTTCATCTTTACATAATCGTTTGAATTCGTTGATTTTAATATTTTTCCTCGACATTTAATGAATGGACTATGTCTATTTCTTATGAAGCACTTGTACTATTCCTTTGGTAAGTTGTCACTTGTAATTATAAAAAATTGTAGCAAAAAAATTTGTATTTAGCTATGAATTTTTTTGTAGAAAATAGTTGAATTATTCACTACAAATTTTAAGTTGTCACTATTTAACAACTTACTTATTTTCTGACAATTTTTTTGTTGTAACTAAATTGCTTATTGATTAGAGAGAATAAATTTTTTGTCACCAATTATTTATATTATTAGTGATGAAAATAAATGTCATAATTAAATCTAAATTTTTATAGCTAAAATTTATAATATTTAACTACGAACTCTAATTTTTCGATATTGTAACAACATATTTTTTTAGATTAATTGATTTTGTGTCCAAAAATTAATAAATTTTAAGACAAGAAATAATTTGTCATGAATTAGATATATTATTAGTGACAAAATAATGTGTCACCGATAACTTTAAATTTGTGACTAACACTACATAACAAATGGTGCCAATTAATTTTGGTGGAAAACATTAGTGGACAAAACTTTACTACGAATATTTATGTTTCGTCACTAAAAGTATGTGTCTCGTACATTTAAGCACGAAAAGTAAATTTTGTCACTAAAAGTGAACAATTAGTGACAAATTTGATGTCGTAGCTAATAATTTTGTAACTATATAGCATATTTGTTGCGGTGATACTTATTATTTATAGTAACCTTGTTCAATTTTTGATAGGCAATACATATTCCATAGTGAACCACTTTCTTTCAGACAAACAAAACAGAAGCTTCCTATGGAGAAATACTCGATTAAGTGAAACCCTTATACAACAAATATTACAATTGTTCTTTCAATTCCTTAAGTTTTGCCGGAACCATTAGGTAAGGAGGAATAAAGATAGGTTGAGGTAGGCATACCGGGTAGATCATTTAGGAACACTTTCGGAAACTTATTTACAACAGGGACCTACTCAAGTGTAGGGATTTCAGAATCTATATCCCTCAACCTAACTAGATGATAAATACAACCTTTAAAAATCATATCTTTATCTTTAAGATAAGAAACAAACTGACCTTTCGGCACATAATTTTCCCCTTTCCACTCTTGGATAGGCTCATTTGGAAATTGAAACTTGACCACTATGTTCCTACAATCAATAGAAGCATAACAAGAATACAACCAATACATCCCAAGACTTAAATCAAAATCTAGAATATCAAGCTCTACAAGAGTGACTCTATGGGATAAGAAGACGAGACACTTTCTTTAGGCCCTCTTAGCCACAACAAAATCACCAAAAAGAGTAGAGACAGAAAAAGGATCTAACAACATATTCAAAAGAATATCTAACCTCATATCCACATATGACTTCACAAATTACAAGGTAGGACCAGGATCAAATAAACCATAAACATCAAGTTGGAAGACTTTCAACATACCTGTAACCACATTAGGAGAACCCTCTTGTTCATCGCGAGTTTGAAGTGCATAGAATCGATTTTTCATGGGAGCGTTGGAACCCAAACCACTAGGAGGATCTAGCTTACCCTCTCTTCCTTTATCCATAAGCATCTTAAAATCCCTCATCTTGTGACCACTTTTACCACAATAGAAGCAACTATCCATGCCATCTAAGAACTTTCCCTCGTGTTTTTTTCCAAACCCAGCACATGTAAACATAGGCAATGAAGATCCACTACCATTTTCTCCTTGAATCTTAGGGTTAGACACCATATCTTTGTTGACTTAGAAGGATCATTAGAAGAACCTTGACCGGAAAACCTTTGTCAAAACTTAAAACGACCATGCCCATCGGACTTTGAATGTGAGAAGTTATCATCACCGGTCTTAGACCTCTTTGCTTCCCTACACCTTTCCTTAAGTTTATCCTCTTCTATTTTATGAGCATGAACCATGAGATCAGAAATGACCATATCATTGTTAAGCATGGTGAGTACATCTCCAGAGCAGCGCCACAAACTTTGACATACCCCTAAAGAGATTCGTGAATATTTCATTTATGGGATTACTCCCCATACTTCCTGGAACATCTTAGTGAAATTTCCAGTATATTAAAGTGTGGAATCACCAATAAAGAAAATCTGACCTTTTGGTCATAGGTCCGGCAAATTCCATAGAACAACATCAAAAACTATGAGGACCCAAGGAAGGTACAAAATATTTTACTAGATTTGGAGCTCGTTTGAACTTGAAAATGCGCATGTTTACCCTCGGGACCTATTGGATCAATTACCTAGGTCTTAGCGGGCGTCCATGAAAAATTTCAGCTGAAAATAAGCTCGAATCTTGAATCTCTAAAAATCCATAGACTTTGCACATGAAAATCAATAAATTCTAGTTTTATGTTCTTTGGGGTTCATTTGAACTTGAAAATGCACCCGTTAGCCCCTTGAGAACGACTGGCTCCATTACTAAGGTCTTAACGGATGTCCATGAAAAATTTCATCCAAAAAAAAATCAGAATTCCAAATCACCAAAAATCCATGGATTATAGCACACAAAAATTGGTCAAAATTTGGTTTTACCTGTTTTGAGGCTCATTTAAACTTTAAAATGTGTTTGCTTGTCCCTCAAGACTAACTGTCTCCATTGCTAAGTTTTTAATGGACGTCCATAAAATAATTTGGCCAAAAAAAAGACAGAATCCTGAATAACCAAAAATCCATGGACTAAGCACACAAAAATTGGTAAATTCATGTTTTTACCTGCTTTGGGTCGTTTGAACATGAAAGTGGGCTCGTTCGCCCCTCGATACCATTTGAGTCCATTATTAAGGTCTTAACGGACATCCATGAAAATTTTGGCCAAAAAAATTAGAATCACCAATCACTAAAAATTCATGTACTATAGCACACAAAAATTGATAAAATTTGGTTTTACATGTTTTGGGGATCATTTGATCTTTAAATGTGCATGTTTGCATATCGGAACCAACTGGCTCCATAACTAAGGTCTTCACGGAGGCCCCTGAAAAAATTCTGGTTTTACCTACTTTGAGGCTCGTTTGAACTTAAAAATGTGCATGTTAGCCCCTCTGCACCAATTGAATTCATTACTAAGGTCATAACGGAGGCCCATGAAAAATTTATGTCAAAAATCAGTCGGAATTCTGAAACACCAAATATCTGTGGACTATAGCACATGAAAATCAATAAAATCTTATTTTATCCTATTTTGTGCTCATTTAAACTTGAAAATGCACCTGTTTTCCCCTAGGGACAATCTGGCTCCATTACTAGGTCTTAATGGATGTCCATGAAAACTTCCGGCCAAAAACAAGACGGAATCCCGAATCACCAAAAATTCATGGACATAGCACATGAAAATTGGTAAAATCTAATTTTATCTAATTTGGGGCTCATTTAAAATTTAAAATGTGCATGTATGTCCTTCGAGACCAACTGGCTTCATTACTACGGTCTTAGTGGACGTCCATAAATAGTTTCGGGAAAAATAAGTCAGAATCCTGAATCACCAAATTTCATGGACTACAACACATGAAAATCTGGACATGGGAGTTCTTGCCTAATCAACACTTTTCCCCATTTTTAGTCAGTCTAACCACCATCTTGTATAACTTAGCTTTAAGTTTTGGCGGCACATTCTTATCACAAAAAATACCGGATGTGAGACTCCATTTCATCCACCCTGTCCCATTATGATGTGTGGCATCCTGATCAATCTCCTCATTATCGTGGATTACTAACCCCATGCACTTAAACTTTATTTCTTGGGGATAACCTATGAGTCAAGCCTTGCATCAACATCCCGCTTCATGGGTTACATCACTTGTGCTATTGGTGTCATTTTTTGGATTTTAGTACTGACCTTAGATCCTTAGATGATATTATCAGACATAACTTCAGGTGTTATTCAATGAATTCAACCTGTATTTATCCTATTAGTATTTGACAAGGATAATATAAAGGTTTTATACTTTATTGTTTATGTGAAATCCACTTTCAATTTCTGTACCTTTCCACTCTGTTTGGTTATGAAAGCATTGTTGTCATCTGTTTGTAGAATTTATTTTGAAGTTATCTGTTAAAGTTTATAATGTGTCGAATTTTGAGTCTTTACTTAATTGACAGATTTTAGTTACAGTCCTGAAAACCATAAGTCCTTGAGGCCTGTGTCTTTGCTTCAACTTTGCCGCATTGGAGTAATAATTTATGATTGGTTTGACATTTCTTGGCTAAAGAACTTTGAATTTGACCACTTTAACATATCCTGGAGAAAAATTGGAATATAGAGTCTTATTGATTGCCTCTTAGAAAATGCTGGTCCATTTGCTTTAGGGGATTGGATTCTTCCAGATCTTACCCTCCAGGGTTCAATCAAGTTGAACAACCAGTTGCATACGTTTCCTATAACGTACTACATCAGATATGCTACCAGTGTACCAACAAAGTCATGGGTATAACAGTCCCTTCTAGAATACTCTATTCATTAGAATCTTGCAAATGAGCCTATTGTAACATCCTCCAAATGTCCCTCCCCCATATAAGGGCTATATGTGTGCTTTTTTATTGCCAAATAGCAATTCCTATACGAATCATACGTAATTTCATCATCTCACTGCTTTCGGTTCCATCTAGAATGAGGATTGATGGGACAATGATGATGCACTCAACACTATATGTATGACACATCCTCGTTTCCCAGTTAAGCACCCAAGTCAACTAGTTGTTAAAGATTCTAATTGCCAGCCTTTTCTACCTGGCATCTGGTAGGAAAGCAGTCTTAATTTTCTGCTATTGTATTTGCTTACCAATGCTTGCAATTGGATACTGGCACCTTCTCGTCGCTGTTTTTTTCTCTAATATGGTTTGCACTTAACCCCATCAAAGATAATACGCATCAGAAACTATGAATTTTATGTTTATTTAATCAGGATTTCTTAGGTTTATTCCAATTATCTTTGAGATATGGATAACATTTGACTTGCTTTGTAAATTTTCAACTATTGAACATACTGCATATTTGTTTGAGATATAGGATACTTGAGATAGCTATTGTGTGTAGTTAATATTTGAATAAACGACAGGTATTTCAGGGCAGCTTTAGTACTAACATTTCCTTTTTTTCTTCTCTGGAATTAGGTACTATAAGATTGTCGAAGGTGATCACATTCTTTTCATTGTGAATCGTGAAAGAGTTGAAGTTTAATTTGATTTGATCTACGACAACAGATTTGAGCGTTGCAGGAAACATGCCTTCGGAAAGAATCCGACAATGCCAAACCATATAATTTAATAGTTAGCAAAGATGTTGCTCTTACATATACGCGCTACAAACTCTTAAGAGAGTAGAGGTTAAAGAAAAGGGAATATGTGATATCCAAATACTCTTCTGGCTTCTTGCATCTTTTTTCCTTTTGAAATGTAATTGTGAATAGGCTTGCAGAGGAATAATGTGAACTAAGGAGACATCCCACACTGGTCTCTTGTAATATCAAAAACATTAAGATAGATTTTCAGAATAATATATTAGAGAGGTTTCAGTTTTAACTATGCGGTGATCTGTATCATTTCAAACTTTTACATATTGAGAAAATGCAATCCACTCTAGATTAAGATTTGAAGTTTTAGTTAAAATTTGTGGTTAAGCTTGTAAGTGGCTATGCTTTTCTGATTTCATCATGTTAAGATTCTAATAGGTCTATCAGACCCAAGAGTGTGTGTTAGACCTAGAAAAATTTTGATAATTGACAAATAGAGGAACAGAGGAAAGGAACCAAATTGACATATTCCTTTTGGACCGAATTTAATTAGGATAAGGCGAACATCAGCCACGGGAACTAGAAGTCATAAAGCGGTGGAAGGGTTGCTTTTTCGATTAGAAACCAGTGTAAAAAGGTTTCCATTTATAAAGGAATTCCTTTAAGGAAGAGGAAACCTGCATAAAATCAGTTTTACAAGAATTTCAGAAATCCACATGGATAAGGAAGAAGAGTTGGAGTAGGAAAAGGATTCTTGGTCTACATACTCTATATATAGAGCAAGGATATTCCAACAAAACTTGCACACTTAAACAGAGATTTACAAGTAGAATACAATAATATAGAAGGAGTTCATATTTGAATGATTTCCGATTACGAAGTGCAGCCAACGCAAGGAAACAAGAAACAAGAATTAAAAAACTTATTCATAGGCTTATGTTATATAGTTCTTAAGTCAAGTTTACTTGTATCGAGTTTTTATCGAGTTGTATCGTTAATTCTTTCTAGATCCAGTGAAGTATAAACTGGAGTTTGTGTTGGAGTTTAGGAATTATAGTTAGTTCCTAGGATTGCAAGAGTTTAATACGAATTTGTAACTTGAAGTGGAGTCGATGCATCTAGGAATTATAGTTTATAATTTCTTAGGTTACATACGTTTGTAATCTTTTGTTAAGGCTCAATGTTTAATAAATTGGATTTAAATCCTACAGAGGTATTGGTCATTGTTTTTTTAACCTTTATGAACCAGATTTTCTGCGGTAAAATATTGTTTCATTACTTTATTTACTTTACATAACATAACTTTTGTAATCCACAAAGGAACATATCGAATGTACTTGTTCGTAGGCAAATCTGGAGTCAGTATACCAACAATTGGTATAAGAGCGAGTTATCTTGTAGAAACTAATAACTCAAGATAAGAACACTATGAATTCTGCACCTCCTCTTGGACACAGTGATAGTCAACACATCAACATACCACACTATTCAATGGACATTAATACACATGATGGAAGACGAGAATGGATGATTTTCTACAAGCTCAGGACTATGAGTTATGGATGAGAGTTATTGATGGTCCTCTTATTCCTATTATTAAGGATGATTAAGGAAAAGTCATTCCAAAGCCCAAGGCACAATATGGAGAAGCTGATTATAGAATTCTCGCAAAGAATACTAAAGCTAATTACATCTTTGTATATGGACTTGGACCAGATTAGTTTAATCACATCTCTGGTTGTGCTACAACGAAACAAATTTGGGACACACTAGTCAATGCACATGAAGGAACTCTCATAGTAAGAAAATTTAGAATTGCTAGACTATGCACTGAATATGAAGCATTTAAGATCGAGAGGGGTGAATCACATCAAGATATGATTACTAGATTCACTACTATTGTGAATGAACTAGTGTGTTTGGTAAGAATATATACTACTGAGGAATAGGTGGATAAATTGTTGAGGACTCTACCTAGGTCACGGATATCAAGGTCACTTCAATAAGAGAAGAAAAGGATTTGACAACCATGAGCTTCGAAGAACTCATAGGAAATCTAAAGACTTACAAGATGAATGTTGATAACACCAAAAATGAGTAAAAGAAGCAAATATATGATTTTTTTTCTTTGAAGGAAACTTAGAGTGATGAATCTGATCTAGATGATGAGGTACAAAAGCCTCAGAAAGCTTCTCAAGAAAGGTGGAAGCTATGAGCAAAACCTGCCCTCAAGCAAAGAAACAGAATCTGATATTGCTATGTATGCTGCTTGCGGAATACGTTCAGACAACTCAAGTGAAAATGATACAGAAGATGTTGCTTTGATGGCCATGGAGGACTCTGACCCACACTTTGAATCAGACATTGAGAAAGTGGAGGTAAATCTTCTTGACCTTAAGAATAAAGTAAAACGTTTTCAAAGAAAAAATTATCTTCCCTTATTCTAACTCTCATAGATAATTTTCAAGAGTTGAATGAAAATAGAGATCAGTTATTGAATTTCTTGACCAGTTTAAAATTTGAATATATTGATCTTGAAAAATTTAATTCTAATCTCAACAAAGAAAATCAATTCCTAAAGGAACAAGTACAAAAACTTGATTCCTGCACTTTGTCTCTAAAATTTGAAATTTTGAAACAAAGTGTTACTTGGCATGGGAAAGGAAAAATTAGTGGTGACCAAATCAGATGTGACCGAGATCTAAAGAGGTTAAAAGATGAACTTTTTCTTGAAAGGAAAAAATAGAAGAATAAATCTTGACCTTGTTAGAACTATGTATGAGCTTGAGAGGGCATACAAATGGACTAAACCATCAATGATTGTGGCTCAGCTCAGTAATAGAACACATAACACTAAATTTGGAATAGGTTTTGTTAAAGAAGTTCCAAAGAAAATCTCTTATTTGTACACACATCGTGGTAGTATTGGTCACTCAAGGGTTACCTTCCCAATAGTTATAACTCACATAAAATAAAACTTCAAAGTGGCCTCAAATAAAAAATAAACCTTGTTAAAAGAAAGAAATCATGCCAAAGGAACATGTTGGGGAAAAACAAAAAAATCTAAAAATGTTTTATCAATATGGATAAATAGAGATCTCATTCATCCTTTTTATCAATACAAAGGACCCAAGCTAGTCCGGGTTCCTAAATCTAACATTTGAAATTCTCATGAAAAGTAGGAAGCAAGCAACATTAACCAATAAACACATATTGCTCCAGACGTATGATAAAAACTAAAAGAAATTCCTCTCACTTGCAAAAGAAAAGGATGGAATAATATCTTTGATAGTAAAAAAACAATTGAAAAAGGGCAAGAGTAAAGAACACATATTGAAAGAAGGCATCATATTGAAGGAATGAACCAAAATCCACTCAGTTCTAAGTTGTCAATGATCTTCAAATTAATTATGAAGAAACATATGAAAGAAATAGGTAAATCCTATGCAGTATCTAACAATCACGAACATGAAAAGTCATATGACGTGCACTCAGATGATCAGAGTGTGTAAACTGCGAGTCCATCAATCTAGAAGGATCATCAACCTAGGAAAACAATTTTAAAAGAAACAATTTGGAACTTTGGGGTGATTAAGATCACATAAATATCCCTCAATGGCTAATAAACGTTGCACATACTTTCCTGTAAGCTTGAATTTTATGCTCAGTCTTGTACATTAAGTTGTATGTCTCTATACCACTTTTAAAGTCGTCACTCATGCACTATAACATTATATTTGCATCTGACACAAGAGAGAGACTTAGTAAAATCGGAGCAATATTCAGCATTATCCAGCGATCTAAGGTATGTATACTACAATTGTTCATGACTAAATATAAATCCAATGGACTTGAACTTGTTCCTTCCACTTGTTATAAAAGATATATCAAATGTCCTATATTGTATTTTTTATATCTTAAAGGAATCTGATCACACTTTCTTGTGATAAAATACAACCGAATCTCCACCCATGATAAAACTCTTCATATCAAGGACTCTTAATACCACTACATAAATATCTTATTAAAAGCCGATTTAGAGCCTTATCCTATTGCGTATCTACAACTCACACGCTTCTCTTTCATAAACTTCGTGACTAAGAAATCCTTTTTTTCTAAAATTGTTTAAATAAAGTGTTCTTCATGAAACATGTTCATGCTTGATTAATTACAATTTATGGTTCTTAATGATATTCCCGGAGATTATATGTGTGATGTTCTATCTAATGTTATGGTTGGGATGACTTTGGTGGATGTGATAACATGGGCAGCATGGATGACACTAACATGAGTGACATGTACCCCTCAAGACTATTCACACGGAGTCAAGCAAAGGATCTCCAAGGCCTAGAATAAATGTTCATGAAAAGGGAAGCATTAGAGGAGATTGAAGGTCACCAAAGAAGGACATACAATGTGTTTGCATTACATCAAAAGGATAAGGAAGAAGGAAAGAGGCCATGTGTACAAATGTCCATTTCATGAATTCAAGAATTCACAAAAGAAGGCAACCAAACAAGGCGCTTATATCATTAACGGCAAAATTGTCAAAGAAGTGTCTTCTTTATTTCCTTAGTATAAATACTAGTCTTTTATCATTTTGCAAGACTTAGACTATGTTGAATATTGACTCTAAAATTGTAGTATCTTCTTAGTGAGTAATTAGTGAGTAATTAGGGTGAATCTTGGGATTGCTAGTTAACTTCTTGAGATTGATTAATCAAAGAATTACCCCTTTGTGATTCTTGGTTTCATTTAATTATTCTTCCCTGGGTTAAATTTAGGTTGTTGAAGTCAATTGGGAGGTGAGGGTTTTAGTCCCTTGTTACCCGTAATTTCAATAACTTGAGTATTAATTCACATATCTTTTATTTTTTTGTGTCTTTCCTTGTTTAATCTTTATCATTTGGTATCAAGAGCCTAGGTTTAGATTTGTTCTTACAAATCTAGTCTTGGGTTGCAAAACAAAATCTGAATTTTGTTTTGTTATGTTGTTTTTGATACTAGATCCTTGTTCCCTAGTGTATTTTGAGTCTAGGTTTCAAATTTTGTTCAATTTGGAGTTGTACAAGTGAAGTTACCATTGAAGGGTTTCAAGCTTTTTAAGCTTTTCAAATTTTGAAAGTGGGTCTTTTGATAGAGGAGTAATTGGAGGTTAATAATTAGTGGTCTTTGTTATCTTAGTTGAAGGGAAGAAAATCCTAAAATTTGAGCCAATTTCGAGTTGATTTGAGTGTATTGGGGTGTAGTGTGTGTTCTTGGTGTTCTTGAGGTTGTTTTTGAAGAAGAATAAAGAAGAAAGTACATTTGATCCAACTTTTCAAGTCAAAGTTGGTCAAAGGTGTTTTTTTGGGGTCCATTAGTGGAATTTTGAAAAAAAAATCGAAATCTGAAAAAAAAAAAAAAAAAAAAAAAATCTAAAAAAAATTATAAAATTTTTTTAAAAATCCACGTGGACTGACACGTCAGCAGCCACATCAGACGCCATCTGCCATGCCAGCGCCACCAACATTGCATCAGCAGCCAACGCAGCTGAAACCAGCCAACAAGGCCTAGACGCCTAGTCAGCGCGTGGGGCTCACTTTCAGAGGCTGAAAATTGCAGGTTTTCCCTTGAAAGCCCAAAAAATATTCTAAGTATGCGAAGTTTTTTAGACCTAGAAATTTTTCTAAGTGTCCAAACTTCCTGATTCTTTTTTCTAACATTTTTCCCTTCAATTCCTCAACTAATTAACAATTAATTAACATCTTTAGTTACTTGTTAACTATTTTTGATCATCCAATCAACATCTTACAAGTGATGAACTTTTTTTAGGCTTGAAATTTTTCTAAGTGTCCAAATTCACTTCTTCTTCTTCTAAACTCATTTTCCTTCAATTTTTCAACTATTTAAAAATTAATTATCATCTTTGATTATTTTTTAACTAGTTTTTAATCATCAAATCATTTCTTTGGTTCTTCAAATTAAGTAACAATTAGTAATCTTCTACTTTTGTTACTTGGTTTATTTTGAGTCCGAATCGATTGGTACTTCTTTATTCTACTTTTATCATCTTACTTCGTTGATAACCTTCTTGATTCAAGTTCGTTAGTTTTTTTTTGGGTCGTCCTTCTTTAAAGATTAACAAGAATCCATTCTATCACAAAGGATAGGTGATCTTGAGTTGATTGAACGGAGCTAGTTCACTATCAGTTTTGAGAGGACGCCATAGAAGGTGAGTTGAGAGTTACATACGAGTGAAGTGAGGCTTTTGCGACTAACCTTGTTTGTTGAGTGTTGTAGGTATCATGTCTAATACAAGTCCAATTGTGGAGAGCTCGGAGAACATCATGGAGGTTCTCGCCAACATCTCTAAGCAAGTAGTAGAAATGAATGGAAGGATGGGAGGTATGGAGGAAAGGATGGTATGGGTAGAAAATGAGAATAGAAGAAAAGCAATTCATCCCGAAAATGAGAAGATAAGGAGGACATCGGTGCATTCCACCACCCTTACTCCGGAACAAGCTCATAATCTATGTTATCCTCCACAAAGTCGTACCCGAAACTACCAACGCCCCACTTTCCAAACTGCCAACCCTCCAAACCACCTAAGACAGCCTACACCACATCCAAATCCACAACCCTATCACCCACCACAAGAGAATCTTCCTTTTGTGGACAACCAAGTCCAATACCAAACTCCATTTTGAAATGATTCAAATGCATCTTTTCATGAAACCTACACATCACATCCACAAAATTTATCACAAATGCCCTACAAAGAATTCCAATACCAAAATCCTCTCTATGATGAGATTAATGAGGAGTTCAATAATGATGAGTTTTGGGGTAGAGATGGGAATGGAGTACAAAGGGAAGGAGTAAGACCTCGGGACTTGGGGTGGGACCAAGGCAGGGGAGATCAAGATAGTTAGGGATATAGAGGAGATAGGATGGGTTATAGAGGCGATAGGATGGTAAATAGAGGAAATAGGTTTAGGGAGAGGAATGATCAAGTTAGGGGCTTGAACACTATCAAGGTCACACTTCCAAGGTTTAAAGGAAGTAGTGACCCCGATGAGTTCTTGGAATGGAAAATTCAAAGTGAGCGGATCTTTATCACAAATAATATCTAGGAAAATTTGAAGGTGAAGTATGCTCTCACGCAATTTGAAGGGTATGCATCAACTTGGTGGGAGCCCAAGAGGAGGGAAAGGGAGAGTCATCATAACTATGAGTTACCTACTTGGCAAGAGTTGATTACACTTATGGAGTTGAGATACTTGACTCCAAACTACTACCAAGAGGTGCTCAAGAAGGTGTACATATTGAGGCA
The DNA here is from genome assembly GCA_016801875.1 of Solanum sitiens. Taxonomy (NCBI): domain Eukaryota; kingdom Viridiplantae; phylum Streptophyta; class Magnoliopsida; order Solanales; family Solanaceae; genus Solanum; species Solanum sitiens. The sequence goes on from JABWTJ010000287.1 coordinate 889,224, forward strand.
AGGTACCAAAAGTGTGGAAGAGTACTATGATGATTTTGAGAACTTGCAGATGAAGTCTAAAATCGAAGAGAGTATGGAATGTACTGTAATATGATTCGTGGAAAACTTGAGATATGATATCTTGAAGCCCTTGAAGCTTAAGCACTATGAGACTCTTGAAGTGGCTTTCCATTATGCCTCAAAGGTAGAAGCAGATTTGAAAGAAGAAAAGTCATACAAGGCCAAAAGTTCTTTAACTTCCACATGGAGCAAAGGTCGCGATAATTGGAAGGCGACATCCAGGGAACAAGCTAAAGGTGGAGGTCAAGCTAACCAAGTCAAGCTTGATTACAAATCCAAGGCAAGTGAGCAACCACAAGGAGGTAACTATGTTAAACCTAACTTTCCTCGACCCTCTACAATTCACTGCTTTAGATGTCAATGGAGGGGACATGTTGCTAGTGAGTGTCCAAATAGAAGAACAATTGTTGCTCTTCATGATGGATATAAGACTGAAGATGAAGATGAGGGAGAAGAAAAAAATGAGAGAGAGGGAGATAGGGGTGAAGGAGAGGAAAGTTCTTAGGGGGATGAAGAAGAAAGGTTGGATGAGAGGGTCAATTTTGCTTGCTTCATGGAGAAGGGAAAGTCTTTGATAAATGATGATGAAGACTTGAACATGAATGTCAATCTTTCATGTGTTGTGATAAGAATTATGGGAGCCCTTGCAAAAGAAGAACTTGACCAAAGGGAGAATCTATTTAATGTTAGGTGCAAAATCCAAGATAAAGTGTGTTCCTTAATCATTGATAGTGGAAGTTGCACCAATGTAGTGAGTAGTTCCTTGGTGAAGCGTATGAAAATACAAACCAGCAAGCATCCCAATCCTTATAAGCTACAATGGCTCAATGAGAGTGGAGAGATGAAGGTCCTCAAACAAGCAAGTATTCGGTTTAGTGTGGGAAAGTATAATGAGGAATTGGTTTGTGATGTGGTTCCCATGTTGGCAAGTCACCTACGGTTGGGGAGACCTTGGCAATTTGATAGAGATGTTGTGCACCAAGGTAGATCCAACAAATACACTTTCTTGATTGAAGGTAAAAAGTATGTGCTTGCACCTCTCACTCCACATCAAGTGAGTGAGGACTATCGAATTATGAAGGAGCTTCGGGAAAGAATAAAAACCATGGATTCAAAAAGGTGACAGTGAAAGTTCCACCATCGTTCCAAAAAGGGGGAGTGCGTTGGCTAAAATATGAAGAACATGTGTATGATAGCAAAGCCAAGCAAGTGTTTAAGGGGTGTGGATGAGGGAAGCTTTCTAGTGTGCCTTGTCAACACCAACCTTTTGTTACATGCTAACCAAGGTACTAGCACTTTGCCTAGTATTATGTCGTCTCTTTTGCAGGGATATGATGAACTATTTCCAGATGAGATGCCCGCTGGATTACCACCCTTGAGGGGAATCTAGCACCAAATTGATTTTATACCGGGTTCATAAATTACCAATCGTTTAGCTTATATAAGTAACCCGATAGAAACCAAACAGCTATCAAGGCAAGTGTAAGAGCTTCTTGAGAAGGGATTGATCAAAGAAAGCCTAAGTCCTTGTGCCATACCAGTAATTCTCGTTCCCAAAAAAGATGGCACTTGAAGAATATGTATTGATTGTAGAACCGTAAATAAGATCACAGTGAAGTATCATCATCCCATTCCTCGACTTGATGATATGCTTGATGATCTATGTGGTTCTATTGTTTTCTCCAAGATTGACCTTCGAAGTGGGTATCATCAAATTCGAATGAAACCGGGTGATGAGTGGAAGACGACTTTCAAGACAAAGTTTGGGTTGTATGAATGGCTTGTGATGCCATTTGGATTGACAAATGCCCCAAGCATTTTCATGGGATTGATGAACCATGTTCTCAAACCTTTCATCAACAAGTTTGTTGTGGTGTATTTTGATGACATACTTGTGTATAATAAGACAATGGAGGAACATGTATCCCATTTGAAACAAGTGTTTGATGTTCTACTACAAGAGCGTCTCTTTGCTAACTTCAAGAAATGTTCATTTGGTGTTGACAAAGTTGTGTTTATGGGTTTTGTGGTAGTGCCAATGGGATTGAGGTCGATGAAGAGAAGGTGGAGTCCATCAAGACTTGGCCGACCCCAATCAGTACTACAACCGAGGCAAGAAGTTTTCATGGGTTAGCAAGTTTTTATCGGCGATTTGTGAAGGGCTTTAGTTCAATTGCTTCTCCTAAAACATCCTTCAAGTATTTTAAAGTGAGCAATTTTCATCCTTCTACTTGAATATCTCGTAAAACTACCCGATATATCCCACAAAAATTAAGTCGTTACTTCCTAATTATTATTCTTAGATATGTCAAGAATATTATCGTGAATTTTTTCGTAATTGAGTTAACAATTATGCAAAACTTTTCATTTGACCGCTTTTTTAATTCATTTTTCATGTAATTTTAATTAAAATTATTATTAGTTTAAATATGTTTCTTCTCAATTGAATATGCTAGAAGCGACATTTGTTGGAGACTTCCGCTTCTAATAATGTAGAATGAAACTCAAATACGAGACATAATCAATATTTTGGTCACTTCAATATTAGATTGACCTAAAAATCTATTGAATTATTTGGTTAACAAAAAGATAAAAATAATTAATCTCCAACTTCATTCGGTTACAAAAAAGGCAAATTAAGTGTGCCCAAATCTTCCAATCATTTTTAGTTTCCATAAGCAACAATGTCTAAGATTTTTTATATTTTCCAAGAACTTCTTGTAGCAAGTAATGAAATTATGTAGAATAACTTTTGTTGATAGTCACGTTAACTGTTCATGTTTTCGTAAGATCCATTAGTTTTTTTGACAATATCTAACAAAAGGATGAAAGTTGTTCATTTATAAATAGTTAAAGGATGTTTTCTGCTAAAAATAGTACTTTAAGGATGTAGTTTAAGTTTAGGGTATAGTTAAAGGATGTTTCTGCAATGATACTTTAAGCGTGTAGTTTAACTTTTGGGTATAGTTAAAGGATGTTTTTGGCCAAAAGCTCTCTAATATAGGCTTATAAATTTTGAAAGGAGAACCTCTTATTTAGAGAATGATAGAGTTATTTGAGAGATAATGCGAAGTAAGTGAGCAAGTAGTACTTAAATTGTGACGTGGAATGTGATGGTAATCAAGTATGTAGACTGAGAAGGTAAGGATTGAATAATTGTCATGAGGTCCTAGTGGAAAAGTGTTCATAAATTGCCATATTGGTATTGAGGTATAGTATAGTGAGCGAGCAATCATACTGATATTCGGGTTTAGTAATAAACATTAAGCTTGAATTTGAGATGAGTTTCATAATCCAAAAGAATGGCAAAATGAGGGAGACGATGTTAGTTTAGATATTACATCTAGTAGACTTGACATAGAGTAGGTGATAAATTGATATGTTGCTGCAATGAATGTGAGTAATAAAAGTGATAGACCCAAACGTTCAGATAAGGGCAGTAAAGTGTAGCTAAATCACAAGAGTAACAAGAGCGTTAAGAGGTGTACCTAGAGGCTATGTAATCAGAAAAGGTTAAGATAAAACACCTTAGAAATAAGTCTTAGTACCACTTATGGAGTGTTAGAGAAAAATAAGATGTAGACCATCTAGAGATGATGGAATAGGTCCATAGCTTTTAAGTATCAGCATTAGACCTAAGGGGGAGATATAGATATGAGAAATCAAGTCAAGTCTTGATAATTTCCCAAGGAGTTGGTTAGTAGGAGTCCATGGAGTTGTTATAGTACTAAGCTTGAATGTGGTGGTAAGGAGTAATAGTTTGAGATGGGGTTTCCTACAAAGGAGTATAGAATCCGGACTTAAGGATTAACATTGAGTTTGAATATAGTAAGAGCGGACCATTAGACGCAGACCTTAGTAAGAGAAAACCATTCTATACCCAATTCAGTCGTCATTCGAGGACGAATGATCCCAAGATGGAGATATTGTAACACCCCAGAATTGTTTTTGAACTAAGACTTGAACCGTTCATCGTAGTGATTGAGAATTTACAAAGGAATTAAACATTATTAAGTATTAAGGTCAGTTCACTAGATTTAGCTCCAAGAGTTCCAAAAGAATTAAATTGGAAATAGCAATAATCTGAAATTTTGCAAGTTAAGCTAAGTATGAGTTTTAGGTCAACTTCAAACGACCATAACTCCTAGCACAGGATGATTTATGTGTGCCACAAGATACCATAGGAAATATCTTTGAATTATCTTTCCATATCCTCTGAGTTTTATAAGTTTCGAGTTTGGATGAATGATATATGACCTTTTGAAGTTAGGCTGTCTAGATAAGGAAAGTTAGCCGAAAATAGTGAAGGGTATTTTGGTCCTTTCCTTACCAAATCAGATTTAACTCTTTTTTAGTCATATTTTAGGGTTATAATCATTTTAGGTTCAGTTTTATAATCATAATAAATACCTAGAGTTTTAGTTGAGAGTTCAAGAAGAGGCAAGAAAAGAAAAGAGGATGAAGGCGTTCGTCGATGTTCTTGAGTCTAGTTGCGGATTTTCGCCATGGGTCTTATCCTAAAGAGGTATGTAAGCTTCCATAGTGTTTGTTTAGTTCACCCGCACGCCAATCATGTTATTTTTCTGTGAAATCTCATGCTTAAAGTATAAAGATTAGAGTTCTTGATGAGTTCTTGAAAGGTGTTCTTGAAGTTCATTCTAAATCTTGTTGTGTTGGATTTTTGATATTTTTTTAGATCAAATTGAATAATTTTAGTGTTGTTTCCATCATATTAGAGTGTAATTAAGTTAAGTAATCGGATGCTAGTGATTGGGGAAGAAACCATTTGAATTTAGGCGATTTAGAGTGAGAAAACGAGAAAACGTGCTCGGCAGAATTTCTGGGTTGGGGCCTGGTGAGGTGCACCTGACAGAGCGCACCAAACCCATCTCTTTCCATCAAGGTTTGGGGATCCAAGCCGCCCATAGCCCCGGGGTCGCCTGCCCAGTCCAGTTTGCCTCCGGTAGCTTTGTTTGAGTTCGTTTAAAGTGCACCTTCACTCCTTTTCAATTCTAACTAATCTAAGCTACTTCTAAAAAACTAAAATCAGTCCTAACATGATCATAACCTTGAATTCATAATTTAAGTTCAATATATATTTGAGAGTTAAGTTTTTGAGGATTCTTTCAAACGTTCTAAGAAAGTACTTTTGAGTCCAATTGATGAGTCTTCTACAACTTCAAGTAACTTGTTTCAAGACTCAAGTAAGTTAGTATGAGGATGAAGAGAATTTACTCATGAGTCTACCTTGAATCAAAAGATCCTCTATGTCATGAACCAAATCTATTGAATTTATAATTCACATTGAAGAGAGATTTAAGAGTAGAGTTCAAGAAAGTCTTAAGTTAAATTGTGAATACTTTGACATCCATCATTGATATGAAGTAAGTTTTGAGGAAGTAAATAATAGAATGAGAGAGTCATATACATGAGTTCCATCTAGTTACATAGACCTTCGAGTCGAGTCGAGTCGAGTTGTTCATGCCCATAATTTCTGCATGAACCCTATAAGTCGAACAATCTTGAGTGGAGAAGTATTTTTGAGTTCTCGAGTTCATAGTTCATGCTCATAATTCCGCATGAACCCTTCAAGTTAAAAATCATGAAATCATCCACATGAGATCATGAGCCTTGAATCGATACTTCAATTCAAGGAAAGTTAAGAGTCAAGTCTAGAAGTTAAGAAGCAAGTCAAAGTAAAGTTTCTAAAGTCTTTCACAAATGTTTCACTGTGTTTTAAAGACTTAAAGTTCAAGTCAAGAAAGAGTAAAGAGTTGAGTAAAGATCCCAAAAGTTATAAGGGAACTAAGTATTCCCTAAGAGTTAAGTTTCCAGATAAGTAAAAAGCAATAGTTTGTTCCTTTCTCTAAAGTTATTAGGGGAACTAAGTATTCCCTAAAGGTTTATAAATGTTTGACATTTAAGTTAAAAGGAAACCAAGATTTCCAAAAGAGTTTTGAACTAAAAGGGGAATATTGATTCCAAAAGGAGTTTTTTAAAGCTAAAGGGTTCAGTAAATTATCTCAACCCAAAGGAAGGAAGTTTTATTAAAAGTATGAGCTAAAGTATGTTTTGGGATTAATATTGAGCACCGATGTGGGAATGAGAGTTCAGATAAGTCAAGTCAGAGGATGTCCTATATAGATGGCAAGGTATAGGAAAGTTCTGGAAGCGTGGTCAAGACGTTATGTCACCACTTAGGCTCATAGTGGCGGTTGTCGGTTAGAGTAACTCCCACAGTATTAGTTACATGGTTCTTCAAGGAGTTCTGCTTAGTATGAATGGGGGTATGGGACTTCATTCATGCATTGCACAAGTAGACTTTGAGAGGGAGCATAATACGTATTTTATGATATTATTATTTTGAGTTAAGATCATGTTTTTAAGCAAATTTTCTTTATATTGCACTTGTTTTAAACTGCTTTACATTGAAATGAGTTCAGTTAAGTATCATAAGTTGAGTATTTCGAGTTGAGTACCTTAAGTTGAGTATCTTGAGTTGGTCTGTGCTTCATTGAGTCAAGTATCATATCTTTGAATATGAGTATCTAATCTTCGAGTTGAGTGTCTAATCTTTGAGTTGATTATCTTATTCTTGATTTGAGTTGAGTTGAAAAGAGGTAAGTATGTTTCCTTTTTATTTAAGTATCAAGCTTATGTTATGCGTTAAAATTCCCCTTACATACTCGTACTTTCCACGTACTGATCCATTTGTCTGCATCTTTTGATGATGCAGACACAGGTATTCAGGATCATCAATAGGAGCTTCGTTGATATATCCCAGAGTTTGAGTTAGACATGGTGAGCCTCCTTGTTTTTGGAGGATTTCATTTACTTTTTAGTTTAGTTAGGAGGTCGTGGGTCTTGTCCCGACTTCCATCATTATCAGTTAGAGTCTTCATAGATAGATAGTCAATTTAGTTAAGGAGTCTGTATTTTGCATTTATTTTATAAAACGTTTAAAGACTAAAGTTGCCTATTTTATGGCTAATTGAATATATTGTTCTATTCAAAGTTGTTCATTTGAGTTAAAGCTTCTAAAGTTGAGTTTATGAATTGTATCTCACTTTTCAAGCTTTGTATGCTTAAGTGAGTCTTCCGCTTGTAGTCAGCCAGGATGAGGGTTCGCTTGGGGACCAGCAATGGTCTCCGAGTGCAGTCCACATCCAGGGTGTAGGCTCTGATCGTGACACCTAAAACTATAAAGGATAAAACTACTAGTCTAAAGTGTATGCGTTCGGAAAGATGGACGAAGAAACAAGGACTAATCAATGGTAGCCCGGAAGAGTAGCTCATTCTTGGATTCAAACATTTTAAGTGTGTCTCTCAACTAAGCTCTCGAAGTAGCCATCTGAATATATCTTGGAGTGGACATGGAAAGAACAATTCTAGTATTAGTACACAAACACTGTGTACCAAAAGAATCATACGGTCAATTCAAAAACGTGAATGTAAGCAAGAAACTACAACATAGTACTACATGCCAATACATGCATGAATATTATACATCAACATGCACATGTTACAGCTTACCAATTACAATCTTTGAATTACTAACCCATGAAACATGTCCTAGATGATCACAAATGGACATAACCAATTCTCTCATGGAACCCACACACATATTGTTAGTGAACCAGCGTGAGACCTTAGTCCGACTACTTGATGCATAGTACTCCTAGAGGTTTTATGGAAATATTTGGATTATTTTGACTTGATCTCCATGCCTTGTTAGCTTAGTATGTCTATATGTGTCCAGATGTGTTGGATTGACACTTTTACCAACTGATATTGTTTTGATGTCCCTTTAATTATACTATTCTTACTTCAATTATGATATCACCTCTCCAAAAAAAAAAAATTTAGTCATTATACTATATGGTCGTGTCAACCCACATTGTTTCCTTTTAGCAATGTTTAATAGCAAGCTCTTTTAAATAAGATATCGAGTGTCAGTTGAGTGTGCCCTAGAATGGCGCATGACAAGTTATGCCTACACCAAATTATTTGGTACATTTAAAATTTACAAAAATGAGTATAAAAATATCAGACCATACCAAAGAAATTCATTTATGTAAAATATATTTTAATTTTAATTTTAAATACTGACACTTTTAGATAATTCTCTTAGGCATGGGTTCGTGAAAAATACTACAATCCAATTATAGTATTCATAATTAACTTTATATATAAATTTAGTGAGCTACCATAGACTTTGGATGAAAAGTTGGAATTCGATAGTTTTTCAAAGTTGGATACATCCTTAGGAGTTTCAAAACATTTGATAGAAATGCATCTCCTAATATGCGAGGGTCTACTCCTTTTTAAGGATTTAGGTAAGGGAAAAAACCTAATCTTCAGAGATTAGTTAAAAAGTTCAAAAGTCCTTCTTGAAACTAATAAAGAGGAGAAACGGTCGTAGCCAATAAAAAAAGAGAGAAAACGGTCGTAGCAAATTAAAAAATCCAACAAAGGGTCGGGGTTGAATCCCACATAGAATGATATATCATAAATAATCGCTATCATGAAATTTGGATTTGAAGATCGCTCTTTAGCAATGGTAAGAACAAGTGGGTTGATACTTCAATCTATTTAATTTAAAGCTTTTGTTTTAAACTAAAATATCGAATAATTCAAAAGTTAATAACCAGTCTAGGAGTTGGGAGATTGAAAATCAGTGTCACATAGGGGTTATTGTGCTGCTCTATATGAACATTCATGAATAGGATAAGTCATTTTCGTTGACTCTAAAGATTTTTCGATCTCAAAGCATTTATGTATAGAATATCTTTTTTGTCACATCTACATGCTAACCTAAGCAACTCAATACCTTACTATATTCTCTCTTTCAAGAACAAGGCAAATAGATCCGACCCATAACCTCTATTTTCATGCAACTTAGAGACATCAAACCTAAATTTCTAGTATCATACTAATTACTCACTCCAATCAATCTCTTTTGAGAATCAACCAGAAATCGAAAGTAGGAATTAAATTTGCAACCTTAATCCATAAATAAATCTCATGATGATTAGACCAAATTCATGCATGAACAGTAGAAAATCAGAGCATAGCACAATACCCATTACATTAAATCAATACCCTACCTTATAATTTCACCCCTAGATAAGGTGTTTTAGTCACCCATCACAAAAGAGTTAAAGAGATTTTACCTTCCATGAAAGCAACTATGGGTACCATGAAATTAAGCAATTATAAGTAAATTCATTTTGGATTCAACTTCAATTTGTCAATTTCAAGCACAAAGTTGTAAAAACCCCAAAGCAAGAAAAGCATTCTTCAAACATAAAGTGTTCTCTCTCTAAACTTTGCACACACTTTGATATGAAATTCTATATTCTATGTCGTCTGATATTTAATTTCTCTCTTGTTGTTTATATCAAAATTAGGCCCAAATTTCCAACAGGTGTCTCAGTCAACGACATAAGTCGGGCTCACCAAACTCGCTTGGCGCATCGCCTCTTGCTTCTCAACTCTCCTTTGATGTTCTAGACTTCGGGTCTTTTGAACCTCAGTTGGCTAACTCGATTATGTCAACCTATCACATTTTCTGATTCGCTGCGTTACCATCTTGGTTCTCCTTTCAAGCATTCAATGTTTTTCTTTTCACACAATCATTTTGAGTGATGTTCATCAATGCCTCCTTTCTCATTCAGCACATCTCCTTCTCCACTGGTGTACGCCGACCTGATTTGATAGACACAAGTACTCCCACTGTAATTTTAGGTGAGGTCTTGCTCAATTGGCAATCCACCATTCTTGTTAGGCGATCAACAATGTATTTTTGCACTCTCTTTTGCATTTTCAATCATTTTTCAAACATCAACCCTTGTGTCATGACCCGAGCCTACATTCTGGATGTGGTCGACACTCGAGAACCATAATTAGTCCCCAAGAGAACCCTTGGCCTGACTGACTATTTAGTGAAAGACTTACTCAAGCAATAAAATGCTTTAAAACAAAATTTTTGATTATTTAAACTCAAAAAAACTCAACTCATTTTGTGTGTAACATACTCAATAAAATGAGTGGAGTAGTTTGCACAAACATCTCACTGATGAGTAAATACTGAAAGACTCCTCAACTTTATTTATCTATGAAGTCTCTATTATTGTAGATGGATCTCGGGACAAGATCCATGACATCTCAATACAACTGACTAGAAAATAATTTGAAGTCCTGTGGAATGCAAAAAGGCTCACCCAAGCTGTTTGAGGTGCAAACTGATCTCAAGAAAATGTCTATTGATGATCCTAAATAGTTGTATCTACATTATAATAAAATACAGATAGAACGACATTTGTACATTGAATGTACGAGTATGTGATATGGATGAAAAAGCAAATAACTAAAGTGATGGAGCGAAAGCAACTCAACTTAATTAATACGTGGACATGAAGTATAACCCAATTAGGATTTACAATAAGATATGCAATAAAAGCGATATGAAAATAATATACTTTACTTTGTGGGGATTTTCTCTTACCGACAACCATTACTATGAGCTTAGAAATGATACAACGTTTCACCCATGTTACAAGGGTCATTGTATACCTTGTAGGGATATAGAAAGCTAATTTAACTATTGATCCATCTAAAAGGCCTTCTAAGAGGCATTAAGGAGTCGCATGAAGAATTAGTGCTATCCTATCCTACACCAGCTACATATTTTTATGAGGCTTTTGAATTACGCTTAGACTCTTACCGGTTTAAATGATTGATACAACTACAAAAATAATCAATATCAGTTATGCTCAATTCACCTTTACAAAGAAAGGGACTATTACTTTACTTTACTTATCACTTTGCTCAATCACCCTTTACAAAGAAAGGGAATATTATTTTACTGAAGTACTTTTTTAAAATATCAATCATATTCTTAACTTATTAATCACTATTTATTTTCCCATGAAGATACAAATAAATTTAACCATTTCAGAAGGGTGTGGTGTTACATCTATCTATCATATCATATTATGTTATAAGTGGGAAGCCTCCACGTCAAAAGTTAAATTACGAAAATGTTCTTATAATGTCATAATATTGCTGAACAAAAATGTAAATACACATTCATTATTAATGGGAGAAGACACAAGTGCCCCTCTAGGCAATGACCAAAATTCCGGAGACACAACTTAACTAAACTAAGGCCCTATTACCTTCCAGAAATCATTTTTTTATATATATTTTTGTACACTTTTTGACTTATGTGGCACACCCCGCAACTCCACGTTGTTGAGGCACGTGAGAGATATTTTTATGCCATGAAATCCTAAAAGGTGTACAAAATTAGAAAAAAGAGTTGGGGGTTGGGGGTAATAGGACCTTAGTTTAGTTAAGGTATGTCTCTGAGATTTGGGTCATGGTTTAGGAAGGTACTTCTACCTTTTCCCACTATTAATAAATACTATAATATTCTATTAAACACTATTCTTATATATTTATGGAAAAAAAAATATAAATAAATAATAATAATAATAATAATAATAATAAATAAAAATAATAATAATAGTAACAATAATAATAATAATCTAAATGGAAAAGCCCATAATATTACTTCAAGTTTTCGGAAGTTAAAACACAACTTATGACATGAATTAATATATGTACAATGAATATTTGTATTTTTAAATGATAGAAGTAAATCAAAAATTTTTGCAATATTTAAAACAATGTCTTCAGATACTCCTATTAAGCAAAACTAGACATGAATTTATATAAATACAATGAATATTTGTATTATTAAATGATAGAAGAAAATCAAAAGTTTTGCAATATTTAAAGAGAAAACACATAAATTCTTCCTGAACTTGCCAGCGAAACTTACTTTAGCATTTTAACTTTATATATAATTATTTATCCTCCTAATTTCATTCCAAGTGAATTTAAATCCAGCCTATGTATATAAGATTAGTGTCACGATGGCAAGTGCATTCCGCACGTGTCATGTCATCGACAAGTCAGTACCACATCAGTGCCACATTGATAATTACTTAAGTTTTGAGTTTTTTTTCATAATTCACAATTTTAGAATGGAAAAAAATAAAAAGAAAAATTAATCCAATATTATATTTTAAAAAATATAAAAATTCTATAAAAAAATCATACTCGAGATCCAAAATTTTCAAAATCATTTTCACTAAAAACATTCAATCTTTAAGGCACTTTGTCAAAATAACGAAATAGTAACAACTAAAAATTTAATTAGAGATGAAAAAAATATAATTTTTTCATTAAAAAGAGTTTTAAGTTCATCAAATTAATAAACACTTGTATAAGTAATGATCTTGAAGCAATAATAAGTTGTTGGATAAATGAAAAATAAATGGGGTATGAGTGTTTCGGAGAAGGAGAAAGAAGGTGAGGGTGAAGGGTTTCAAAGAAAAAAAATAAAGTGGGGAGTTTGAAGAAGTGAGGCAAGGAGTGGTAGAGTGTGAGAAAGAAAATGGGCTAGGATTGTTGGTTGATAGGGGTGGTAGGGTGGTGGGGTGTGAGGAAGATGAAGGGAAAAATTCTTATTTGCTGAAAAAGAAAATAAAAGTAGTCAATTGTTTTTTTCTTTTTAATTTTTCATTATTTACGCCCGGTCTTCTTTTTTATTTGTGACAACAGTCATTAAGGGGTATTTAATTCACTTGAAAGTTTTTTCTTTTTTTTTTTTTTGGGGGGGGGGGGGGTTATTTAAACGTCATATAGTTCAGTAACTAAAGAAAGTTTTGCAATCAAGTTCAGGGGGGATTTGATGTATTTTCTCATATTTAATACAATCTCTTCAATACTCCTACCACGCAAAACTATAAAACATTTCAATAAATTAGATTTGTAAATTATCTTAAATGCTATGTAATAGCTATAACAAACATTATTGCGAAACTTTTGATTTCCTTCCATCATAATTAGCATAAATTAATCATTAATTTTCTAATTGATAAATTAAATTTATCTTATATAAATGTACATTGAACATATAACTAATTCTCACTATTTGAATGAAACAATATAATATATCGTAGGTGTAAACTTACCAGGTATGTAACGAAAATTCAGCCTTTCATGTTTAAATATGACTCAATTAGTTATTATTTCTAAAAAAATTATTGTGTATTTTATTTTGTGATTCTCACATGAATGAAAGAATAAGATAATTGTTTTTGCAATTCTAAGAATATTATCGTCATATATAGTTTCTCAAGCTTTTGGTATCTTAGTAGTATTCATTAGTGTAGCAATATTTATCGTCTTCTTATTAACTATCTCTAGGATTTAAGCATAGAAAAGTTGGTTTAACAAATTTCTTAAATATGTACTTTTTCACTATGTACATATTACAAAATGATCATGAATGTCGACGCTTTATGTCTTTGTTTTCATTGATAATATCTCCAATTTGTTGATTATGATCATTTCTTAGAACGGATCCTGCCTCTATAATTTGCCTTTTTGACTTTGGATACCTTTTAAAAGAAGATTAATTCAATAATATGTAATTTATGATATGCAATAAGCCATAAAGGAACGAGAAGAATTATCTATTGATTTTTTTATCTCTAATGCATAATTATAAACCCTATTAGACTAAGAACATTCTATCTTCACAAATTTGAACGTCGCCTTGTATCCAATCCAAGATCAAGGCAAGCGACAACTATCACCTCCTTTATAATTGTTAAATAATTTAGTAATATGAAATTATTTTTTTATTCCAACTACATAATAATCAAATTTTCACAATTTATGGATAATAAGGTTATCAAATAACTGACTTATAATTTAACTGTTCTTGGAAAGGATTAGTATGAAATACACGTGCAAAGCATGTATCCAGAAGAAGTACTACCTTAGAAGCATGAACTCCAAACTTTAATATTAAATTACTATAGTACCCCCAACTTAAAACACTTAATATTATTTACTGTATATTATATTAAAAGATGACACCTTTTCACATTGATGGGTAGTGACTTTTCCGAAGGGTCGTGATTTTTTTATAGAGTTATGAAACTTCGGAAAAGTTATGATTTTTCTTACGGGTTTTGACTTATGATAAGTCACGATAAACACATCTTCATACTATCCTTTGTTGTCTATAAATAGAGGGGTTTCTCAAATTTTTAAACTACAAATTTTTTAAGTTTTCTATTATTCTTCTTAAAACAAGGAAAATTGTGAGAGTTGTTCACTTATGCAATTATTATATTTTTTTGTGGGTAAATTAGAGAGATCAACAAAAATTGATGCAACAAGGAGAAAGGAATAACTCAACTTCAAAAGAGAAGACTATCTAGATAATTAATATGTACTCATTTCCATAGTCATAAATATACTTTCAATATCTTCTACTTGACAAGAAGTTCAATGATTTTATGTTGCACAAACTATAACTTAGTGTTGAAGTTGTGAAAAATCTTAAACTATTGTAGAAAAAGATATGATTAAAAACATATTGGAAGAGTCCAAACTAGATTGAATAAGTACTCCTCTGTTTCCAAGTTATTTGTTGTACTTTTAGTTTAATTCAGTTTAATATAAAATATTTTTTTCTTGGGTGGGGGCACATCTTTAACACCATAAAGTTAAAGACGTTTGTATATATTCTACATATCCTTAGATTAAAAGTTTCTTTATTTGTTAAAATTTTATATCAAATTAAAATTAGATAAATCTATATCTATCTTTTTTATCTATCTATTCTATAATATCTTAAAACAATGAATTGTCTAACTTAAATGTTAAATTATTATACTACCTCCAACTTAAAACACAAAATCTAGTATATATTTTATATTATATATTGTATTATATTTGTTTATGTATATTAAATTATATTAAAGTCATACACGTTTTCATATTGAAGGGTTGTGACATTTTCAAAGAGCTGTAACTTTTCAGATGAGTTGTGACCTTTTCGAAGGGTTGCGATTTTTCTATAGGGATGCGAATTTTCCAAGGAATTATGATTTTTTCGAAGGATTGTAACTTTTTCAAAGAGTTATGACTTTTCCAATGAGTCATGAACTTTTCGAATGACTATAACTTTTCTTAAGGGTTGTGACTTTTTTTTATAAGGCACAAATGGCATTTTTTTCACAACTATCATTTGATGGCTATAAAATGAGGGGTTACCTCAAATTCTTAAACTACACTTTTTAAAAAAGTTTTTCATTGTTCTTCTTCTTTGTAAAAGACTCAATTTAGTATATATTATACATATTATATTATATTATATTAAAAGAAGACGCCATCTCATATTGAATGGTTATGACTTTTTCAAAGAGTTGTAACTTTTTCGATGAGTTGTGACATTTCCGTAGGATTGTGATTTTTATGAGAAAAAAATATGCACCTGCTCATACAACACTCTGCTAACTATAAATGAAAGGGTTTCCTCACATTTTTAAACTATAATTTTTTTATATTTTTAATTCTTCTCTTCTTAAAAACTCAGATTTTATTTACCAACGTTGACAATCTCAAAGTTTAGTGAAATTAGAACACTCCCTCACATCAATGTTAAATTAATATACAGAAAACATCCAAATTCCCCCTCAATTTATGAGTGTATTTCCAACGACACCTTTTTTTACGGGGTCCTATTACCCCCTTGAACTACTTTAAAACGGATCAAGTAACCCCTTAAGTGCTGATATGTGCTAATATGGCATAGAGAGTCTATTTCACTCTCTTTAAGAAAGTGAGAAACAAAAAATAAAAAAAAAATATCTTAATTATATACTTGTTATAATTAAAATGTATATTTTTCTCTTTTTTATAAGAAAAATTACCCCCTTTTAATGGAGGGAATCATTTTCCCTTTAACTTTTATGGGAGAAGAAGAATAACAGTTCCAGCATTCCCATCTTTGATAGATGATAAATCCTAATATTTGTCAGAAAAAACTCATAGAAAGAGTCGGTGATGACGAAGAAATAATAATCGAAAAAGATAAACTCACCGACAAATTTGATAATTTATTTTTGAGCTTCAAATCTTTTTAACAATAGTTGTCCACTGTTGGTGTTTTTTAAAAGAAATGGGGCATCACAAAATGATTGAAAATGTCTCTCAAGATTAAAAGGACTTTCAATAACTTTCAATAATTTTATTAAGTATTGAGAGGCTTGAAATAGCCAACATAAAATACATAATCTGCATAATTTAAAATTTACAAAAAAAAATATCTCAACAACATAAACAAACTAACTAAAATTCAAAATTCAAATTTATTCAAACTAAAAAATATATTTTGCTAAAAGTTACTACAGTAACTAAAAGCAAACTTCAACACTCCTCCTTTACTTTAATTACTAAAATTGAAAAAAATGCTCCTCCTCAATTTTTTCTTTGGTAGTTGATGCTAGATTATTTTCATTGTTTTTTAACTTGCAAAATTTCTTCTTTTTTCTTTTTCTTCTTTTGATTTTGTTCTTCAAAAACACATGTGATGGCATTGTCTTGTGTAGAAGTTTTTTTTTGAAATTGCTTTAAAATAAACTTTTGTATGATTTGTAGAGAGATATTGTAAGGATTTTACTTCCATCACAACCTCACATATCACATAGGTTTCAAAATTTGATTTTATTCTCACAGATCTAATTTGATAGTTATCGTCTGTGAAATTTGTGGGGCATTCAAGGAGAGACTATTGTTTGTCATTTTTTGGTTAAAAAATTGGTTTCGAAAACCCTATGTGTTGAAAAAATGCACGGGTTGAAAATGTAGCCATGATGGGTTAAAATGGGTAGCTCTGACGGGTTGAAAAGGTAGCCCTTACGGGTTAAAAATATATGATAGTTTTTTGAAAGATTTCACAGATCCTTTAAGATCAATGAAGCTCTTGATATCAGTGTCGATATTTTCTAAAAGAAATGTGTCATGCCCCGAGCTACCCCCCAAACGCGGACACGGGACCTAGGATCATAAGTGATCCCAATCTAACCATGTTGGCATGATCATGAGCATACTAAAGATAATGAACTGACGCAGAAGCTAAATCATAATTAAAATAAAAAGATGGAAAATACCCATATACTATATCTGAGATATATGAAAATTGATGAGTTTAATACAAAGAAGATATTAACTCAATACTAAGCTGAAACTAATTATGTCTGAAAATAGCCTCTAACTGACTAAAATGTTGGGACAGAACCCAAATAAGTCTAGAAAAACTGAAACTAAAGGACTAAAAATACTAAAACGAAACTCATTACTATTGTCCTCGGAGAATGAAGACTCACCAGTGATTATGTTAAACTGGAGATCAGGAATCGATCTAAGCATGATCTGGATGCTAAAAACCTGAACCTACATAGCGAGAATATTTAATGCACGTATGCGTCAGAACTTGAAAGGTACTGAGCATGTACGATAGAGTAAAGCTGAAATAATACATAACTGAACAAGCACAAATGCAAGTATAATATCTTGAACATGATATAATGAATGATGAGCTAACTGGATGCAATGACCAAATTTATAACATGCTGAGACTAAATATTGACTAAACTGTAAATATGGTCAATGCAATAGAGTCTCTTAAATGTGGGAGCTACTAATAACGGATAATAAAATCATATGAGCTAAATATGGAGTCTGATGTATACGCACCATCGAAAGGACCCGATATACCCTACCAAAGGTATAACGGCATGATGGCGTGATCATTAAATTGATGCCCACATAGGGGACTTACAAACCTACTTGGCTAGTAAATCTGGGACTATTTGGGTACGTTGAAACCTAGTACAACTCGGTATTATGCTACTCCTAATGAATTAAGTGATTAACACATTATGACTGAGTTTCTGTAATACTAAATAGCTCAAAACTGAACATGCAAACTGAGAATGCAATAATTAATCTAATAATAATGATGCATTAATAACTGAGGCATGGATAACTAGATGACTAATATATCTGACCTAGCATGTGTAATTCAAGAACTAAAGAAATACATAGTTAGGGTTCTGAAATTCATGCAATAAACTTACTAGTAACATGATAATCTGATTTGGAACATATAACTAACTAATTCATGATGATTTGTTGCAATTCTTGAAATCGTAGGTCTATTCATAATAAGGGAATCAAGAAACTGCTTGAACTCAAGGGACCTAATGGGCGAAAGGAACCCACTAATGAAATCCCACATACCTGGTGATGAATTTCACAGAGAAATCTTTCGACTTTAGGGCTGGAACTGATGGAAACTGTCACGTTCTTGAACTAGGGTTCTTGACCTTTTTATCCTCTCTTGCTTCTAATTTTCTATGTTTTGATTGATGATTTGATTTAGGTAAGTTCTAGTTATGTTTTTAGGTTTAAACTAACTAATACCTCATGATTTAGGGTCTAAACGACGTAGCTTAGGGTCCAAACAAACTAGGAAAAGACCAAAAGTTTGACTCAAAAGTTATCGGAGTCACTTACGGACCGTCAGTCGGTCCGTACTGGTCGACCGTCATTCACGACTTAGGACTAAAATTTAGCTGGCCCATTGACATAGTCGATTGATGAACTGTAAGTCGACTAACAGTCCGTACTAGTTGATCGTCATACACAACTTACTGGATCATCGACGGAGTCGAGTGATGGACCATAAGTCGACTGACGGTCCATAGTTTGTTCCGTCGCTCGCACCTGCAACTTCTGATTATCTGTATTTTTAGTCTGTTTTGGATACGGGGTGTTTTGTCATGCCCCGAGCTACTCCCGAGATGCAGACACGAGACCTAGGATCACAAGTGATCCCAAGCTAACCTTGTTGGCATGATCATGAGCATACTAAGATAATAAACTCATGCGCAAGCTAAATCATAACTAAATTGAAAAGATGGGAAATGCATATATACTATAACTGAGATATATGCAAACGATGAATTTAATATAAAGAAGATATTAACTCAATATTAAGCTAAACTAACTAAAAATGTTGGGACAGGCCCCAGCTAAGTCTAGCAAAACAAAAACTAAAGGACTAAAAAACGAAAAAGAAACTCATGACTATTGTCCTTGGAGAATGAGGACTCACCACTGATTTTGCTAAACTGGAGATCGGGAATTGATCTAAGCGTGATCTAGATGATAAGATTCTGAACCTCCATCACGATAAGATGTAGCGCACGTATGCGTCAGTACTTTAAAGGTATTGAGCATGTATGATAGAGTAAAGCTGAAATAATACATAACTGAACAAGCACAATAGTAAGTATAATATTCTGAACATGACATACTGAATGCTGAGCTAACTGGATATAATGACCAAATTTATAACATGCTGAGACAAAATACTGACTGAACTGTAAATATGGTTAATGCAATAGAGTCTGACTGAACTGTGGGAGCTACTAATAACCGATAATAAAACCACATGAGATAAATGTGGAGTCTGATGTATATGAACCATCGAAATGACCCAATATACCCTGTATAAAGGCATACTGGCGTGATCACTAAACTAATGCCTACGGATTAGACTTACAACCAACTTGCCTACTAGTTTTGGGACTATTTGGGTACGTTGAACCCTATTTCAACTTAATAATATGCTACTCCTAATGAATTAAGTGATTAACACATTATGACAGAGTTTATGTAATACTGAATAACTCAGAACTGTACATGCAAACTGAGAACGCAACAGTTAATCTGATAAGATGCATTAATAACAGAGACATGTATAACTGAATGACTGATATATTTGACCTAGTATATGTAAATCAATAACTAAAGAAATACATAGCTAGGGTTATGAAATTCATGCAATAAACATAATAGTTGATAATCTGATTTGGAACATATAACTAACTAATTCATGATGATCTGTTGTAATTCTAGAAACTCTAGGTATATTCATGGAATCAAGAAACTGACTGAGCTCTAGGGACATAATGGGCGAAAGGAACCCACTAGTGAAATCCCACATACCTGGTGATAAATTCTACGGAGAAATCTTTCAATTTTGGAGCTGAAACTAATGGAAACTTGTTGCGTTCTTTAACTAGGGTTCTTGACCTTTTTCTCATCTCTTGCTTCTAATGTTCTAAGTTTTGATTAATGATTTGACTTAGGTAAGTTCTAGTTATGTTTCTAGGCTTAAGTTGACTAAAACCTCATGATTTAGGGTCTAAACGATGTAGCTTAGGGGCCAAAAGAACAATGAAAAGACCAAAAGACCCTTGACTCAAAAGGTGTTGGAGTCACTAACAGAGTTGATTGACAGACTGTAAGTCGACTGACGGTCCGTACTTGTCGAGCGTCAATCGCGACTGAGGACTGAAAGTCAGTTGGCCGATCGACGGAGTCGACTGACGATCCGTACTGGTCGACCGTTGTGCACGACAGAGGACTAAAACTTGACTGGCTCATTGACGGAGTCGACTGATGGATCGTAAGTCGACTGAAAATCTGCATTTTAGTCTGTTTGGATACGGGCTGTTACAAAATCGGACAACACAAAATGATTGAAAATGTCTCTCAGGATTAAAATGACTTTCAATAACTTTCAATAATTTTATTAAGCATTGAGGGGCTCTAAATATCCAACATAAAATACATAATCTGTATAATTTAAAATTTAAACAACCTAAAATATCTCAACAACATAAGCAAACTAACTAAAATTCAAAATTCAAATTTATTAAAACTAAATAACTTATTTTGCTAAAAGTTACTGTAGTAACTAAAAGCAAACTTCAGCATCATTTGCATTTCCTCCTTATTTAATGTTTTTTTAACTCAAATCAATTGATCTAGATGTATTCAAACTCAAAAACTCAACAATGAGATTCCCATAAAGGATTCAATCTAGTCTCTACAAATTAGTAATTGAAAAGAAAAAAATTCAGATTTGGATTCAAACCAAATAACCCATAATTTTTTTTTTAATATTGACAATTTTGTAGGTCAACGGAGTTCTATAATTTTTGTCTTAGAATATTTACACCTAATTTGAGATCAAAGTAATAATTAATGTGTTGATTCAATACGCCAAACCTAATCACGTTCACAAACTTTTTAGATTTGCACAAATTCGATGAACACAATGAAGAACACAGTACAATAAAAATGATCATTAGCGGCATTTAATTTTTAATTGCCGCTAAATATGTATTTTTAGCGGCAAATGTCACTCTTTGTATATGTCCCTAAAGCCTTTAGCGACATTGATTCTAATGTCACTTAACTAATGCCGGTAAAAATTTTAGCACTCTTTATTAGTGTCAATATTTAATGCCGCTAAATATTGTTTTTGTTGTAGTGACAATAGCTTCTTTTTTTTTCAAAATCTATGAATTAATGAAGTCAAGAAAATAATTGAAGGATTTAGGGCAATTACTATAAAAATCTGTATTTTTAAGGACCAATATGTGCATATATATCGCTTACAATTGTTAAAAGAAAAAGAAAAGAGGTAAAATAGAATAAAGATGAAAAAGGATCTAAACAAAGTTTTTAAAAAAAAAAAATTATTATATGTACCTGATAGCTGCAGTGCGTGTGCACCATTTTAGATTATGAGTGTGGGTGTTTAGTTTTAGGGTGATACTTATACCGCTTTAAAGTAATTTAAGGGGGTAATAGAATTCTCGTAAAGTATAATGTGTAGTAGAAAATCAAATTATAGGTTGGGGGTCATTTGTCTATTTCCTCGATTAATATATAATAGTCTAACTAAAAATATTCAATTTAACATATCTTCTATATTTTATATCAATAAATATTTATATTATATTATATTAAAAATAGGAACTCCAACAATATAATAATAACTATGTAATGCACTATGGGGAGAGAGGAGAAATTATATTTAAGAGGTTTAAATAAAAGATTTTAAGAGTGACTATCTTTCATTAGTAATCATAAGAAAATTTACATTCTCTATTCATAGGAACTTATACTTTCTCATTCATTTTATAATTGTTTAGTTATTATTTTTATTAATTAATATTCACATTATTTTTAAAAATAATGTAGTACATGATTTGATATTCACGTGTAACGCACGTGCATAAAAACTAATACTACCCAAAAACAGGATTAAGCGACATGCAAATTTTATACCTAAAATAGAAAATTCATCACTAATCATATTTAACGATGAATGAGCAATAAATTTACGTTATATACTAGCGAAATAGCAATAGGCTAGGTAGCTAATTTTCTGTTTTAGCACTATCAGTAAATAAGGAAATATTGAATCACATTTTAAGGTAGGGGTTTATTTCATCTCAATTATTGACCAGCAAAGTTGGACCATTTCACAAAGTTCAATGACAAATTTCAAAGTTCTAAACCAAGGGACTAAAACCACTTTTACCAATGAGGGGCCAATTTACCGTCTCTTTCCAATATTACCTACACGAAGAAAAAAACATAAATGAGCTTGTACAAGCGAGATTTGCTTAATGTAAAAAAATCATAATACATAAATGTGTTATTTATATTGTCCTTATTTGATATATATGTTCTTCAATTCTGAGTATGCATACACATACATTTAAACTTGTATAGAGTTAAATAAGTAGACACATGTGTTTTACGTAATGCATTATGTGGTAATTCACATCCTACATGTTGTTCTATGTGTATTATGCAACAAATGATACATTTGTTTACGGCCAGAAGCGTATACAAGATTTCGGAAGGATGAGTGCACTATTACAAAAAGATGCATCTAAGAGATAAATTTGATCGATTTGACCTTTACGTTCTTAACATTGAATAGTTGAATTTTAAAAGTTATAGGTCCAACGTACATATATATTAAATACTAATAGTTTAAAATTTAAATATACACATTTGATTTAATTAATAAAAAATTTTACCGTGCTATTTTTTTTTAGGAATTTCCATGTAACACACTTGCAAAATTTTGAAAAATTAAAGCAATAAAACAAAAGAAAATTATTTGAAACGTCAAAAGTGTTACCGATAACCACTTGGAAGGGTGTTTCCAAAAAAAAAACAGATAGAGATTTAAGATTTATATTTCTATCTTTGCTTAGAGATTATATATGCTATTTTTAATGTGGGATCACACTTTAATATATAAATAGTTTTTGAAAAATATAACACTAATATATATGATTTAGATAGTGGAGGATGGGTTCACGTAACCCCCTCTAGATACGCCTGTGTATGTACTTATTTAATTTTATATAAATTTAAGTGTTTACTTATACCCAGACAATATAGTCGTATGAGATGTTTATGTATAATAAATCTATATAATATGAGAGTGGGTAGGTATTAGCAATATTAATATAACTTTCCATGTTTTCGGCAGGGCAACTGTTGTTCCTTTGAATGACAAAAAACACAGCATGTTACAGCTATATAATGGTCGCTAATTAATTATTTATGCCCAGACCATGTGTTTTTCCTTTCAACAAAACCAAAACTGTAATGATAGAGCACGTATATATGTTGGTTATTATCATTATTTGGTTTGGAGAATAAAATACAATGAACCTACGCATGCATGCTGATCGGCGATCGCATCGAGACAACATGTATAATAAATAAGTAGATGAATCGATGTGAAGTTTGAACAACAGCAACAGCAGAAGTAAAGAGAGGTGATGGCAGAAGAGGATCATACTGGTGCGACATGGTGAAAGTGAAGATAAAGATGTGTACCTGATGACCATAAAGTGCAACTTACATACAAAGCTAAAGAGCAAGCCATAAATGCTGGACAAGTTATCCGAAGCGTGGTTGGAAACTGCAAAGTATATTTTTATGTATCTCCATTTTTAACTAAATAAACATATTATAGTTATATTATTAATTAATATATAAATATTTCATTCTTTTTAAAATTACTAAAAAGGAAAGGAAGTCACCGGACAGATAGAATATTTATTTGTAATTTCACCAGCTTTCATTTCAATTAATTTGTTTTAATTACTTTTTATTTAGTTGAGTAACTTTTTAGCCACGTAAATCCGATGACGAAATTTGATCCGATTGATTCCGTTATTTTTATTTAGACAAACGCATACTTGTCCGACTTCTTTCTCACTTTATGTGACGTGAATGAATTTGAATACGAGTACTAAATTATTCAAATTTTATTAAACTCTGAATATAAATTTTCCAACTTAAAAGAAAATTATATATTTTGAAATTGTATAAAAACTACAATACATAAAATAGTAATTATAATTCAATATATTTAAAGTGTATATGACAAAAAATATTTCACTCTCCAATATTAACTCGATTTCCATCACATAAAGTGATAATGAGGGATGTGCTATCTATATAACCCTTACACAGTGTGAATTGACGCAACATTTAGGATTATTTTTTTTGAGACATGATTTTAAATATGTCATTACATCAATATAGTTGTATAACTTGTAAACTTTTGGTGTTAAAAATCATATAACGTAAATATTTTTCATAACATGTTAAACTTAATGTAAATTATTATTTTAGTCTCCCAACTATTGACAATTTTAAAAATACCCTTCTAACTTAAGAGACTAAAGTAATAATTCATTCCATATTTAAGGATATTTTTAATATTTATCTTTTTTTAAAAATATAATACAATGCCTTATTTTCATTTTAAAAGGGTGCATTATTTCCCCCTCATTAATGTGCATATAGTTTTTAAAGTTATGATTGTCATTAATACTAGATAATTTGTGCCCGACGCACGGGCGGGGTTAATTAGAGCCCGTTTGGATGGGCTGAAAAAAATAACTTTTAAGAAGTACTTCTGAAAGTTCTGAAACTTATTTTTAAAATAAGTAGTTATGTGTTTGGATAAAAGTGCTGAAGTAAAAAAAAAAATTGTTGATGTGTTTGGCAAATAAGTGCTGGTAGACACTTTTTTTAATCAAAATGTCTGAAATACCCTTAAAAGTTGTTAACATGATAAAAGTTGATTAATTTAATAATAACAATAATATATAATATATAATATATAATAATATTAATAATAATAATAATAAATAATAAATAATACTAATAATAATAATATATAATAATAATAATAATAAATAATAATAATAATAATAATAGAATAATATGAAAATAATAAGAATAATAGAATAATATGAAAATAATAATAGTAATATAATAATAATATATAATATATAATATATATTAATAATAATATATAATAATAATAAAAATAATAAAATAAATGATAAGAATAATTAAAAAAATAATAAAATATTAATAATATATAATAATAATATATAATAATAATAATAATAATAATAATAATTAAATATAGATAATAATAATAATAATAATAACTAAATATAGATAATAATAATAATAAATAATAATAATAATAATATAACAATATGAAAATAATAATAATAATAATAATAATAATAATAATATTAATATAATAATAATAATAATAATAATAATAATTATAATTATAATAATAATTATTATAATAATTATAATAATAATAATAAATAATAATAATAATAATAAATAAATAAATAATAAAATAAATAATAATAATAATAATAAATAATAATAATAATATATAATAATAATAAATAATAATAATAATAATAATCAATAATAGTAATAATAATAATAAAATAATATAAAAATAATAATAATAATAATAATAATAATATAATAATAAAATAATATGAAAATAATAATAATAATAATATAATAATAATAATATATAATAATATATAATATATAATAATAATAATAATAAAGAATAATAAAATAAATAATAATAATAATAATAAAATAATAAAATATTATTAATAATAATAATAATATATAATAAAAATAATATATAATAATAATATATAATAATAATAATAAAGGATAGTAAAATAAATAATAATAATAATAAGAAAGTAATAAAATATTAATAATTATAATAATAATAAAATAAATAATAATAATAATAATAATAATAAAAATAAAAATAAAAATAAAAGAATTAAGGGTAAAAAGGTAATATACACGATTAACATAAATGACTTTTAAGTTGAAAAAGATAAAGCACCCCTCAGCTAACTTTTAGCTTTTGGCTTAAAATAAGTCATTTTTGACTTAAAATAAGTTACTTTGATATTTGTCAAACAGTCTAATAAGTCAAAAATTGACTTTTAAGTCAGTTTGATCATCTTTTAAGCCCATCCAAACAGGCTCTTAGACGTTTTACAATGTAGTAGGACGTTTTGTGTCTCCAAATTTAGTGTATAATAAATGAAACTTTCTTAGTTGAACTGTTGAACATGAATAACACACACTGGTAGATTATTTCTAATACTAGAGTAGTGAAACTTTTTTTTTTTTTTTGCGCATGAATTGGCAAGACAAGGATAAATGACTAAATAGTCCTTTGACTCCAAAACTACTTGTTTTTTCCCTCCCAACAAGAAAATCACTTTTGACTTTTTCTTTCTTATTTATTCTCTCTCTTACTTTACTCTCTTTTTTTTCTTTACTTCACTCATCCGTTTGATCATATTTTGTTGATTTGTTGTTGTTGAAGATTTTATTTTGTTGTTACATTTATATAATTTTAAGAAGATGGCTCCGAATAGTCAATTAAACGAAGTATTGAATAATGTTTTGGAGTTAGATGAGGATGATAGTTTGTTGTCTCAAAATCATGAAAATTTCAATGGTGCATACGGTGGGCCTGGCAAAAAAAAGACTAAAAAAAATTCGTGACCTACAGACTCGAAAAAAATGAATAAATTCCTAAAATTGGGGACCTAAACTTAGATTTGAACTCGTGACCTATAGACTATTCGTTTAAGCTTTAACCATTTGCGCAGCAATAACATTCATTCATAATTACGAAAGAAAATGTATTTACTCTCTTTCATATCAGTTGTTGATTAAATATCACTAGTAAATTCAAAATTAGATAATATCAATAAATATAGTCTAATAACTAATAAAATGTGAAGATATATTGATCAAAGGTTGACATGTACAATAATTAATTGTATTACTCAATTAAAACTTGATCATGCATATATAATTGCATTCAATTAACTTGTATTTGTGAGATAATACTATATCCATGACATTTATTTTCATCATAATGATTCGACTTATAATAATAAAAAATCTTCAATTTTTGTGAACCAATCCAAATATAACTTTTATACTCCCTCAGTTTCGAAAAGAATATCCCATTTCCTTTTTAGTTTGTTTAAAAAAAATGACCCATTTCCTTTTTTGGCAACACTTTAACTTTAACTTTCCACGTGACATGTTTAAGACCACAAGATTAAAGGGCATTTTGGTACATTTGACATAACTTTAATATAGAACCACAAGATTAAAAAGTCTTCTTTCTTTTCTTAAACTTCATTCCAAGTCAAACTAGGTCATTCTTTTTTAAACGGAGGAAGTAATCTTATTTACCAAAAAAATGAACTTAAAAATTATATAAATCCTAAAAGTTTCAAAGATTCTATTTTTTTTATAAAAAAGATCTAAAATCGGGACATGACATGAATTCGAACTAGTGACCTATAGACTATAGGTTTAAGTTTTAACCCGCGCTGCGATATCATTCATTCATAATTACGTAAGATAATGTATTTACTCTCTTTCATATCAGTAGGAAATTTAAAATGTGATATTATCAATAAACATAGTCTAATAACCCCTAATATGTGAAGATAAATTGATCAAAGATTGACATGTACCATAACTAATGGTATTATCTGATTATAACTTGATCATGCATATATAATTAGATTCAATTGACTTGTATTTGTGAGGGAGCATAACTCATATAATACTATATCTATTATATTTATTTTCATTATAATGATTCGACTTATAATAGTGAAAAATCTTTATTTTTTGTGAAACAATCTAAATATAAACTTTTACAATCATATTTACCAAAGTAATAAAAAATTAAAAATTATTTAAATCGTACTAGCTTTAAAGAGTCTAATTTTGTTTACAAAATACCTAAAATTGAGACCTAACCTAGATTCGGACTTGTGAACTATAGACTATTCGTTTAAGCTTTAACCATTGGTGCTGCAATAACATTCATTCATAATTGCGTAAGAAAAAAATGTATTTACTCTCTTTCATATCAGTTGATTATTTTTAATTAAATCAAATATTAACAAGATATCTTAATATATCGCCATCTTTAATATTGTAAGAAAATAGTAAAATCGTTGAAAATAATTTTATCATATTTCTTTAAAATAATTAAAATGCGTAATTTGTTTTTTTGAAGGATCCTATATATATGTACAACAAAATTTTGTAGTATCGTATATTTTTGAGAAGTCCACAAAGATCAAATAGCAAGAAGAGTAAAAAAAGTTAAAGTTATGAAAAATCGACTTTTAATTTGACTTGATTTCAACATTTGAAAATTTTAATTAAATTTATTTTCGTTTAATTAAAAAATGATTCCAATTAAATCGCGAGCAATACAATCCTACTAAAAATATGAAGTTTCCAAGTTTGATGAATAAATATATTTAATACGAATAATAAAAAAAATTATGAAGAAATATAAAGGAAAAAAAAGGAGTAGAAAAAGATATAGAATAAGGAAAAGAGAGAGAAAAAGAACTTTTAACACATTTTTTTTTTTGTAACTGGGACCCTTATTTCTTGGATAGTGTGAACTGATGAGGAAAGGATCAAAATAGTCCCTCTTTTTTGGGTTAAGACTCAAATTGATCCTTGAATTTTCACATGGAGTATTAATAGTCCCTCGTGTTTGCAATATTGATGCACTTTAGGTCTTCCTCCAAAATTTTACTTATTTTTTAGCATTGATTTTATCCATAACCTATGTATGGATGTTCAATCGTCATTTTATATTATTTATCAGAAATAACAAATCCATATGAAAGAATGTGAGAAGAAAAACACTTTGTTTTGTTTAGTAGAAATCATATTGCAGGTAAAGTCGAGAGGTTCATCACGATAATTTCACGTGCAATAGTATAATTTTTTATTTTCCAGCAAAATCATATGTTAAAATGTCCTTAGTTTTGTTGCAGTAATATTTCTAGTGAACAGAACAAGGTGTTTTTTTTATCATCTTCTCTCAGATAGAGTTATTATTTCTAATAAATATATAAAAAGACGATGGGACATTCCTTATATAAAATTTTGGACAAATTAATGTTAAAAAATTTGGGGAGGACCAAAAGTGCACCACTATTGCAAACATGAGGGACTATTAGTGCTCCATGTGAAAACTCAAGGATCACTTTGAGCCTTAACCCAAAGATGAGGGACTATTTTGAGTCTTTTCTCGTGAACTGATTATTAATAATTATGAGTTTGACTTTTCAGAATTAGTTTCACTTTCCAAGAGTAATGATTTTGATATATTCAAAGTGATTTTACTTTTAAGGGTACTTTGGGTACAAAAATTAAATGAATTTACTCAATCATCCTTCATTTTTCAGCAAAATTATAAAAAAAAAACTAAAATTAACTGCTCGTGTCAACTCGTGCCAAAAAGATGTCCTGCCAAATATATTTTCCGTTTCCGTTAATAATAATATGAAATATATAACGTTAGTTGTATTTTCTTACTTGAATAGCACACATAAACGTATGTCAGCAGTGTTTTCTTACTTGAATAGTACATCAATTTCTTACTAGAGTAGTACGCATAAGTACGTTAGCCAATTATAGGATTAATCACGATTAGGTAATATATATGGACACACATATTTTACATTTATTTATCTGACGAAAAATATCAGGTGTGAACACTTTTATAAAAATATCTATTGAAAATAATAAGGACGACCACATACTGCCAATCAAACTTCCAAGTGAGAACCCAAAACTCTGCATAACTTGTGAGTTAAATTGATCAATATAGCATTATGTGATGCTTCTTTGAAACTTGCCTGAAGCATACATAAATGTCTTTGGAGGGGTTAAAGTAATAAATGACTCAAAATTTATTTCCAAGATATTTTCACTGGCAACATAAGTGAGACGGAGATATTAAAAATCTAACAAAGTGAGCTCGATTCACAAATGAAATCGTTGAATACTAAAATTACCTTCATCAATAATATCGTCTTTCAATCAAAGGTACTCACTGATGTTCAATTCTGACATTTTCGGGATCTTAAGATTCTGTTGCAGATACTCCCACACACCCAACTTAGTGGTTGTACAATCATATCTTCTTGGCCGACACTGAAAACTTTTAATAGAGCACTGGAGCAACATTTACTTCTTCTTACTATTAGCAGACATCAAATAGTTGAAGAGATCAATTGATTTGATCCTTTCTCTTTTCAATCATGTGCAAAAAAAAAAATAATAATCAAAACACTCCTACAAAAATTCCCAGAAAACAATGATAGTAATATATTTCTTGCATTAGATACAGTGCTTAACAACATTATGCAGTAATCTACATTGACTTGAGTGCCAAGATGTAACAAAATCACACATATGATACCTAATTTCAAAAAACTTAGCGAGTAGAGTGTAAGCACTTAAGCAGAGTCGTTACATTTGTTGACAACATAACTGTTTAATGAACATGCAGTAATGCCAACCTAGGTCGAAACAACGATTATGGAGTGCCACTTGTTCGTCTTTTGTCAAAGGAGATTCAAATATAACTTATGTTTCTTCCGTTCCAAGATCCAATCCCCCTTGTTTTAAAGATACAGAACATCAACAAATTCATCAAAGAAAATAATATATGATTAGTTATCAAATGTAGTTTGGAACATCAACATTTAAGAATCAAAGAATATCATTTGTTCTACTTCATGAGTAGGTCAATCCTAGGGCACATGAAAAACTATTTTATTCAAGGAAAAACGTGCTACTCCATTAGAATAGAAGGGACACACTTTCAGCAAAGAAATTATGATTCTGGAAAAACGAATCGAAATCTAAGATAAATATTTTGATAAAACAATGGTCAGCCCTCTGATCGACCAATGAGAGCGACCAAAAGCATAGCTTGCGCGCTATTACAATTTTAAACTTGTTCCAACAAGTCTAAAAATGACCAGTACAATCGATGTCTGAAAGTAGGAAAGGGGTCAAACAACTTTTTTTTAATAAAACTCTTGTGCAGTCAAAATATTTATCACACACAAGAAAAAAAATTGATAGAACGTAGAAGAATGATACTGTTGACACCAAATTTCGGTCTGATAGTTTTAAAATTAATACATTTTAAGTATTTTATTTTAAATAGTTCAAAATACATGTTTTTGTCATTTTAATAAAGTTTGTTGATTATCATCCTCTTTCTCAAAATATTAGCATTTTCATTGATTGTTATGTTTAAATTATTTTGTCACAGCTAGACTTTCAAATATTTGTTCATTTTTTATAAAATCATTATTTTTGTTAAATTGCATTTTTTTTATATGTAATTGATTACGTTTATTACATTTTTTCATATTCATTTTTTCTCTGTTACATTGTTAATATTCATTTTGATATTCTGCGCAGTCTAAAAATTTATTCAAATTCGAATACAATTTACATACACAGATATTTTATCAATCGATAATTTTTGAGCCACGATCTCAAACCCATAACTTAGGCCCATTTTTTTTAAAAAACAATTCCTCTTTAATGAAAGATTTGCCCATTAGGTTAAAGGGTGATGAATTTATTTTTAGGGTTGTAAATTTTTAGATCTTTATCCACAAAAAGATTTCACTAGTCAATAGTTTTTCGGCTGCCACCACCCTGAAATCCGACAACCTAAAACCCCATCATTTTCTCCTTTTTTTCGACAAAATCAAACCGTATTCAACTCCAGAACCCTTCTCCCATTTTTCATTTTTTTTCAGGTGAACAACCACCACCCTATAACGAGCTCTAAGCTCTGTTTTCCGGCCAGCAACTTCAAATCCCAACCGCCAGTGACCAGAACCCCATTCCCCATTGTTTTTGGAACACAAAAGCAAGTCCAAACCCACCTACGAAAGGACCCAAACACACCCCATTTTCCCCTTCTTCTCCGATCAAAATCCAGCCGAAAACAGCCACCAAACGACCACCATTTTCCATCTTCTTTCTCTGGCGAACAGCACACCAAACACCCACCAAACCAGATCGGAAATCCAGCCGGAAACAACCTCCAAAACACCAGAACACTACACTAAATCAGCAGCAGCGCCAGCCCGATCCCCCTCTACACCCCTTCACAATTTTCTTTTGTTTTCAGCTTTTTTTGCTCAAAATCGAAGAGCTGCAGTAGTTCAAAGCCCACAACGTTGTTGCTTTGTGTCTTCTCCGGCGGTGAACTCCAAGCGAAATCAACCCAAAACCCCAACCAGATTCCACTCTAAAATTAGCAAGCTTTAAAGCTCAACAACGGAACAACACACAACAACCAAATCAGGCCGGAAAACACATTACTCCGGTAACCTTGATTTTTTCTATTATTTTTTTTTGTTCATCCGTTCCCTGATGTGATTAAGTTATCATGTTTGTTTAGTTGCTAATTTTATAATTGTTTGCTACCCCTTTCTTCCTCATGTTTAGTTATTTTTGCAACTACAATGTATTGTGACCCTTCCGCTTTCATTATTCATTAATATTGTGTTTTTAGAGGTATTATTTTATAATTATTTTTTTTTTGCCGTGGTTTCTGAATATCGCTTTGCGAACCCGACTAGCTATATTCATCGGGTCCCGTTATTTCAAGGCGGGTGCACAAAAGTTAGTTTCACGGGGCTCTGGAGACGCGGCCGGTTTGTAATGCCTCCAATGGCCCTGCTGGGGCTCGAACTGGCGACGGACTTTGTTTGATAAGCAAACTTGATGTTTTGGTTGATAAGCAAACTTGATGTTATTCCATTATTGCTGTTGTTTTAGTTTTTATTATTATTTAATAATGTTCCATTTGTTATGACTAAATGATTTTATTTATATTGGTGAGTCTAATGATAAAAAAAATATTTGTGTTGTCTTCCACTTCTAATGGTGTTGCTGCATTTGTTTTCATTTTTGTTATTAATGGTCACTATTCGTTCACTGTCTCGTATTATTTTATGTTACTTTCAGTTAAATAATTTGTATGTTAAAATATTGGTCAATGAAAAAATTTCTCCGTCGGTTTTAGAGGCCTCCCCATTTTAAAAAGATGGAATTTTAGTTTTAAGTTTATATATTTTATATGTTGAAATTGGCCAATGAAGAAATTACCGTCGATTTTCAAGGCCGCTCATGTTAATAAGACGGATTTTTATTTTTAAGTTATTATTTCATGTATTCAATTTTATTCATATCTATTTATTACTAACACTTTTACTAACTGTGTATACAGGTACCCAAGACTTGCTTTATTGAAGCTATTCGAAAGGAGTTCAAATTACCTTTTATTCAATATTTTGTATATATTGACGTTAGGCAAACTTTAGGCCGTTTCCTATATTTTTTTATTTTATTATTTGTGTATATTGAATGTTTATGATACTTGTACATTATTTTATTATCCTCCTCAATTTAAAAAAAAATGAATTCAGTCAGAACCCACATTTGTGGATTTCGAAGGGTGTCTAACCCCTTCCCTCCGGAATAATTTGAATCCCTTACCTAGATACAAATTGATTTCATAGACTATCTTTAAAATTAATTTATTAATTGGTTTTTTAATTTTCCTAAAAATTAGGTGGCGACTCCCTTTTCCTTTAAATACCCTTTAAACTCAATTTATCCCCCCCCTCCCCCCCCCTTAACCCTTTTTAAATTTTTTTTAAAAAAATCTTTTAACTAATTCTTTTTTTTACTGAGTCATCGCGACATTACTCCCATTCTAAGGATGTCAACAGATACTTACCATAATTTGGAATGTTGAACCTTGTAAAAATGTCAATTACTGCAAAACAGACTGAAATCTGAAAGACTGAAACAAACCAACAGAAACATTAATAATTTTCAACCACAACTAAATAAGTTGTAAAATTAAAGGTAACACATCAAGAAGAAAAGAAAGAG
The DNA here is from genome assembly GCA_016801875.1 of Solanum sitiens. NCBI lineage: Eukaryota > Viridiplantae > Streptophyta > Magnoliopsida > Solanales > Solanaceae > Solanum > Solanum sitiens. Next base: position 923,259 of record JABWTJ010000287.1, read on the forward strand.
TGCATGGACTCTGTGTGCGCAATCAATTTGTTATTCACTATTGATTCAAGAATCATATTATATAGATATTGCTTAAGCAAATTGTGATAGTGATATCCTATTGCATCTGCATGAAGTTTAAATTTGTTATCAGCAACAAAGTAGAAACTCGAAAAAAAGCGCAACAGCCGAATAATGTACAAGCACGGGCCCAATTATAATCATAACAAACTATTTTGATATAATTATATAAAAGAAATTTGGAAAAAAATTATTCACAAAAATTAGTGAATAATTAATTATTGTTCACTCATAAATTTATCATTGTATTTTAATGAACATCCGATTGTGAGAAGTCTCAATCCATCTTTCCACATATTTTTAGCACAGGATCATACATGAGAACCTTTTCTTTTCATAGATCAAACAATTTCTTCATTACATTTTAAAATTAATAAGATTGCACAAAATCTAGTGGCCTTATAAACCCCCCAATTTACCAACTTCAAAAAACTAAATATATATTACATGCAAGGAACGGAAAAACACATAAATACATCAAAAGTGACGAGGATGTTGCGGAAGCCGAATATATAGAGAGTGATAGAATCACAACTGCTATATCTAAAGGTAGCTAATAAATAGTAAATGAGACAACAATAAAAGGAACACTAGAAATTAACGAGGTTCGGCAAACTTTTGTTTTCTTTTGCCTAGTCCTCGGACACAACCAACCAATATTTATTTCACTCCAAAAGAGTACAAGTGAAATACTACAAGAGAGAAAGAAGAACAAATGCCTTAGGAGATGAGAAGAGGTGTGTTACAAATGAATTAGGAGCTACCTATTTATAGGAGTGAGTTCTTCCTATTGATGTCATTCATGACATCACAATATGTCAAAATGTCAAGATTTACCTTGTGAAACCAATTTATTGTTCACCTAAATTTCACCTACAAAAGGTGCTATCTTGACTTTTCTACCGATGAAGAATTATCCTCCTAACTACCATATCTTCTTATTAATCCATTTTTGAATCTTGTCAAATTTAACAAATCTCCACCTTGGCAAGATTCTCCATTTTCAACTTTCTCTCAACAACAATTTTGATTGTGTCTTCAACCATAATCTTCAATGTTCAACAATGTTGATCAAGTTCAAACAATGTTGAAACTTGACCGCAGTCACCACTTTTATCAACATATCGGCAGGAATATCCGTAGTATGAATTTTCTGCATTATGACTCCACCATCTTCTATGATCTCTCGTATGAAATGATATCGGACGTCAATGTGCTTCGTCCTTGCATGATAAACTTGGTTCTTTGCTAATTGAATAGCACTCTGACTATCACAAAATATTGTGATTCCTTCTTGTCCAATACCAAGCTCTCTAAGCAATCCTTGAAGCCAAATTGCTTCCTTCGCAGCCTCTGTAATTGCCATGTACTCTGCCTCAGTGGTAGACAAAGCAACTGTTGACTGCAAAGTAGACTTCCAACTAACTGGTGCATTTGCAATAGTGAAAACATAACCAGTAGTTGATCTTCGTTTGTCCAAATCACCTGCATAATCTGAGTCACAATATCCAACAAGATATTGACTATCTTTCTGCTCGAAAACCAAACCAACATCTACAGTATTATGAATATACCGTAGAATCCATTTTACAGCCTGCCAATGATCCTTTCCAGGATTGTGTGTGTACCTGCTTACAACTCCAACAACGTGTGAAATATCTGGCCTTGTGCAAACCATTGCATACATCAAGCTACCAATAGCATTCGCGTATGGTACTCTTGACATATATTCTCGTTCAGCTTCATTCTTAGGTGACATAGCATCACTAAGCTTAAAATGAGGAGCAAGCGGAGTGCTAACCGACTTCGTTTTTTCATTCATACCAAATCGGTTTAGTACTCTCTTCAAATATTCTTTCTGAGATAAATAGAGTTTCTTTGAATGTCTATCTCTTTTTATCTCCATGACAAGAATCTTCTTTGCCTCACCCAAATCCTTCATCTAAAATTCCTTTCTTAGTTGAATCTTTAGCTTCTCAATTTCCTCTTGACTTTTAGAAGCTATCAACATATCATCAACATATAGGAGAAGATATATAAAGGAATTATCTTCAAGCTTGCGCAAATACACACAATGATCGTATTTACTTCTTATGTTCCTTTGCTGCAACATAAACTTGTCAAATCGTTTGTACCATTGCCTAGAAGATTGTTTCAATCCATACAATGATTTTTCAAGTTTGCACACCATATTTTCTTTTCCATCAACTTTGAATCCTTCTGGTTGAGTCATATAGATTTTCTCTTCCAAGTCTCCATGTAAAAAAGTTGTTTTTACATCCAACTGAACTAGTTCCAAATTCAACTGTGCTACCAAAGCCAACAAAACTCTAATGGAGGAGTGTTTCACAACTGGAGAAAATACCTCATTATAATCAATTCCCTCCTTTTGAGCATATCATTTGGCCACCAATCTTGCTTTGTAGCGAACATCTTCTTGGTTAGGAAATCCCTCTTTCTTTGCAAATACCCATTTGCACCCAATTGCTTTCTTGCCCTCTGGGAGATTGGCCAATCTCCATGTATGATTCTGATGAAGAGATTGCATTTCTTCATCCATGGCGTTCCTCCACTTATCTTCTTGTGAACTTTGGACTGCGTCTTTATAAGTGGTAGGAATGTCATGGCTGCAATTGAGTTAGCACAAACCACCATATCTGTGAGTCGAGCAGGTTTTCTTATTGTCCTTTTTGGCTTGCTCGTTGCTATTGATTCAAGTTGTGGTTGAGGTTCTTGAGATGGAACCTCCTCTTCGACTGGCTCTCCTTCAAGAGGAAAATCTTCTATTGTTTCCTCGTTTGATCCCTGTGTTGGGAAAATTATCTTTCCCTCAAACTCCACCTGCTTTGAAGCACCATCAATTTGTTTGGCTTCTTCAAGTGTTACCTTATTTGTCAAGGCAGATTCATCAAAGGTAACATCCCTGCTGAAAATAACTTTTCTTGTCTCTGGACACCATAAACGGTATCCTTTGATTCCAGAAGTAATTCCCATAAATAAAGCTTTCTTTGCTCTTGGGTCCAATTTTGACTCTCTTACATGATAATATGCAATTGAGCCAAATGCATATAAAGAACCATAATCTTCAGCAGGTTTTCCATACCATTTTTCAAATGGTGTCTTCCCACCAATAGCAGCAGATGGTAGACGATTAATGAGGTGGCACGCATATGTTATTGCCTCAGCCCAAAATTTTTTGCCCAAGCCAACATTGGACAACATACACCGAACTTTCTCCAGCAAAGTTCGGTTCATGCGTTCTGCCACTCCATTCTGTTGTGGTGTATTTCTGACGGTGAAATGTCTGACGATGCCATTTTTCTCACAAAATTTTTGAAAAAGATCATTTTTGTATTCGCCACCATTGTCTGTGCGAAGACACTTGATCTTTCTGCCACTTTGAGTTTCTATCATCGCCTTCCATTTGAGAAAAATTCCCAAAACTTCATCTTTTGTTTTCATCGTATACACCCACAATCTTCGAGAAACATCATCAACAAAGGTTACAAAATAGTGTTTCCCACCTAATGAAGGTGTTTTGGAAGCACCCCAAACATCCGAATGAACATAATCCAAAATACCTTTAGTATTATGGATAGCTGTTCCAAATTTAACCCTTGTTTGCTTTCTCGTGATACAATGCTCACAAAACTCCAAGTTGCAAGTTTTTACTCCTTTTAGAAATCCTTGATCTGATAAAGTTTTCAAGGATTTCCCTCCAACATGTCCCAAGCGCATATGCCACAGCTTGGTCATTTCTGCCTCCTTCTCGTCATTGGATGTTGTTGCCGCTGTCCCAATAACTGTACTACCTTGATAGTGGTACATGTTATTATTTCTTCGAATTGCCTTTATTACCACCAGTGCACCAGAGCATATTCTCATCACTCCATTATCTGCAATGACTTTGAACCCCTTTGATTCTAGGGCTCCTACAGAAATGAGATTTTTCTTCAAATCTGGTACATATCGAACATCTGTTAATGTTCTACTTAATCCATCATGGTTCCTTAATCGGATTGAACCAACACCATATGCGGTAAGAGGATTATTGTTTGCAGTGTGAATAACTCCACATTCTCCTTCTTGTAAATCAATAAACCAGTCCCGATTGGGACACATATGATAACTACAAGCTGAGTCCATCAACCATATATCAGATGATTTGGATGGATCTGTTGTAACTAGTGAATAATCGGAGTCATCACAATCAGCCACATTTGAATTCATGACAGCCTTCCCATTATTTGGTTTGACTTTGCTATTCAACTTTGGGCAGTCTTTCTTCCAATGCCCTTTTTCTCGGCAAAAGGCACATTCATCTTTGCTGAGTCTGGATCTTGACTTGGATCTTCCTTTCTTCGTTATCATATGATTTTGAGAACGACCTCTCGCAACCAGTGCTTCTGCTTCTCCGCCTTTTTGTTTTTCTCTCTTTCTTTGTTCATAACTGTATAAGGCAGAACAAACTTCTTTGAGAGATACTTCATCATTCCCATGCAGTAGAGTCGTTTCAAGATGCTCGAACTCATCGGGAAGTGAACTTAACAACATTAAGGCCATATCTCCATTCGTAAAAGTTACGTCCATATTCTGCAAATCTGTCGCCAACTTATTAAAGCTGGTGATATGATCATTCATTGTGCTACCAGGAATATAAGTGAAGCGTAACAACCTTCTTTTCATGTAAAGTTTATTTTGACTATTTTTCTTCAAGAATTTATCCTCCAATGAATTCCATAATTTATTTGCAGATGTTTCCTTCGTGTATGAATACTTTTGTTCTCTTGCAAGGTAAGATCGAATGGTACCGCAAGCAACACGGTTGATAATCTTCCAATCTTCTTCTCCTACACCGTCTGGTTTCTTTTCTTCAATGGCAATATATAGTCCTTGTTGAAAAAGAACATCAAGGACCTCGCCTTGCCACATTCCGAAATGTCCTGACCAGTCAAAAATTTCAACTGCAAATTTCGCATTTGACACAATTCTTGTCATAAGCGAAGATGCCAATGATGACGTATTATTGACACTTGATGTGGACTCATCATTTTTCTTGTCTCTCATTTTACTACAAATACTATTTACTAGCTAACAATGCAAAGACCAAAGTAAATCTTTTTCTGATGTGGAAGTTCAGACTATGCTACAACCACAGAGCATACTCAGATAATACCTTGGCTCTGATACCAATTGTTGTGGAAGCCGAATATATAGAGAGTGATAGAATCACAACTGCTATATCTGAAGGTAGCTAATAAATAGTAAATGAGACAACAATAAAAGGAACACCAGAAATTAACGAGGTTCGGCAAACTTTTGTTTTCTTTTGCCTAGTCCTCGGACACAACCAACCAATATTTATTTCACTCCAAAAGAGTACAAGTGAAATACTACAAGAGAGAAAGAAGAACAAATGCCTTAGGAGATGATAAGGCAAGTGAGAGGTGTGTTACAAATGAATTAGAAGCTACCTATTTATAGGAGTGAATTCTTCCTATTGATGTCATTCATGACATCACAATATGTCAAAATGTCAAGATTTACCTTGTGAAACCAATTTATTGTTCACCTAAATTTCACCTACAAAAGGTGCTATCTTGACTTTTCTACCAATGAAGAATTATCCTCCTAACTACCATATCTTCTCATTAATCCATTTTTGAATCTTGTCAAATTTAACAGAGGATACATATAAGGATTGATAATACATGAATTCCTCGAAACACGATAAATAAATAAGTGAATAACCTTAGATCATTATGTGTGGTTTGCAAAAAATTGTCATTAGATCAAAAGCACATAAAATATAAATTTAGAAATTAACTCATAAAAGAGATCAAATCCAGAGAAAATTCTCACAATTACTCAAGATCAGAATACGAAAACAGAACAAGTTATGGTAGATTTGGTTTTAGATCTATCTATGTAGAGAAAAGTGAATAGAAAAGTGGTATCTTACGTGGCTTTTCAGAATGAAAGACACCTATATGTATAGGTGTGGTGAAACATCAAAATTGTCCTCAACATAAATATTTATTACAGACAAGCAAGCATGTTGATACCTGCTGCTTACCCATGCTTCTACTAAGTAGGGACTTTTAAAAGAAAAGTGACAGTAAGGTTTCAAAATAAACGAGCGGTGATATAAGTCTTAAGTATTGGGTGTATGTGACAATTATATGATTAATGATTAAGGATTGTGGAGTTGCCCTCAAGTTTATAAGTTGACAGTTTGGTCTATTGAATTAAATGAAGGGTAAAAGGGTAAATTGACTAAAACCTAATTTAACTAATTTTAAGGTGAATTAAAATTGGGGGAAGCCACCAGCAAGCTATACCAAAAGGGGAAATAAAATATTTTTCCCCCACCTCTCGTCGTATTCTTCTTCTTCCTCTTCTTCTTCTTCGTTCTTGCTTGCTTGCTTGTCTTTCTTCCCGTTCTCTTTATCTTTTTCTTCTTCTTTTCGTACATTATATTGGTCTTGGCTGCTAGTCCTTGACCTTTCTTTTTTTTTTCTTCTTGAATTGGATTTAACTAATCTAATCAGTGGACCATATTTCGTTTGCTATCAATTGAAATTACTTCATAAATGATTGCCACACACCATTGTTTTGATATGTAAAATTAATAGTTCTTTGAAATCATTAATCATTATTTGGGCACCTGCAATTTTTTTAATAATTTGCATTTGCGTTTCCAACAGATTGCTATGTGTTGTAACAATTGACTATTGGAACAAATTATAGCCATATGTAGCAACAGAATGGTTATTTCAATAGCAACATAATAGACATATGTTGCAACATATAACTTACACAAGCTGCAACATATAAGCTAGACATGTAGCAACATATGACTTACACGTTGCAACTGACATGATAGTTATATAATACCCTTGTAAATCATTATTTCAAGTGTTATATCATATTTTTATTGCTTAATCATGGTTCAAAGTACTAAAATTTTGTCCAATTTGACATTTTTTCATTCCTAAATCGCTTAATTTATCGATTAAGTCATCCTTGAAGTGACATATGTGGCAACATATGCACGTTCTGTTGGAAAAATTGCAACAGAAATGTCATATGTGGCAACATATGTATATCAAAAAATGATCTTTTGGGGGTTAATTCAATTAAATTATCACATAATTCAAATGTAGCACTAATATATAGTCCTATAACATGTCTAAGTACAAAATTATGGTCTAATGCAACAACCTTCATCAATTCTATCAATTTTTATTTTTACAAAGATATCATACCACTAGTTCATCATACAATGACCAAGTAACTACATATGATAATTATATAACACCCTTATAAATCGTTGTTTCAAGTGTTATAACATATTTTTATTGTATAATTATAGTTCAAAGTACAAAAATTTGGTCCAATTCGACATTTTTCCATTCTAAATTTCTCAATTTATTGATTAAAACATCATTGAAATGACATATGTAACAACATATGCACGTTCTGTTGGAAAAATTGCAACAGAAATGTCATATGTGGCAACATATGTATATCATAAAATGGTCTTTGAGGGGTTAATTCAATTAAGTTGTCACCTAATTCAACATGTAACACTAATATATAGTCCTACAACATGTCTAAGTACAAAATTATAGTCTAATATAACAACCTTCCTCAATTCTATCAATTACTTTTACAAAGATTATCATATCACTAGTTCATCATACAATGAGCAAGTAACTTCATATGATAGTTATATAACACCCTTGTAAATCGTTGTTCCAAGTGTTATAACATATATTTATTGCTTAATTATGGTCCAAAGTACTAAAATTTGGTCCAATTTGATATTTTTCCATTCTTAAATTGTTCAATTTATCGATTAACCCATTCTTGAAGTGACATATGTGACAACATATGCACGTCCTGTTGGAAAAATTGCAACAGACATGTCATATGTGACAACATATGTATATCATAAAATGGTCTTTTGGGGGTTAATTCAATTAAATTGTCACCTAATTCAACATGTAACACTAATATATAGTCATACAACATGTCTAAGCATAAAAATATGATCTAATACAACAACTTTCATCAGTTTAATAATTTATTTTTACAAAGACTATCATATCATTAATTCATCATATAATGACCAAGTAACTTCATATGATGGTTATGTAACACCCATGTAAATTGTTGTTTCAAGTGTTATAACATATTTTTATTGTTTAATTATGGTCTAAAGTACTAAAATTTGATTCAATTTGACATTTTTTCATTTCTAAATCGCTCAATTTATCGATTAAGTAAACCTTGAAGTGATATATGTGACAACATATGCACGTTCTGTTGGAAAAATTGTAACAGACATGTCATATATGGCAACATGTACATCCTAAAATGTTTTTTTTAATCAGATAATATTTAAAAAAGAATAACAACACAACCATCCTACAAACAAATAAGTGATAAAAACCACTAAAAAGATCCCGATTTAATACCAATAACTATTAAATTTTATCTTAGAAGATATCAACGATAAACTAGAAATGATGAGGGCAACGACACTTTGTTGTAGAAGAAAAATCGCAACATATTACCACTGATGTTGTAGAAAACATATCAACAATTTGAACTGTAAAGAAATAATGGAACGAGAGAAAGGAAAGAGAGAAAAGAAAATCAAAATTAGTAAAAATAAATGAAATTTGAAATATGAAACCAAATGACTTTTTGTAGAGGAGAGGAGAGAGAGAAAATGAAAGGACGGTTGTTTTAGACATTTTTATTTTACTTTTTAATTTTTTTTTTACAGTTTATAATGTGACATCTGTTGCCACATATATCATTTTTGTTGGGGTACATGCAAATAATTCTATAGTTTTTTTTACAACGAAGATTATATATGTTTCCATAGACACCACATTGGTAACAATGAAATGTTGCCACATATCTCCTTTATGTGACATATGTTACCACTTTTCTCCTTTCTGTGACATATGTTACCACATATCTTCTTTATGTGACATATGTTGCCACATATCTTCTTTTTGTGACATATGTTGCCACATATATCCTTTCTGTTGGGGCACATGTAGATAATTCTGTGATGTTTTTTTTTAAAACATAGGTTATATATGTTGCCACATATATCCTTTTTGTTGGGGCACATGTAGATAATTTTGTGGTGTTTTTTACAACATAGGTTATATATGTTGCCACATATATCCTTTCTGTTGGGGCACATGTAGATAATTCTGTGGTGTTTTTTACAACATAGGTTATATATGTTGCCACATACACCACATTTCTTCTTTTCCATCATAATTGACATTTGTTTCAACAAAAAAAAATCATTCACATTATAAGAAAAAATAAACACTTCACCAATTGTTTTATACAACTTATCAACAAAAAAGGTAATTCACAATGATATACATAACCATCAATCTAATCAATGGTGGATATGTTGCTTCACATCACAATTGACGACTTTGACTTTTTTATCTTTCTCTTTCTCTTTCTTTTTCAATTTCTCCTTCTCCTTCTCTTTCTTGTTCTCCTTGCCTTTTGGGTTTGAGTGTGATACAGAGCAGTAGTCATTGTGTTTTTCTTTCACTAATTATAGATAGTGATTGAGAAATAGATTTTTCAATCTCCTACACTTCAAATATTTGTTGGACAACTGAACAAAACTATATTTCTTAAATCATATGAACAAAATGGTCACTAAAAGAACAACAAAAAGAAATGAATTTTCACTGAATGTTAACATTACATATACATTTTCTCAAAATTATGGCTTTTTGGGTTTGTTAATTTTCTTTCTAAAATAATAAATAATAGGTACCGTTACACTATTATTCATTTTTCACATCTATAGAACGATTTATTCTTCATTAAACCAAGAAAAAAGCTTAGTATTGTTCCAAAATTGTAAAATTTCTAAAAAAAAATGACTTACCCATTTTAAGTCGAACACAATCTTCAGTTCAGAAAGAGGAGAGAGTCACAACCGGAGATGAAAAGGAAGATAAGATAATGGGGGAGAATTTGATAGTCGGATTTTCAGATTTTCTAAAGAGGAAGAAGAAGAGAAGAGATAATATTGGGAGAAGAAGAAGAGAATCCTATTTTCATTTATTTTATTTTATTTTTTAAAATGGTTTGGATAGAATTATAAAAGTTGAAAAAATGAAGTGCTTTTTTGTATTTTATAAAAGATTAGAAAGTTTTAAAAATGTTAATTTGGTCTCATATTTACTTAATTACATTTTAAAAATAATTTGACCAGCTCTTTGTCAATCTGTCACCAAAAACCAAACCAAGAGTTATTTGACACCTTTCATTTAATTTTCTCTACTATAAGTATAAGTAGAAAAAAAGAATACAAAAGAAAATAACTACTGTTAATAAATCGTTATTCTAAATTATTTACAACATTACAGAGAATACCCAAGGAATTTCTAATAAACTATAATTTCTTTATTTAATTTACACAACTTTTACAATTGAAATTTTCCTAGCTCCGATACATGAACGTATGTTGTCTTTGGTTTGAAGTATTAAAGGTTATGCCTTAAATATATTTTAAATAAGTAATGATTGAACAATAAAACTTATAATCAACTTTAAAATGGTACTCCCTCCGTTTAAAAAAGAATGACCATATTTTCTTTTTAGTCTGTTCAAAAAAGAATGGCCCCTTTCCTTTTTTGACAACACTTTAACTTTAACTTTTCACGTGACATGTTTAAGACCACAAGATTAAAGGGCATTTTGGTACATTTGACATAACTTTAATTTAGAACCACAAGATTAAAAAGTCTTTTTTCTTTTTTTAAACTTCGTTCCAAGTCAAACTAGGTCATTCTTTTTTAAACGGAGGGGTTATTAAATACTAAATATTATGAGTTCTTAACTCTTGCAAATGAGTAAAGATTTAATAAAAATAACTTTAATTATTTTTAAAATCCTAAATATTAGAATAATAGTTAAGTAATTATTATTTGAGAGATAATTTTATTTATTGTAGAATCTTTAATGAAGGTCAAGAAGTTCAATCAACATCTCTAAGGGAGTTCATGCTTTTAAAGTAATATAGATTATTTGATCTGACATTAAAAAGTTGATAAATATATATATAAATCTAAGGCAATTCATAAATACTTGCGTATTCATAAGTAAAAATTGGCTCAATGACCATATTTAACTAAAAATAAAATAAAATAGATATTTATGTGAATATATGAATTATCTCATAAGTTTAAAATGAAATGATTAAATAAATTTCTTTTAAATAAAAACATAGTACTAAATACTTTTAAAACAATTTTTTTTTAAAAAAATACATCACATTGAACTTGTAATATAAAAGTTTATACATAAATATTACCTTGAAAGTAAAGCAAAGAAGATTGAGTATAAATTGTTTAATATTTGATTCAATATTGGTGTTATATAACTAACATGGGTTGTGGTACACTGTTGGAGTATTTCACCGTTACTCAGAGGTATCAACAACAGGTATAAGAATTTTTAAGAAAATAAAATAGCTTTACAATAAGACGAATCTCCCACCATAAGGAAAGAGGGTTAGAAGTTGGCAAAAATCACGGTCCTCTACACTTAAAAATATATCATTGATCCTATAAATAGATTATGCCAAGTGAGATAGCAAGAGTAGTATCAATATCAACAACACGTACTTGTATGATTAAATAATGTATAACATAATATCAGGTTAATCTTACATAGAGATCGTTAAGGGTACATACCTGATGTGGAAGACATCATCACAAAAAAAAGCAGAAGCGTTAATCGTAAATTTGTTTCTACCTCCTCGCCCTAACATTTACTCCAACCTTTAGATAGTAGAATCCTTACAAGTTTAAATACAGAATTCATGGAAGTATACCACATTCTGAATATCCATTAATTTCAAGTAACTCAGTCCACCCAAGGATCTCTCTAAAATATCACCTATAAGGAGTTTAACATGTTATCTCGGCCTACTCAAGACCATCCCAACATTTAAACCCACGAACACGACCCTCATGTACAAACATGTGAAGAATGCATCATAATAAATTAATCTGATTCACTCATGGAATCAACACACGAGACAATAATTAAAAACGTATCGGGCGTGTACCTGAGCAATCCATTAATATGTACCTGGTACCTGAGAAAACAGATAATATGTACCAAACATGGAATCTGAGCCAACCAATTATATGTACCTTATGTGGTACTTGAGCCAGCGGACAATCACAACATCACATAATCACAATTAATTCAACCACAATTGTAACACAACAACAAAATAATATAGGTGTATTGCATGAGCTTGATAACAATATATCAATTCACATTCATTCCTTTTTAATTCCCTAGCTTAATATATATAAGTAATACTCAAGAACAATCAACATGTACAGTCACGATCCAAAAATGGATGTGATGACATTCGTCTTATCCTACCAAAAAAAGTCCGCCTAAAACTCAACCATTACGATAAAATGCGGAAATTTCATAATAAACTCAAAAATACCCCCAAAATCTGGTTTTCACGTGTACAAGCCTCTAAAGTATTACAATCAAATCAAAACAAAATATAAGTCTCGTATGACATTGTTTCTAGAGTAGAAAATGATAATAAACAGGAGTAAGAAGGTCTGCTGAGATGACAAACAACTACCTCACAAATCTCTAAGAACCCTCGGAAAAGAAGAGAATATATCACAAATGTCCGGACTAGTAACCTACAAAAACTGTAGAAGCAAAGGGAAAGTACCATACCACACGATACTCAACAAGTAAACCTATAAACACAAGCTAAGGGGATGAAATACGGGTACTCCTTACACCCCAACAAAACCTCCACAACTACAACCTGCATAAAACTAGCCCAACATAACAGTTCACAATTTACAAACACATTTCTCAACAACAACATTTAATAATCACATAATCTCAACAACAAACTCAATATTCATCAATCGCAACCTATATAACTACAACCTGCCTAAAAACCAGCCCAACCTGACAGTTCATAATTCACATAGCACATAACTCAACAACAACATTCTAACAATTACATATCCTTAACAACAATCTCAATATTCATCAATCAAAGTTTCACAGGCACTCACAAAATTAGCGAAACAACATATAAAGTTCACGAATGATAAATATGTGCAATGCAATATCAAGTATAATGATGCATGTCTGACCTAGTGATACACACCAGCTGTCTTTCAGTACGGGACCCATGGGGGACATATCTGTCAATGCATCAATCGTGGCGTGCGATAAGACCCTCGATAATAATAACCATCGTGGCGCACGATACTTTCCTCGAAAAGTAGTATCCATCGCACGTGCGATACGTCCCTCGAAATGGTACACCCTCTTTTATTTTTTATTCTTTCTCAACACGCATAACACTTGTCACAACCATGTCTCAGAATAATGCAAAAATGGCATGTTCACACAAATAATGAGGATATGACCTTTTATATAATAAGACAGAATTCACAACAATGCAACCGTGATACAACATCAAGAAATAAGAATTAAGCCTTGAAATCATTCTCAAACATCACACACCAACAATTTATCACAGTACCTTTTTATTACCCTTTTTTCATAATTAAAATTACTCAACATGGACAAGTCAACCCATCACCAATTTCCATTACTCCAAAACACATATTACAAGAAAATACACGAATTCCATACACTTAACAAGGGTTTAGAAATCCACTTACCTCAATGAATCCATAATTCACTCTGAAACTTGAGTCTTCCCCTTTCGTTGAACTTCCAATTCAAAGCAATATATTCAAATAAATGATCACAATAAGATTCCAAAACTAAGAACACTCATATTACTATGTGTTTATCTTTGACCCAAAAATTCACCCAAGTTTATAATCACGTTCCAATGTTCGATGTCAACTAACATGTCTATTCTTATATTTGTGAAATTCAAGTTTATGGTTAAGTCATAATTTCTCCAAACACTGCAACCCTATTAGATTTCATATACTATAACACACCCGATATTTAATTACATATACTAGTATATCAAAGTCAAGCTACGAATAAACAAATCAATTCATTGAAGACCATATTACAAAACCTATGCACCCTATACATTTCAATATCATCTTGACACCATTATTACTTAATAAATGCCTCAATATTAATCATTATTAGCCAATCATGACACCAAACAATTTTCTCCCCAAAAACATCAGAAGAACAATCTAGCAACATTAGTTGCATCTCACTTTGCAATATTAAATTCAACAAAATTCTATTACTCTACATTCTATATTTATTAATGCTCAATACTAATATGAAATGTGAGATCAACCTTACCTTAAGCCGATCGTGCGCGTGTTGGTAGATCTAAATATTTCATCACCTCTTTCTCTCTTTCTTTTCATTTTTATCGTCTGTAATTTTGACCTTATTCCGTTCATTTTTTTTTTCTCCTTTTGTTGACTTAAACTCTTTAGGGCTTTTGCCCTTAATTCTTTAATTATTTTCTATTATTATCAATAAAATAATACTTTATTAAATCTTGAAACCGTGTCACTCTTTCTTATAAGTCATAAATTATGTATATAAGCTACTAAAAGGGTTAATATAATATAATGGTTAAAATTCATAAAACGACTAAGAGGGTCGTTAAATTATCCACCACTGAAAATCATGTTCGTTCTCAAACATAAAGAAGATTGAAGAATAACCAACATTATAACCTTAGTTATAATGACCTACCACTCGGTTTTCATGTCTCTATGTGAGCTTGTCCTTGAGATCATTCCATAAATATCAATTACTAAGAACTGAACTTTCGAATCAAACTTTGGAAAATCTATAAATCAAAAGTGATTATCAAGCCATATACTAACTCATGAGCCCAATCAAAATCGAAACCCATTGGACCTCAACACAATCATTATGAAGAATCTTTTCTCACTTAACCAAGATAGACTTCTAAATCAATACTTTCTACGACCAGAAGTGAGACTGAACTAACCAACATATACTCATTATGCACAAACCATCACAAATCTTATCAATATTGCCTTTTCACAACACAATTTTTTCCCCGAACTTAAGTTGTAAAAATCTGATATTTAGACATCTAGTGCTAATCAAGGGAGAATCAAATTTATCTAACCCAAAGAAGAACAAGATAAGTAAACACCCAACAAGTGATACACTTCAAAATGTAGAACCTCTAACAACACTTCTAGACGATCGTAATTTTTCATAGCTCGTATATAAGTTCTGAAAATCAAGGTTCTGCGTATAGAATCACTAGTATACTTCAACCACCCCAAACAACGCCAAATATATCATAATTGAAAAGACCAAGTCTGTCCAAGGATACTACCCTATCAAGAGGACATTAGAGGATCGGTACAATCAATCCACCACTAGGGATTCACTCATAGGTATAGGAACTGTCACATCCGGGTTTACCCCCTAGACGTAACCGGCGTCGTCGTCCTCTCGGAGGACTAAGACAAGCCTCTTAGCTTCGTCATAGCATTCATCGACTAAAAATCAGAAAGAATTTAAAACTTTTTATCTAAAACTACTCGGAGGTTTACATAGACCTCTACATACACATAATTATATATATCAAGTATACATAGACTTGTTCACATATGAATATTACTTAGTCTTCTACTTTTATTTCATACACTTATATATTTAGAAAATAATAGTCATAAAACCGTCTCATCTCATAAACCATCTATCGATTACAATAAGTCTTGGGCATAGCCCTACATCAAATGAAAGAAGCCGCATATAAGCTGTCTACTACATCGTCTTAAGAGAATAACGGAGTCAACATAGAATCATAGTATCTACACATCATAAAAGAGAGATATCGGCCACGTCCTCGAGAGAGTGAGGACCTACCACTTGGATGGCAAAATACCCAAGTCTTCCTTCCTAGCAATTTGGATCAAGCTCAACGACCCGAACCTAAAATGTTTGGGAAAAGGGAAAGAAAAGGGATTAGTACTCCACATGTACTAAGTATGGAATCTCATATACAATTACCAATCAAATATATTTAGAAAGGGACATTTATGAAAACATAATAGACTACATATGAAATTAAACCATAGCAAAGCAAAGCATACTAATGATAACCTTCAATAAGTCACAAGTGCAATGATCAAGTAAAATTACCATATCTCCTACTCAATCAAGTAACCTACCAAGACTACAATTAGCAATTTACTTACCAACATACTCGTCATGTCATGATACATCCTTCTTCAAGCAAAGACAACAACATTATATTCATAAGCATGTTACTCAACATACCAACCATTTACATCATACTATCGCCTTACATGCATAATATTGACCTCTCAAAGTTCCTATCAAGGCAAACTAGTGCAAGGCGTAGGTAGAGTCCCATACCCCTACCTAAGCTATAGCCAACCTCTCAAGTTACTTTGATTAGCCTATACCTTATTCATTCATTCATTTTAGTTTAGGGAACATTTGCCTTAACCGACATAGACCACATAATCGAATGTGGAATCCGGTGTCATGAAACCTTACACCGATGGAAGGTGGTCTACCGGCCAAGGTAGAACCTAACGTGAACATAGCTATCTAGGTGGATCCACTAGCTAGTATCCTATGGTGGCAACATAGTTCAAGAACTAAGAGATAGGTATTCCCTCTATATACCATTCGGTAATGGGGCCTCATCTCATGAGAATTCATGAGTGAATATTTCTCAAGGAAAGTCAACACTTCACGTAGATCCATAGGTGAGTATTCCTCTAAGGGAAGTCAACACTCTATAAGGAACAAATGGTGAATATTCCTCTAAGGGAAGTCAACACCTCTCAATGTCAAGTTCGCTCGGTGCTAAGCTAAGTCCCCATTTGTAGAGAAGCCTTTAATCTTTATTAATCTTCTCAATTTAATTAGATAGAAGGGTCAATCCCTTGTATATCATCATTATAGCTCAAATAAGAATTGTATGAGAATTAGTCCTTTCATTAACAATTCATATAGGTGAAGTCA
Organism: Solanum sitiens; assembly: GCA_016801875.1. Lineage (NCBI taxonomy): Eukaryota > Viridiplantae > Streptophyta > Magnoliopsida > Solanales > Solanaceae > Solanum > Solanum sitiens. The sequence continues at coordinate 940,383 of JABWTJ010000287.1, forward strand.
ACCCTCGTACATCTCATCATAATAGGGCACATCGAACAACTTCCCTATATTACATTACACTTAGCAACCTCACAACCAACCTAAGCATATAAGTTCATGTATCATATCAACTTATCACATCAATCAAAGCATACTTCAACATAACATTATCACTTGATGACAATTAACCATAATTTGAAGTAAAGGCTAGGATCATCAAGACTTACCAATACTCCTCCCTAGTCCATCAATAAAGGGCCTTACCATCAACCCATAGATCAACCAATCTTAGATCATCACATCGATGTAATTCAATAATAAATCACAAGAACTAATCAAGGAGAAGCACTATACTATGAAGCAATACTACATCAAAGCTTAGTAACATGATCTCAAGTGTATCTTCTTAACTTAGATTCAATATTCAAGAACATAGGTGTGAAGAACTTCAATTCATCATAATAGACCCATAATCAATGCAATGACAATCATTAAAGACCATTTAACTAATTATGAGATCAATTCTATCAAACTCAACCTAATCCATATCAATTCAACATTTAGGGTTAAGGGTTAGGGGTCATCACCCACAATCTAGATCAAACTACATCAATTCTCCATAGTCAAGTTACAATTCATGATAATCTATTCATTCTAACCCAAAGAATACATAATTAACTCAATTCACATGATCAAATTCGGATTTGGATGAAACCCATAAGAAACTCAACTTTTTGGAAAAAGCTTTGAAGGAACCCTTTGAGGAAAGAATCTCAAAGGTGAATTAGATCCCATACCTGAAGGTTTGATGACGTTTTGATGGTGAATTTCGTGCTAAATCAACCCCCAATGATCTCCCCAAGTTGATCTCCAATGGAGTCTTCCAATAGAGAGAGAAAGTAGAGAGAAGGAAGAGAGTTTTGTTTTTGAGAGAATGATTAGGCTAATGAGGGTTGGGTATTTATAGTAGGGTCTTAAGTCACTTAATTAGTCTCTCTTAAACCCCTAATTACCCCTAAGTCACTTAATTAATTAACTAACTAAAACTAACTTTTCCGAAACTGCCACAGACCTTCCACGACGGATCCCCGACGACGGTCCGTCGTGGGCGTGACGGACTGACATCCCTTCGTCCTGCACATTCGTCACATTGGTCAGAGACTTGTGCAGGCAGAGGCTTTCTCCCCAAGCGCATGACGGTTCCACGACGACGGACCGTCGTGGCCGTGACGGACTGGCTTCCCTCCGTCCTGCACATCCGTCACGCTTGTCAGAGACTTGTGCAGGCGGAGGAAAAGTCCAAGCGCTAAGGCTGGCACGACGGAGGCCTCGACGCCCCGTCGCGCCTGTGACGCCCCGTCATGGGTCCGTCATGCCCTGCTGCTTTAAGGGTCCTCCTCGAGGGTCCTTGTTTGGTCCTTGGGGAGTCGTCCCTTGACTTTTCCAGCATGATACCATCCCTCACAACATTTTACACCTATGGTTACAAATGTTTACCAAATTCCGACTCTTTAACTTGGTTATATCAAAAGGACACTCTAGCCCTCTTAAGAACCAATTTGCCGGACGTTTAAGAGTTTCGGTTCCAACACCACTTCAAAGACTCTAAATATGCCTAATTGGCTAGGAACACTGGTTTAGATCCTAAGGAGTTCATTTAAGTCTTATCTCATGACCTCGATATTTCAAAATGTTACATTATCTCCCCCTTAGGAACATTCGTCCCCAAATGACACCAAACACTCGTAAAAGAGGGAGTAAACTCAAGACTAGCAGCTCAACCAATTCACAATATTCCGTAGCATGAACTACATTATTTCATAAAAATACTTCAAAACATCAATTTACCATACATGATCTCAACATTTCCTCATGAGGTTTTTTCTCCTTTTCATACAGGCATGAGCTCAATCATTTATCACTCAATTTAAATAGTACAAAGCTCATTTTATCAATATGCTCAATACAATATCAGCAAGGATTAACCATACTTAAATCACAAAACTTGACTCAAATATGCAAGAAACAAGACAACTTCCAATTTGTCTAAGGTCACCTTAAAGTGACTCCATTTTTTTGAAGTCTCCAAAACTAGGAGTTTTGCTAAGTTTCACTAAAACAACAGAGATTCACAATATCTAACGCATTTATATCATTAGAGAGAGATACTAACCTTAAACATCAAAAAGATGAGGATAACGGGTTTTCATGTCGGCCTCCGCCTCTCATGTTGCACCCTCTACTAGGTGGTTCCTCCATAACACCATTACGGAGGCTACCTCCTTGTTCCTCAACTTTTTCACTTGCCTATCAAGGATTTGCACCGGAACCTCCTCATAAGAGAGGTTATCCTTGACTCCGAGGCCTTCAAGAGGAAGAATTGACTCGGGATTTCCGACACACTTCTTTAACATGGAGACATGGAAAACCGGATGAACCAAAGCTAGCTCATCAGGTAATCTTAAACGATAAGCAACTTTACCAACCCTTTCTAAAATCTCATAAGGGCCTACATATCGAGGGCTCAACTTCCCTTTCTTGCCAAATCTTACCACACCCTTCATAGGTGAGATTTTTAGATACACTCTATCACCCTCTTCAAACTCCAAGTCCCTTCTTCTATTATCGGCATAGGACTTTTGTCGACTATAGGCTGTTTGCAACCTATTTCTTATGATATGTACATTCTCCAACGTCTTGTAAATCAAGTCGGGACCGAATATCGATGACTCACCTACTTCAAACCATCCTATAGGAGACCTACACCTCCTTCCATACAAGGCTTCATAGGGGGCCATGGAGATGGACGAATGGAAACTATTATTATATGCAAACTCCACCAACGGCAAATGCTTATCCCAACTCCCTTTGAAATCAATGATGCAAGCTCTAAGCATATCCTCAAGAGTCTGAATCGTGCGTTCCGCTTGACCATCCGTTTGAGGATGGAAGGCGGTACTTAATTTCACTTTAGTACCCAAACCTTTTTGAAACGACTTCCAAAATCTAGATGTGAATTGTGCACCTCTATCCGAAATGATGGATAACGGAATACCATGACGACACACAATCTCATCTATGAAAATCTTCGCATAATCTTCCGCCGAATATGTAGATTTGACGGGGATAAAGTGAGCGGACTTAGTCAATCTATCAACAATCACCCATATAGAATCAAATGACTTTTGAGTCCGAGGCAACCCTACTACGAAATCCATATTAATGTCTTCCCACTTCCAAGTAGGAATTTGGATCTCCTGTAGTAAGCCACCCGGCTTTTGATGTTCCGCCTTCACTTGTTGACAATTCGGACATTTAGCAACAAATTCCGCTATATCCTTCTTCAAACCTTCCCACCAATATATTTCTCGAAGGTCATGATACATCTTTGTAGAACCGGGATGGATGGAATAGTGGGATCCATGGGCTTCATCAAGGATCCGATCCCTCAATCCATCCACATCAGGAACACACAACCTCCCTTGATACCTCAAAACACTGTCTTCTCCTAAGGAGAATGATTCGTTCGTCTTGCCAAGAACCGACTCCTTTAACTCCATCAATAGTTGATCAAGGTGTTGTTTGGACTTTACCTCAACCACCAATGATGACTCGGAGCTATGATGAATCGTGGCACCTCCATTTAGCGAACACACCAATCGCACTCCCAATCTAGTCAAACGGTGAACATCTTTTACTAGATCTTTCTTGTCTTCTTCGATATGAGACACACTACCCATAGTCATACGACTTAAAGCATCCGCCACCACATTTGCCTTGCCGGGATGATATAGGACACTCATATCATAATCTTTCAACAACTCTAACCACCTTCTTTGTCGAAGATTCAAATCTTTTTGGGTAAACACATATTGAAGGCTCTTATGATCAGTGAAAACATCTACATGAACACCATACAAGTAGTGTCTCCATATTTTTAAAGCAAACACCACGGCCGCTAACTCAAGGTCATGAGTAGGATAATTTCTCTCATGCACCTTAAGTTGCCGCGAAGCATAGGCAATCACCTTCCCATTTTGCATAAGCACACACCCCAAACCTATGCGGGATGCATCACAATACACAATGAACCCTTTAGATCCTTCCGGTAAAGTTAACACCGGAGCGGAAGTAAGCCTATCCTTCAATAATTGAAAACTCTTCTCACATGCCTCTGACCATTCAAACTTTTTGCCTTTTTGAGTCAATGAAGTCAAAGGAGATGCAATGGAAGAAAAGCCTTCTACGAACCTTCGATAATAACCCGCTAGACCCAAGAAACTCCTAATATCAGTTGGGGTCAAGGGTCTAGGCCAGTTTCTTACCGCATCTGTCTTCCTTGGATCTACCTCAACTCCCTCACTAGAGATAATGTGCCCAAGAAATGCCACCGACCTCAGCCAAAACTCGCACTTGCTATACTTGGCGAACAATTTATGTTCTCTAAGGGTTTGCAATACTACCCTTAGATGATCACTGTGGTCAACCTCATTTTTCGAATACACCAAGATATCATCGATAAATACAATAACGAATGAATCAAGGAAATTTCGAAACACTCTGTTCATCAGATCCATAAACGCCGCCGGAGCATTTGTGAGACCAAAAGACATAACCACGAACTCATAATGCCCATATCGAGTCCGAAAAGCTGTCTTTGGAATATCTTCATTTCTCACCCTAAGCTGGTGGTACCCTGACCTCAAATCAATCTTTGAGAAGTAACTCGCTCCTTGGAGTTGATCAAATAAATCATCAATCCGAGGAAGAGGATACTTGTTCTTGATAGTAACCTTGTTGAGTTGTCGGTAGTCAATACACATTCTCAAGGACCCATCCTTCTTTTTCACGAACAAGACCGGAGCACCCCATGGAGAAATGCTAGGCCTTATAAAGCCCTTGTCTAGCAAATCTTTAAGTTGTGCCTTCAATTCCTTTAACTCGGCCGGAGCCATTCTATAAGGAGGAATAGAAATAGGATTTGTTTCCGGTAGCAAATCGATACCGAAATCGATTTCCCGTTCGGGAGGAATGCCAGGAAGGTCATCAGGAAAGACCTCCGTAAATTCACTCACCACGGGGACTGACTCTATAGGAGGAACTTCGGAATCCACTTCTTGGACTCTCACAATATGGTAGAGACACCCCTTCGAGATCATTTTACACGCCTTTAGGCATGTTATGAAACGACCTCTAGGAAGAGAATTTCCACCCTTCCACTCAATAACGGGTTCATTTGGGAAACAAAACCTCACAATTTTGGTCCTACAATTGATGGAAGCGAAACTAGCATGCAACCAGTCCATACCTAATATGACATCAAAATCAATCATGTCTAGCTCAACTAGATCAATATGAGAAACTCTATGAGGTATTGAAATAGGACAATTTCGATAGACTCTTTTTGCTACCACTGACTCACCCACCGGGGTAGACACCAAAATAGGTTCATGCAAAACATCGGGTAATGTACTAAACTTCTTAGCTACCAATGGAGTAACGAAAGACAAAGTAGCACCCGGATCAAGTAATGCATACACATCAATGGCAAAGATTTGTAACATACCAGTCACCACATCGGGAGAGGCCTCTTGGTCATCTCTAGTACGAAGAGCATAAAGACGGTTCTTTTTGGGAGCACTATTAGAACCACTTGGATGACCACCCCTCTCTTGTCCCTTAGCATTTGGACAATCCCGCACCTTGTGACCAATCTTTCCACAACCAAAGCAATTTCCCGTTCCAATCAAACATTCTCCATAGTGACCTTTCCCACACTTAGAACATGTAGGCTTCTCATTAGATGAGTTCCCATCCTTTCCCTTGGCAACTTTTGGTCTAGGAGCTTTAGAATCCCTAGTCTTGGGAAATTTGGATGGAACGTGGTTTGAGAACCTCTTTTTGAATCTAGGCCTGTCTTGAATTCCCAACCTATCTTTAGCAGTTTCACTCTCAGAAGACCTTGTCCTCCTTGAGTCCTTATCCTTATCCTTCCTTTTTGCTCTAGCCTCCTCAACCCTTCTTGCATGCACCATGAGACGACCAATGTTCATGTTATCATGTAGCATAGCCGATTGACACTCCTCTTGTAAATCGTCCGATATACCTGTCACATATCGACTCATTTCGTCTCTAGGATCGGAGACCAAAGACGGAGCATATTTGGCCAATTGAGTAAATTTCAGAGAATACTCATGAACACTCATCGTTCCTTGGCGGAGATTGATGAATTCCACCACCTTCGTTTCCCTCATCTCTCTAGGGAAGAACCGATCAATGAAGGCCCCTTTGAATAACTCCCACGTCACTAACCCACTTCCAAGTGGCCTGTTGTCCTTCCATTGCGCATACCATATCTGAGCGACATCCTTGAGTTGGTAGGAGGCCAACTCGGCATTCTCGCTAGACGACAGCCCCATAGCACACAAAATCTTGTGAACCTCATCAATAAATTCCTGAGGGTCTTCATCAACCTTCGACCCATAAAAGACAGGAGGATTCATTCGAGTGAAATCCCTAAGTCTGGAGGCCATAGTCTGTTCATGGACTCTAGGTGCCAAATCCCTATTGGCTTGGGCAGTCATAGCTTGGGCTTGCACTGTTGCGGCTTGAGCTTGAGTAGTCATGGCTTGAGCCATTTGAGCAATAATAGCTCTCATCTGAGCTTCTGTCATCGGTGGAGGATCAGCAGGAACCTGGTCATCAATAGCAACCTCTTCAAGAGGAGGAGCAGGTTCGTCACGAGGAATTCCCGCAGCAGCCATCTCTTCCTCAAGTCTTCGAGCCGCATTTCTTCTAGTATTCATCTCCTATAACCAAAACACAAGGTTCAGGCGAAAGCATATACGACGTACATTCTAGGGGCACGATATGGATTTCCAACAATGAGAATGATTCCTAATCATCAAATAAGTTCCTATTCATAAGTGTGGCGCGCTTCACAATTATGAATACAAACTTAAATAACGTGGTTGAGAGAGAGACGTTAACATCAAGGATATTCAACCTCATGCTCTGATACCAAGTTTGTCACATCCGGGTTTACCCCCTAGACGTAACCGGCGTCGTCGTCCTCTCGGAGGACTAAGACAAGCCTCTTAGCTTCGTCATAGCATTCATCGACTAAAAATCAGAAAGAATTTAAAACTTTTTATCTAAAACTACTCGGAGGTTTACATAGACCTCTACATACACATAATTATATATATCAAGTATACATAGACTTGTTCATATACGAAGATTACTTAGTCTTCTACTTTTATTTCATACACTTATATATTTAGAAAATAATAGTCATAAAACCGTCTCATCTCATAAACCATCTATCGATTACAATAAGTCTTGGGCATAGCCCTACATCAAATGAAAGAAGCCGCATATAGGCTGTCTACTACATCGTCTCAAGAGAATAACGGAGTCAACATAGAATCATAGTATCTACACATCATAAAAGAGAGATATCGGCCACGTCCTCGAGAGAGTGAGGACCTACCACTTGGATGGCAAAATACCCAAGTCTTCCTTCCTAGCAATTTGGATCAAGCTCAACGACCCGAACCTAAAATGTTTGGGAAAAGGGAAAGAAAAGGGATTAGTACTCCACATGTACTAAGTATGGAATCTCATATACAATTACCAATCAAATATATTTAGAAAGGGACATTTATGAAAACATAATAGACTACATATGAAATTAAACCATAGCAAAGCAAAGCATACTAATGATAACCTTCAATAAGTCACAAGTGCAATGATCAAGTAAAATTACCATATCTCCTACTCAATCAAGTAACCTACCAAGACTACAATTAGCAATTTACTTACCAACATACTCGTCATGTCATGATACATCCTTCTTCAAGCAAAGACAACAACATTATATTCATAAGCATGTTACTCAACATACCAACCATTTACATCATACTATCGCCTTACATGCATAATATTGACCTCTCAAAGTTCCTATCAAGGCAAACTAGTGCAAGGCGTAGGTAGAGTCCCATACCCCTACCTAAGCTATAGCCAACCTCTCAAGTTACTTTGATTAGCCTATACCTTATTCATTCATTCATTTTAGTTTAGGGAACATTTGCCTTAACCGACATAGACCACATAATCGAATGTGGAATCCGGTGTCATGAAACCTTACACCGATGGAAGGTGGTCTACCGGCCAAGGTAGAACCTAACGTGAACATAGCTATCTAGGTGGATCCACTAGCTAGTATCCTATGGTGGCAACATAGTTCAAGAACTAAGAGATAGGTATTCCCTCTATATACCATTCGGTAATGGGGCCTCATCTCATGAGAATTCATGAGTGAATATTTCTCAAGGAAAGTCAACACTTCACGTAGATCCATAGGTGAGTATTCCTCTAAGGGAAGTCAACACTCTATAAGGAACAAATGGTGAATATTCCTCTAAGGGAAGTCAACACCTCTCAATGTCAAGTTCGCTCGGTGCTAAGCTAAGTCCCCATTTGTAGAGAAGCCTTTAATCTTTATTAATCTTCTCAATTTAATTAGATAGAAGGGTCAATCCCTTGTATATCATCATTATAGCTCAAATAAGAATTGTATGAGAATTAGTCCTTTCATTAACAATTCATATAGGTGAAGTCAACCCTCGTACATCTCATCATAATAGGGCACATCGAACAACTTCCCTATATTACATTACACTTAGCAACCTCATAACCAACCTAAGCATATAAGTTCATGTATCATATCAACTTATCACATCAATCAAAGCATACTTCAACATAACATTATCACTTGATGACAATTAACCATAATTTGAAGTAAAGGCTAGGATCATCAAGACTTACCAATACTCCTCCCTAGTCCATCAATAAAGGGCCTTACCATCAACCCATAGATCAACCAATCTTAGATCATCACATCGATGTAATTCAATAATAAATCACAAGAACTAATCAAGGAGAAGCACTATACTATGAAGCAATACTACATCAAAGCTTAGTAACATGATCTCAAGTGTATCTTCTTAACTTAGATTCAATATTCAAGAACATAGGTGTGAAGAACTTCAATTCATCATAATAGACCCATAATCAATGCAATGACAATCATTAAAGACCATTTAACTAATTATTAGATCAATTCTATCAAACTCAACCTAATACATATCAATTCAACATTTAGGGTTAAGGGTTAGGGGTCATCACCCACAATCTAGATCAAACTACATCAATTCTCCCTAGTCAAGTTACAATTCATGATAATCTATTCATTCTAACCCAAAGAATACATAATTAACTCAATTCACATGATCAAATTCGGATTTGGATGAAACCCATAAGAAACTCAACTTTTTGGAAAAAGCTTTGAAGGAACCCTTTGAGGAAAGAATCTCAAAGGTGAATTAGATCCCATACCTGAAGGTTTGATGATGTTTTGATGGTGAATTTCGTGCTAAATCAACCCCCAATGATCTCTCCAAGTTGATCTCTAATGGAGTCTTCCAATAGAGAGAGAAAGTAGAGAGAAGGAAGAAAGTTTTGTTTTTGAGAGAATGATTAGGCTAATGAGGGTTGGGTATTTATAGTAGGGTCTTAAGTCACTTAATTAGTCTCTCTTAAACCCCTAATTACCCCTAAGTCACTTATTTAATTAACTAACTAAAACTAACTTTTCCAAAACTGCCACAGACCTTCCACGACGGATCCCCGACGACGGTCCGTCGTGGGCGTGACGGACTGACATCCCTCCGTCCTGCACATTCGTCATGTTGGTCAGAGACTTGTGCAGGCGGAGGCTTTCTCCCCAAGCGCACGACGGTTCCACAACGACGGACCGTCGTGGCCGTGACGGACTGGCTTCCCTCCGTCCTGCACATCCGTCACGCTTGTCAGAGACTTGTGCAGGCGGAGGAAAAGTCCAAGCGCTAAGGCTGGCACGACGGAGGCCTCGACGCCCCGTCGCGCCTGTGACGCCCCGTCATGGGTCCGTCATGCCCTGCTGCTTTAAAGGTCCTCCTCGAGGGTCCTTGTTTGGTCCTTGGGGAGTCGTCCCCTGACTTTTCCAGCATGATACCATCCCTCACAACATTTTACACCTATGGTTACAACTGTTTACCAAATTCCGACTCTTTAACTTGGTTATATCAAAAGGACACTCTAGCCCTCTTATGAACCAATTTGCCGGACGTTTAAGAGTTTCGGTTCCAACATCACTTCAAAGACTCTAAATATGCCTAATTGGCTAGGAACACTGGTTTAGATCCTAAGGAGTTCATTTAAGTCTTATCTCATGACCTCGATATTTCAAAATATTACAGGAACACATGTGAGCATATACAACAAATTATGCTCCAAATCATGTCCAAAAAAAAGTAGTTGGGTCACATAAGAATGTACGAAACCAAAATTGAATAACACAATATACTCCCTCCATAGCGCCGATATCAAACATTTTCATTCATATGACTCCATCTTCTTGATTTTTAATCACCCCCAATCAATCATTCTTATCAAATATAAAAAAATACTTGATTCATCAAAACCCACACACTTCTCATAATTTTCATTGAATCCAAACTTTACTCTCAAACCGTCATTAGTATCAAAGTCTTCTTATCAAATACATGTTCAAACTAGGGCTACTCTCTTTCTATTTAAGCATTCTATGGCAAGTACGAGTCCTACACAAGATTGATAACACTAATTTCAAATTTGATAGTACCTTTCCATCGAGATAAAACTATTAAATCACACCCAAAGTAAACTCCACAGAACTTCCACATACCATGCTTTAACTACCATTTCAAATCATCACATACCTCATGCCAACACTTAGAAAAATCTTTCGTCTCCCCAATTATTCTATATACTATGAGCACATAATCTCTATTTACCATCACATATCTATCTAACGCATCTCAACAATCTGTAGTCCCATTTTAAAAAAAGTAGTTTCAATTCCCTAAAAATCCTCAATAACCATGTATAACTGTAGGTCCAGCGCATCCATAAATCACATACCATAATTTAAACAATCTAGCCTACCATAACAATGTAGAATCTTTCACACATCATTGTTTGTCACCAAATCAAAACTCAATCTTCATTAAAGTCATTGATAAACCCCTAAGCAGTTTGTACCGAATCAATCCACCTTGCATAATCATTTCTAAACTTAAAGGTGAAAATCCTTACAACCTTTCAACTTTGAACCAAAGATCTATACGAGATGACTTATTCCTTCAGCTTCCTTAAATTCTTTCCATGACAGAAATTTCAAATACGTTGAACTCTTTAAGACACTAAAATTTTGTTCTTTTTGCTAACTCACTTACCAGTCTTATTCTTTTGCCAACCACCCATGAAATTTTTACCTTATCCTCTAAATCATAACATTATGTGAAACACCTCTTAGTTATAAAAATAAAAAATCACCAAATTTACTACTCAAATTTTAAGTCCTTCCAAATGCTTCATACTCAATGCAATCAATCATTTCTTACCTTACCAATTCATACCTTGACAAAACATACTTCTACAAACATAAAATCTATTAAATACTTAATTTTTTTTATCGCAACCATGTACACAATTCCATTATCTATCAACATTAACTCATACCTTGAAGATCTTTATGAATTAACATATCTAGACTATAATTGATCGCCTCTCCATTGATATTACCATTTTCTTTGTTAAATCCAGCACGTACTCATTACCAAACTCAAAAATGCTAAAACAACTTACAATAACACTAGAGCTGAATGTCTGAAAACACATTTCTCAAATTTTATCCAATAGTTTTTAACCAATATGATGAACCCGTGACACTGTTATCATAAGTAGAGAAAAATAGATGAAATCACGCATCTCTGAACTCTATTTTCTACTATTTGAAGGTACATCTTTTGTCTTTGCACTCAAAGTAAATATCTTTTGTTCTTGATCGCCTCTTTTCAAAGACTAAGCTACATTACACTAATTTTTTTTATTTCTAACTCTAGCTCCTTTCAATTATATTTAAGCGGTGTCTCAACACCTCCGATAACTTTCTATGCAATCAAGATACTCACCAAATAGTGTCAAACCACATTCTTAAATACTTGTAAGTCGCCAGTACAAAACAAAATTTGTTTAACCAACAATCCTTATTATATAATTGCATCTAAATCACAATCCATCATGGAATTTTATTACCATCATGCTCATTTGCTCTTGTCATCACCACAAAGTCAATCTTTTCATCAATATGACACCTTAAATTCAGTTATACGAACAAAAATCAAAGGACTAACCCAATCTTATATGCACTTTCTTACTAACCTCTTCAAATACCTTCCTACTAGTATACTCTTTGGTACTTCTTTTATACATAAGCTTGTCATTCTTATATCTATCCATTCCCTTGGACATTAAAATGAAATCTTCGGTCCTTATTTAGAACCTCCGAGATACATATATAAACTTAACACATTAATATCATATCGACGATTCACCACTAAAATTTTCCTTATACACATGTTTAACCCCAAGCATTTGCAGTACCAACCTAGATAGTTGGTTTCTCAAATATAAATACAATATCGAATCTCATTATATGAGCATGTGATACAATTGGTGACTTTTTAAGTAGTTAGTAATCGGAATTGACATCAACATATCCATTTTCATATACCATTAATACCATATTGTGAAGTCTGTTAAATCCACCACTAGAACACATCATACCTATCGAGAAGATTGTACCCAATTAGACCACACAAGTACTAATCCCACTACTAGATGACTAGACAAAAAAAGAGTATAAGACGCTCATGAAGTCCCTTAACCATTGTTAAACCTAACAATTTATTTATCCTCAAAGTGATTTATCAAACCATAACCTCACGCAATTCCTTAGAATCATTGAATATTCTAAATCTTACCCCACATCATCTCCATAAGTATATCACTCCAACCCTAATACCATATCTAACATCCAAGCCATACGCAACACCAACTACTGACATGAGGAAATATGCACGAGTCATCACATAAATAAGAGTGAATGGAATAAAGCAATAAGAATCAAATAGGATCAAGTATGCACGATAAAGATTCAAGAAGGAATTTTTTTCTTAAAAGTCACTACAACCTCTCGATCCTCGAGACTCTACTTTGATTCGACTTGTACACATGTGAGACCTATGAACCTTACAGGGGCGGAACTACACTAGGCTGTCGGAAAATTACATTGTATATGTAAGTAAAATAATAGTATAGATGGTTAAATAATACATTTTGGACACCCTTAAACAATAAAGTCTTTTAGCCCAATGGTTCCTGCTGCTCAGCTGAAATTAAGGCATATGCCAACATCTGATCCCAGGATCGATTCCCCCAAACTACGCTTTTTTTATATATTTGAAAAAACTCCTAATTAACTTCTAAATCATAATTAATACATATTTAGTTTTTAAAAAAAATTCAAAAATACTATTATTTACTAAATTATCTAATAAAAAAACTCCTAATTAACTTCTAAATCATAATTAATACATATTTTATTTTTAAAAAAATTCAAAAATAGTATTATCTACTAACTTATCTGAAATTAGAGACTTGCAAGTTAAAAAATTAAGGGAAAAAATTTTAGTAGCCAAATGTATTTTGAATTGATTTACTTTTGATTTTTATTCTTTTCCTTAAAACTTTAAATAAAATTCAAAATTAATTATTTAATTTAAAGTTAATTAGAAAATTCTATGTTTATTTTTTTAAAACTACTAAAAGTGATAAATGCTCCACATAAAATTTCTTTAAATAAAACTTGTTTCGTTCTACTTTTTATTTTTCATATTTCGTTCTTAGTCATTAGAGGCTCGTGAAATAGTGAAGCATAAAATAAATTTCATTGTAAACTATTTTTTTCTTTGTCCGTTCTCTTCCTATTAAGTAAACACGACTATTAAAGATAAATATTATGTAGTTCGATTTTAAATTTTTTGATATATTTTTAATTAAAAAAATTAATCATTAATGTTACGTTGTTTGATTTACAAAATTTTAGTGCACCATTCATTAAGTTATTATTATTTACCTATGCGATTTTTGGACACCCTTCGTAAAATTTCTGGCTACGCCACTGGAACTTGAGCTCTGATTCCATTTTGTCACGACCCAAAAATGGATGTGATGAGATTCGTCTTATCCACCAAAACAAGTAAGCCTAAAACTCAACAATTACAATGAAATGCAGAAACTTTATAATAAACTCAAAAAATACCCCCAAAATCTGGTTGTCACGTGTACAAGCCTCTAAAGTATTACAATTGAATCAAAAGAAAATACAAGTCTCATATGTCATTGTTCTAGAGTAGAACAAGATCATAAACAGGAGTAAAAAGGTCTGTTGAGATGACAAATAGCTACCTCAAAAATCTCCAAGAAGCCTAAAAAAGAAGAGAATATATGACAAAGGTCCGGGCTAGTAACCTACAAAAACTATAGAAACAAAGCGTAAGTATCATACCACACGGTACTCAACAAGTAAACCTATAAACACAAGCTAAGGGGATGAAATACGGGCAATTCATACACCCTAACAAAACCTCCACAACTACAACCTGCATAAAATCAGCCCAACCTAACAGTTCACAATTTACAAGCACATTGCTCAACAAGAACATTCTAATAATCACATATTCTCAACAACAAACTCAATATTCATCAATCACAACCTGCATAACTACAACCTGCCTGAAAACTAGCCCAACCTGACAATTCATAATTCACATAGCACACAACTCAACAATAACATTCTACCAATTAGATATCCTTAACAACAAGCTCAATATTCATCAATTAACGTTCCACACGCACTCACAAGATTAGTGAAACAACATATCAAGTTCACGAATGATAATTATGTGCAATGCAATATAAAGTATAGTGATGCATGTCTGACCTAGTGATACAGACCCGCTGTCTCTCAGTTTGGGACCCATGGGGGATATATCTGTCAATGCATCCATCGCGGCGTGCGATACGACCCTCGATAATAATATCCATCGTGGCGCACGATACGTCCCTCAAAAAGTAGTATCCATCGTGCGTGCAATACGTTCCTCGAAATGGTACATCCTCTTTAATTTCTTATTCTTTCTCAATGCACATGACACTTGTCACAACCATGTCTCAGATTAATGCAAATGACATGTTCAGACAAATAATAAGGAGATGAACATTTTCATAATAAGAAACAGTTCACAACAATACAACTGTGATACAACATCAAGAAATAAGCATTAAACCTTCAAATCATTCTCAAACATCACACACCAACAATTTATCACACTACCTTTTTATTACCCTTTTTTCATCATTAGAATTTCTCAACATGGACAAGTCAACCCATCACCAATTTCCATTACACCCAAACACATATTACAAGAAAATACACGAATTCCATACACTTAACAAGAGTTTAGAAATCCCCTTGCCTCAATCAATCAAGAATTCACTATGAAACTTGAGTCTTCCCCTTTCGTTGAACTTCAAACTCAAAGCAATATAGTCAAATAAATGATCACAATAAGATTCCAAAACTAACAACACTCATATTACTATGTGTTTAGCTTTGACCCAAAAATTCATCTAAGTTTATAATCACGTTTTTATGTTCAATGTCAATTAACATGTCATCTATCATATTTGTCAAATTCAAGCATAGAGTTAAGTCATAATTTCTCTAAACACTACAACTCAAATAGATTTCATATACTATAACACACCCGATATTTAATTATAGTATATTAAAGTCTAGCTACGAATAAGCAAATCAATTCACACCCTATACATTTCAATATCATCTTGACACCATTATTACTTAATAAATGCCTCAATATTAATCATTACTAGCCAATCATGACACCAAAAAATTTCCTCCCAAAAAACATCAAAAGAACGATCCAGCAACATTAGTTGCATCTCACTTTGCAATATTAAATTCAACAAAATTGACCATACTTGTGTCGATAGGGCTATATATGTTATCGCCTCTTTCTCCCTTTCTTTTCCTTTTCATCATCTGTAATTTTAACCCTATTCTATTCGTTTGTTTTTCTTTTTCCCCTTTTACTGACTTAAAATAGTTTAGTACTTTTGCCCTTAATTCTTTCTTTCTTTCTTTCTTTATTTATTTTCTATTATTATCAACCAAAATAATCCTTTATTTAATATCATAATCATATCACTCATTCTTATAAGTCATAAATTATTTATAAAAGCTACTAAAAGGGTTAGTATAAATGTAATGATTAAAGTTCATAAAACGACTAAGAGGGTTGTTACATGTATACATAACGTAAATCGAAAAATAATTCAACCATCACTTACTTTAAGCAAACCTTCCTAGACAATTTCTATATCAAAATCCAATTAACCAGGTTACCACCCATAGGATAACAAACAAATACTTCCCTAAGGTGATCCTAATAAAGTACCTTACCACCCTAAGAAAAATAATAAAATAAAAATCAACGCATTCAACCAACAAAGTCCGTGCCTGAGGGCCTATGCATGAAATCACTCATCATACTGCAACATACTATGTATTTAGAGGCATGTCTAACTACTCAGCTAAGTCAAGTCGACATAGGCACCAAGCAATTGTCACAAATTTTGAAACTCGAGCTTCTGACATCGTGAAGGTGAATTTTGATTGATATAGGCCTTGAATTCATAGGTTATCACCCCTTTATCGAAGTTTTAGCTTGCTCCTAGTCTAGAAAAAGTAATATAACACCAAATCAGTCTTAAATGGCTTAAATATTACCAAATCATAACTTTATACCAAATCCAAGTCTATCTCATTATCGTTCCACCAAACTTATGTTCCTCCCTTATTAATTCACCTCGATCTACTAATTTCATGGTTACACTTGCGAATTATGATAATATAATTACAAATAAACAATTTTGGCAAAAAACCCAAGGTTTTTACACCCATCAATTCTTATTGCACAATATTTTTCCATCCTAGGTCAAATTAAACCCTTCCAAAGGCCCACAACTATCAATTCTAAGGAATTCAAATCGAAGTCCCTAGTAGGGAAAACGATTTATTAACTTTACAAAGACTCCTAATGGAAAAACGATGAAATTTACCCTAAGTTGCCTTA
Organism: Solanum sitiens; assembly: GCA_016801875.1. NCBI lineage: Eukaryota > Viridiplantae > Streptophyta > Magnoliopsida > Solanales > Solanaceae > Solanum > Solanum sitiens. Next base: position 957,506 of record JABWTJ010000287.1, read on the forward strand.
ACATTTCTCCAAAACTTTATTGAAAAAGAATGAGCAATTTTGGGGAATTTTCTACATTTAATACGACTTACCCCGCCATAGTGGCCTAATACCACTATAGTTGAGGTGTAGTAGCGGGAATTTCCTTGATCATTGTAATGGCATATAACCCTTTAGTATGGATTACACAAGATAGAACCTCCGAAATCCTCCCCAAATTGCACATTTCACAACACATCTTCACACCTTGTTGTTCCATACCAACCCCTTCACGCCAAGTTTGATATTGGGCCCCAAATTCAATTATGCATAGTCCTACAGGCTCCTTAACGTCTAAGATAAAAATAAAACTATCTTCAACTTAAATATCTTACCGAATTCTTTCCTAGATTTCCCTGACTTCACCTTGCTAAAATTTTGTCTGAGTCTAGCCTATACAAAAATTTTCAACTTACCACCCAAAAAATTTTCCCGCTAAAGTTCTTTTACGTTCATTTCATACATAATAAAATGAAGGGTCATTACAATAGATATCAATTTATTAATCATTGATCTCTAAAGGATCAAACAAGAAAGGAGAGATAAATCAAGAAAACGGTAGTTCAGGATCCTCAAACAAGTGAGGGTACTGGTTTTGCATGTCCCACTCAGTTACCCAAGTGGGTTCTTCTATTGAATGATGCTTTCATTGAATCTTCACCGATCTTATTTCCTTTATTCTCAAATCTCGAACTTCTCTAATCAAGAATAACAGTTGACTCCTCCTCATCTTGATGGTCCTTATATCAAAGGATAGAATCCCACTTGATAATGTACTTCCCATTGTCGTAGTACCACCTCAACATCGTAACATTGGAACTGGATATCCCCCAATAGATTTGGAGGGATTGCTAACATATAAGCTATGATCCCCACACTTTTGTGAAACTCAAATGGACCGTTATATCAAAAGCTAAGCTTACCCTACTTGCCAAGCCTCATTATTCCTTTCATTGGTGATACTTTCATTAGAACCTGTTCCCCAACTTGAAATTCCATATCTGTTTCCATGTGATCTAAATACTCTTTTTTGAGATCTGAGCTGCCAATAATTTTGTTTGGATACCTCTCACCTTTTCGAGCTTCTCTTACCAAGTCGGCACCTAGAGGCTTCACATTTCCTGCCTCAAACTACCATCTGGTCGATCTACATTTCCTTCCATAAGTTGTCTTTAATGGTGCCATGTGTATACTGGAGTGATAATTGTTGTTGTAAGCAATTATCATTCATACTTTCCGGACCAAGGAAGTAATGAATGGGAAAGAGATTAAACAACGACGATTTAGTGGGATAATACACTATCTAATAGCCTGATCCACCAACCGCGATGAGTAATCTGGAATAAAGGTCAAGGGTCAGTAAAGAGTACACCCATAAATGGACCAAGTTGCATTGTGAAATTCTTTATTTGGAGAACCAATCACTTAGCATATACATAACTTACCAACCGTGCATGTTAACATTAGTATAGAATTACTTTTATTGGAATTATTGCGTTAAGAACTTGTGGGAACACATGTACCCTAGTATCATCTCATATTGATATTTTAAAATGCAAATCCTGTTTACTTGTTACTTATTTTCTACAAATCAACAAAATATTACTTTAGTTACAAATTCCCCCTTTTTACCTTTTTACGGATGAAATTTGTCGAGAAGTATAAATTACCATAAATTAGCCTAAGTGTAGACCATATTCCTCGTGAGATCAATGCTAACTTAAAGTTAGGTTCTTTATTTGACAACGACCGCTTATACTTCTTTATGGAGGTGTACTTTGGGCTATCATTCCTTAAGATCGGGATATGGGTTTTGAGCTGGAGTGAGTCTTTTGTAACTCCGATGGTGGGTGTTGATGCACATAATTCCGTTATGATGGACTTTTGGTTATGGGATATTATAGAATATTCTAGATGCAGTTCGAGGTAAGAAAACATTTTTACTAGCCGCTGTTCGAGGTCTCGGCACATTTTTACTTGGTGTAAGTTGAGGTCTGGGTGCATTACTTGTATTTGGGCTTGACTCCTGATGGTATGCTTCTATTGGAATCTTTTATGTGCCTTAGCCATGGTTTAAGGTCTGGGGTTCCGTCTCTCCAGTTCTAGAATATATCTAATCTTAGTGAGGAATAACTTTAGCTCTTCTATTTTCTCATCACACTAATGGAGGTCCGTTTAGGTTAATTTTAGAGCAAACTACAAAAATCTCACTAGTTTAAATCCTAATTACTAGGATTCACGATAGTTTCATATCTCGTTCTTTGGATACATGTATCTTAACACGACATATACATGTATTTCATGTCTTATTGTTTGGATACATGTATGTTAACTCGACTGAACATGTTTCTGGCGAATTTAATAAGAGAGTTACATGTTTTATTCACTAGAGTTAAATTGCAAATTATTTCCTTAATTAAAATAGTAATTGACTACGCCAAAAGATTTTCAACATCCCAATATACCAACTATATCAAACTTTCCAAACATATCAATTTCATAAAATAATAATACTTGTAAACTTCATCTTATTGGCAGTAAATAGTTTTTTATTTCTTTACTTAGTTGCATGCATCTATATGTCTATTTCCTAATTTATATAATTACTTCTACAATATATATAATTATTTATCTTTGGTGTATCTTACTTACAATAGTAGGGATACACGTATCTGAGGGTCTTTTTTTAGATTGATTACATTTGTATCTATTATACATGATCATGTATTTAAGTTACATCCTTTAGATACATTTATATATTAAAACATATATAACGACAATGTCTACCATACTGATAAAATCTTCGTTAGCTACATATGCACGTATAACCTAATAGACATATGAAGACTTACTCAATATACAATGAGAAAAAAACGATAGATGAACTTGTTTAAATACAGCAAATACATCTAATAAATAAGATTCAAAACTTTTGAGACTGAGATACATAACATTAGTTTTAGATATAAAGAAGAAATCATGATTAATTCTTCTGCCCATTGTATCATTGTCGTTCAAATAGAGATAACACACAATCATTATGAAAAATAGACTTGAAATCAATGGCTTCAATGATAAAGAGTTTGTGGCGTCATCGACAATACATGTGAACTGTTTGGATTATCCATCGATTAAATTGGAAGTCTTTCTTTGTAATAGTTGCTTTGGTTTGGTCTCGTTTGAACGGAAAAATACAAAATAAGGTTTGGGTTTAGGAGATTTTGTCAGTCATGGTGATGATATCTTGAGAGGAAGAGACTAGATTAGCCACTGTTTGAATGTAATTGTGTGGTGAGATTTTTGAATTAGAAAGGAGGAGAGATAATTATGTGATAAATAATGGAGGAGTGAATTAAGATACTGTGGTTTATTTGGAGCGAACGAATAAATTAAAAAGATAATTAATCAATCTTAATTTTAAGGGACATGAGAATATTTTTGTATCTTAAATAATATATGGTATACAATATTAAAAGTTGTAATCTATGTAATTGCTTAATACTAGAGAAAATATTAGTATATATGATAGTAATGTATGTCTAATAAAGTAGTTTATCTATACTTTTATACCAATTACACACGAGTGTACCTTCTGGGTTTATGGGGGTATACTGAGTTATAGCTAATTTCTTTACTTTATCAGTCGTTTTTTTCTATATTATCGAGGTGTATGGTTAGCCTTATCACTATTGTTCTATTTTCTTGCCCCCTCGATACCATTTTACTTCTCTCTTTGCATCATGTAGTTACTTTCTAAGCTTACCTTGCCTATGACGTGTACTAGGTACCTCTTATTCTTACTACATTCTGGATCCATTTTCTTGATGCATATCCTAGAACTTGCCGACAATGTTCTTATCATGTATAGCTGCTGAGACATCTGGAGATGCATGGTAAGTTGATGGCATTCTATTTTAACTCATTTCCACCTTTATATTTTTTTTGTCAAGTGTTTTGTATTCGAGAAAAGTATGTACTTATTTTTGTCATTTTTTTGGAGCTTCTACTCATTTTAGTAGCTTAGTACTATCATCCACGATGTGGTGAGATTGGATCATGTATTGTTGTATGTATTTATGTTATTTCTTATTTTCCGTTATTTACTCCCCCGTTATATTTTTATTGTCTGCTGATTTAAATGATTCTGCCACTATGACTGTTACTTGAAATTCTTAGATATAGGTTGGCTTAACTGATGGTGAACCCACCCTCGGTCTGTGGGTGGGGATTCGTAAGTGGGAGATGTTTTTGAACTTTAGTTTTACGTTGGAGATTTAGGGAGGGGCTTAGGGTTAATTAATTCATTAAGTAGGGTCGTTTAATACTAATTAAGACACCTATAAATATCTACTAAGCTCCAAAACTAAGTCAACTAGTTCATTCTCTCCAGACCCCAAAATAAAATTCTTCCCTCCAAAATATTCTCTCTCTAAAACCTCCATTAAAAAAGAAGAAGAAGAAGAAGTCAAGGTCTAGGGCTCAAGAACTCACCTTTAGCCATCAAATTCGTGAAAGATCATTAATTAAGGTATGCTAGTTTTGATTCATGGTTAGCTTTCCATCCATGAATCCTTAAACTCTCAATTTCAATGTAGCCATGCATTCTTCTTAAAAACGTTTTCATTAATTGTCTTATATTATGATTGAATTACGATTATTTGGGGTTTATAATAAAATCTCCCGTGAATCCATGAGTTTCCCATATCTAATTTATGGCTTGTGATTTGGATGAATTGTAGTAACTATAAATTAGTACCTGTAGTAGTTTAGTTATTTGATTCATGCTTCCATCTATATCTAATGTAGTGATTCTTGATTGATTGGTTGAATGTGATCTACCCTTGAAGTTCAAAACATGAGAACTAGCTATATGTATGTGACTTGTATGTATTCAATTAGATTGCTTTGAGAGTAAAGTGTTTCTGTTATGATCTAATTGTGGGGTTGATTTGATGATTATCCTCATGTACACACTTAGTATGAATGCCATATAATGTGAAAGGATTGTCATATGTAGTGATTCTACGGTTTGAAGATTACTCTCACCTATTGAATCTAGGAGCTTTAGTATGAGTTCTTGGATTGGGTGTCAAGATATTCTTCCATATTTGTTGACTTAAGTCAATAGTTAATATCAACTCAGTAGGAATTGATGCTTAGCACCGAGTGGATATGAATATGAGAAGGAAGCCTTTACACTAGTTGAGTCCGCCTTCCCAAATGGGTTCCTTTTACACTAGTTGAGTCTGGGATTACAAAGTGGTTATCTCATGAGATGGAAACCTTCTACCATAGTTGAGTCTGTATTTCTAGAAGCAGTCTCTTTATCAAATAAATTATGTGCCCACATAAGTCTTTAGCAAGTTGATCCACGTAAGCTAGGAGTTTGGTATTACCTTAGGCAAGTAGGACAACCCCTTTTCAGTTTGGGGTAGACACCAGATTTCATGATAAACTCTCATGGTCTATGTCGGTTAAAGATAATCCCACTATGATAGTATGAACTAGAATTGGAAGTATGAACTATAACCACTTGATGAGCATTTCCTTTGTTTGGATAGGAGTGTGGGATCTTGTTCATACATTGCACAAGGATACATTTAGGGTACTTATGGTTTATTTCCATTATGATATGATGATAAAAATGTTGAATATGCTTGTATCTTATGATTTTGCACTTATCTTTATTTATAGTTCTTAACTTGGAAAAAATGCATAAGTTTCAATTAAATGTCCCTTTTTAGAATCTTTAATGGTTTTCATGCATAACTACCATACTTAGTGCAATTTTGTACTAACCCATATATTCTACATTTTCTACAAAGTGTAGGTTATGGTGTTTGAGGAGATTTCTTCTAGTTCAAGCTTGGATAGACTATTCTCCAAAGCTTGTGGTATGTCCTCATGGATCCGAGAACAAGTGTTATTTTGTTGTTTCATTTCTTTCGTTGTACTAGACATTTTCACATTCTCTATGGTAAGGGTTGTGACCCTATTATTTTGAGACTTCGATTGTTGTAGATGGCTTTATGAGACTATGTCTAGACTTCCGTTTTACTTTTATGAAAGTTTTCTCAAATACTTGAAAATGTGTTTCTATTCTTTATTATTCTTTACTTGTGTGATGATGATATGCTAAGTGCCTTAATTGGAGCCTTTCGAAGTTTCATGTGTCATGTTACGTCGAGGAGGTACCCTTGGGTCCTGAGAAACTTGGTATAAGAGAAAAACGTTTAGAATGATTCTATGATGTTGTCTCATAAGCCACACCTAGTAGAGTCTTGTTCATAGTGTGAAACACATCACATTTATGAGTTAGAGGCTATAAGATGTTAGGAAAGGTTCGAAACATCCGGGCATGACTCCTCAAGGACCACCCAAAGGGTCTTTGAGGAGGACCCAAAATCAGGCAGCACACTGCCTTGGCAATGTGCAATCGACGACCATGCAATCAACGGATCGTGCCTCCATCGACGCCCCATCGATTGGGGGCGTTGCTCAACACTTAGAAGTGTGAGCTCAGCTCCTCAATATGGAGTCTCAGTCGCAAACGATAGAGCATCAGGATGGCTCGTCGATCAGACGACGCTCAGTCGACTACCCTCCGTAGATGCAGCCTGCAACTGCGTGCCTGCACGCTGTCCATTTAAGGGGTGAATGGGAAATTTAACCCACGTCCTAAATAGAACCTAGGCAATTATTTTATCTATTTTTGGGTATATTAAGTTAGTTAAAAAGATCAAAACCCCAATTAGACTTCTTTCTTCAAATTTCACTCTTCCCTCTCAAAACAAACTCTTTATGGAAATCTCCATTGGAGATGAAGCTCAAGAACTGCTTAGAGGTTGGATTTTCATGGTTTCTTCATCAATTTTTTGTGGTCTTATTATGTAATGAGATATGGTAATCCTTCATCCTTACTTAACCATTCATCTAAGGAGTTCCTTCAAAGGTTTTCAAAGAAGATTTCATGCCTCGAATTCCTATCTTCGATCTAGCCATGGATTCATTCTCAAATTGATTCCAAAACCATGCTTATGATGAATTTATGATTAGCTACTATTTTTAATGTGTATTTCGATCCAATTTACGAAGAACAAGGCAGCTGAAAGAACAAAGAAAAGAAGGCACGGAGATCGCCTAATCCATTGGGCGAGTTGTCGAGTGGATATTATCTCGCCTAAAATTTTGTAACATCTCACAACTAGAAAGAACTAGAAAAAAGTTTAAACTATGAAAAATACTTTTTTTTTTTTGAAAAGAATAAGAAAATATGGAAATTTTTAGTAAGTTAAAGAGTGAGTTTTTAGTCAACTTCAAACGACCATGACTCCTAGCTCAGAATGAGTTAGGTTTAGTTTGAGATATAGCTGGAAAGTCCTTAGAATAATCTTTCCAACTCCGTCGAGTTTGCACAAGTTCGATATCGTATGAGTGAGTTATGCCTTTCTGAAGTTGGGTTGTTGGGTTAAGGAAAGCCCAATCCGGATTTGGGAAAGGCAAAGTTGTCTTTTCCTTACGTAATTAAATTAATTCATTTTTAAGAATTAATTGGGGTAAAACCAGACCTTTGTTCAGTTGAGAAAAATTGAATTTAGGCTAAGGCTTGGAGAAGAGATAAAAGAAAAGAAAAGAGAAGATAAATCAAGAATTGCCAAGAACGCTCAAGCTTTGTGCATGCAATTCGTCAGGGGTGATCCTTAAAAATGTATGTGCGATAACATAGTATTGGGTTAGTCCACCGACACACCAATTTTGTTTCATTTCAGCGAATTTAAGTTATTTGAATGCTATGAAACTGAGTTCTTGAAGAATATTGTTGAAAAAATTTGTTGAGGTCTTGATGGTTGTGTTATTGAAGTCTCTTGTTGATTCGATTCATGTTTCTATGTGTAATTTCGGGTTGAATCTAGTGTATATTTGTAGTACTAATGATCCTTAGTGTTTGGGAAAAGAACCATGGAAGTTTAGAAGGTTTAGTGATGACAAATGAAGGAGAAAAGTCAGAGATTTTCTAGGCAAGGGCTGGGGCGCCGCGCCTGCCAGAGCGCAAAAAAAGTTTTCTCAACTTTGGCCTCTGGAGCATTGCGCCAGCCAGAGCGCCAAATATGCCTAGAACATGCTACTAGCATTGAAAACTAGGCATATAACTTCAGATTGTGTGATCATTATAATCACACATTCACAATACATAAATTTGCCTTCAAGGCTATGATCGGTATACATGTTGATGATTGTATACTCTTGTATAGAATGACCCCCTACCTATGTACCCATATATGAATGTGTGGTCTTAAGCATGAATAGGATTCCTAGATGTAAATAATGAATATGTCTTGTCTCCTATTCTATAATGTGGTGTGTGCTCTATGCATGAATGTGTATTATGATCTTAAGAGGGTGGCTGCCTCAATACTATGTTGTTTGTCATTATGTGATCATGTTGACCAATGTGCGCACACTCACCTTCATGCATGTCTATGAGTAGTATAGATTCATGATGACTAAGGAAAGGATAGTTCTCCTATGAATCATTACCTACTACTATGCATGTAACGTATATGTCCATGGAAGTATGAAAATGTATCTTAACGAGGATGACTTGATAGGTGTACTAGTATGGTTAAGGGTATGAGACTTCTCCGATACATTGCACAAGTGTACCTTGATAGGATAGTTCCTAGGTGATTTCTCCATGTACATGATATAAATGCATGATTAAGCTATGAAAATGGAAGTATATCCTATAAAGTCAAGTGTATGATATGATGAAGTATGTATATGTGTAGTGTATAAATGTGGTAAGCGAATGTGGTAAGCGAAAGGTTTCCTCATATATGAACATACACACACACATGAATGAATGCATAATGAAGAATATATGATAATCTAGTAAGTAAAGTCCTTTGAAAGGTTTGCTCAATTGTACTCAAAACTAGACTATGCTATGAATATGCTATGTCCATGTGAAAGGATATTCTCACAATTAATTTTTATGAAAGGAAAATTATAATCTATAACCTATGAGCTATGCATATGAGGAGTTTCTCTCCTAAAGCCTATTTTTATGAAAGTAATATTAATAAAGGCTTTTCAAAAAGGGAACTAGCTTAGCATCGAGTGAACTTGACAATGAGAGGTGTTGACTCCCCTTGGAGGGATATTCACCATATGGTTCCTTATGAGGTGTTGACTCCCCTTGGAGGGAGATTCACCCTGTGGTTCCTAATGATGTGTTGATTCCCCTTTGAGGGAGATTCACCCATGGTTTCTCATGAGATGAGGAGTCCAATGCTAATGGGTAGGTAGAGGGTCCAATAAATATCTCTTAGTTCTTTAACTATGTTGCCCATATAGGACCTAGCAAGTGGATCCACCTAAAATGCTAGCATGATGTTAATGTTCTACCTTGGCAAGTAGAGCACCTCCTTTCGGTGTGGGGTTCCATGACACCGGATTCCATGTTTAGCTCACATGGTCTTATTATCGGTTAAGGCTAGGGTTTCCCTAAAAAAATGGACAATGGAAGTAAAGTAATGAACTCTAACTAGGATAACCTAAGGGAAGTTGCTTAGTATAGGTTAGGGTATGGACTTTACCTATGCATTGCACAAGTAGCTCTTAAAGGAATTTCTAGGAAGATGTTTCTATATGTATATATATGTATATGTATATGTATATGTATTTTATGCATGACATTATGGTATTGACCTACTTGTATGATAATATGCATAGTATGAGTCCTATGGTGTCTATATGATGAAGGTCTTACTTTGTATGCATGATGTTGGTCTTACTTGCCATATGATGAATGTCCTACTTATGCATGTAGTTGACTATAGTTGTCATGTTGATGTATGAATTAAATGATGTTGATTGTGGTCTCTTTGTGAGTTTACTTAGTATATGTGAGGTTATGGGGCTTCACATGTGCATTGCACTAGTAGACTTAGATTGAGATTATGAGTAAGGTCTTATGATGTTTTAATAAAATGAAGTCCAAGTATGCATTTGTTGACTATTGCCTTATTATGATGTTATTGGTAGTGTTGACTTGTATGTTGTCTTGGAATGAGTCTTATATGTGATTCATGGATTACGTTGATTCATATGTGAAGTATGTGTTTCATGATATGCCATGCTTCTATGACTATATATGTTTAAGTTAATGAAAATTGTATGAATGTTCACTTTGGTGACCTTAAGGTGATGCTTGAGTGTGGATAGTGGAATGGGACACTATTCATGCATTGCACCAGGTGTTACTAGAGGGTTACTTGGGGAGTAAAGGACTTAAGGTAAAGTAAGGATAGTGTTATGAAATGCTACATGAGCCTTAAATGAATTATGTGGCTTTATGTCGTGTTGTGACCATTGTTCATGTCTATATGAAGTATGCGAGTTATATGATGCTTATTATGTTGATGTTCAAGAAGTTTTACAAAAAATACATGATGCATGCTTTCTGACTAAATGTCCTTTTTAAATGCATATTTTTGCATGGTTTCCATACTTAGTGTATTCTTGTACTAATACCATTCTTCTTCATCTTTTTACATAAAGTGTAGGTGATGAATGAGTATAGGATGTATCTTAAAATGAAGGGCTTGATAGATGTTTCTCAAGATCTAGAAAAGATATTATGATTCAAAAATTCCCTATGTCAAAGTTCTTATTTAAAGTTTATGTAATAGTTAGATTATTATTTTATGATGTTAAGGGTCTTGTTCCTATTGTACTCGATTAATGTTGAGTCTAAGATGGCAAAAGAGACTTAGAGTCTAACTATGTATTATGACCCATTTTATGTTTATATATGAAGTGATATGAAAAGTTTTAAATTTTTTGCTAAATCTACTATGATAATGCAATGAATGGTGTCTATGGGCTTGTAGAAGACCTCTGAGAGGTCAAGTACGTCATGTTACTTCTAGGGGGTGCTCCCCTGTCATGACAAACGTGGTATCAGAGTAAGAGGTTATAAAAGTTGTTTTAGGGTCCAAAGTCTCATATTGTCACGTCTAGTAGAGTCTTGTTTATCGGTGGTGAGTCGTGACACATCTATGAACATGAGTCTATAGGACGATAGAGTTTCACTTTCTTCACTACTCTTGTGTCGTCCCATAGAACTTAACTTTATATGATCTTCCTCTCTTATGTTTTCTTGTCTGGTGGTCTTTTAGTAATTGCGTATATGAGATGGTATTTCAATGCTTCAGGGAGAAAAGGTGAGTTTTGATGCTTACTTTGGTGTATGGCTTGATGAGTATGTGTGAAGGTGAATTTGGATATGTTTTGATGTGATGCCATTTATGGCTATATATGTTATTTATGAGAAATGACATGTTATGTGAGAATTTATGTCAAGATATTGTTATAACTTGTTAATAATTGTTATAGTTAATTGGAGTTCCCTTTGGAATAATATGTTGCTATATGATTGGTATGATGATGGTGTAATGATATGGTTTAGGTTTGAAATGCTTTGAAGAAATGTGGTAAATAGCTAGAGATGCATGTTGCCTTTTTATATGTGTAATGGTTAAAATGTTTCCATTTTATGTGTGTGATTCTTCATAGTTGTCTAGTGTGGATTGGAGTCTTTTTTATAGGCTTGATCCTAAGGAGTGAAGGTAATATGCTTACATTGTAAAGTGATTGTGGAGTTTGCTATAAATGGGAGAACCCTTATGATTAGTTGATTAGTTCCCTTATGAACCTATTCTAAGAGTGGGAGAAAGGGAAGAAAGGGTTTTATCCCATAGGTTGGAATTATGTTTTTGCCCTTAAGTGACTTAGAGGGTAGTATGTACCCCTTAAACCTTAAAAGAGAAGGAGAGGATTGATGTTGGCCTACCTTGAAGTGGTTAGTTGTCTTGTAAGATTGATCTTAAGTATAGTCATCCAAAGAAAGTGCCTAGATTGAACCTTGTAGGTTTGGTCTTGACTTGCCTTAACCTTGGTGTTCTAGGGCATGATGTGATTAGGCTTACCCCAAGTTGGGGATAATGTGCCTATATGGTAAGATTTTGAGTGCCCTTGATGTTCTTATGTTGAGTTCCCTTGAACTTATTTATGTTGGGAATCACCTTGAGGTGATGATGATGAAAGGTATGCATAAGCTTAGATCCCAACAGAGGGATGATTGCTTAGTTATTAAGATTGGTGAGCTAAGGCTCTCTTAAGGTTGAGATAAGTTTCTCTTAAATGGGTTTACCCTAAGTGGGGGATGATGATGTGAGTAGTAAGGTGGTAGATATTCATATCTTTTCCTTCTATTCTTACTCAAGCTTGAAACCAAAGAGTTCCTAGTAGCTTGTTCACGATGTGAGTCTTGCATATAAGTATAAGTTGCATGTTCTCCATATGATATGCATGTCCTAAGTGACACTGTGTTATGCATGTTTTAAAAGGATTTACATAATAGGAAAGTGGATTTTTGATCTAACTCATGTTCCCTCATGCTGTTGTGCATCTCAATATGATAAATATGCATTTGACTTCATGATATAATTTAAGGAGAATGCTTGATATCACTTCTAATGTGTGGTGTTTTATGCCATCAATGAGAAATTGAGTCTTCCTTAATGAAAAAAATGATGAGTCCCTTAAAAATGTGTGACTTTTGTGACTTGGGAAGTGTTAATGTAGACTCACTCTAGAGAAGTGATGGTATTTCTAGCTAATTTTCTTGATGTGTGCCTATAAATTGCAAGAATTTCCCTAATTGATGCTTTTTTTATGAAAACTAGTGTCATGCTAGAACATGAAATTATGTGAAATGAATTCCTATTGTTGTGATGTGTGTGGTGTGATTTACCATGTTGACTTCATTAGGAAGAAAGTATGAGCATGCTTTGGTTAAAAATAGAGAAGTTCTCCTTAAAGTGAATTGACCTTTGTGCATTGCTTGTATATGAACTCATGCATGTGAGTATGTTAAGGAGAAGGAATTCATTCTTAAACATAACAAAACATGGTAATGATTTATATGGCCTTGATGGTATTATGTCTAAGTGATAAGGATCCTTGTTGATCTATATTACGCATAATCTGTGTGCATTGAGTATGAGTTGTTTATTTGCCTATTGAGTGATAATGTTGAGCATGACTATGTGTGATTTAAAGGTTGTTGAATGTTGAGCTCTTAATGAAATAAAATGTAAAGGCCATGTCATTATTAGGATAAGGATTTTCCTCCTATGAACATGAGAAGAGCCTATGTGTTTAATGCATTAAGAAGTGAGTGAATGAAGGTTTTGCTTGCTTATGTTGCATTGAGTGCAAAATGATATGAAGTTGGTGTTCCTTGTAAGTTTGGTGCATTGACTAGTATGTGATGATGTGTTGAATGTTGTGATCTTCTTTATGGTTCATTGAGTCATTGTAAGTGTTTAATGTGATCCATGTGTCATTCGAGAACGAATATTCCTAAGTGGGGGATATTGTAAGGACTCTCAAAATGAATTAAGGTGTCTAGAGCCTCACATGTGCCTAAAAAGGTTAATAATATGTTAATTAAGTGTTTTACAGTATGTATGATTTATTTGAAGTAATTTGAAGGTCTAACGTCCAATAACGTCCAAGACGTTCGAAAGTTAGTCTTTAGACGTGCTAGTGTGTTCTAGTGTGTCTTTGCATGTTTTACGTGTTGTTTGGTGCTCAAATTAATAGGGAAGTACCTTAACATGTTTATAATCGTATTTAGGTTCGAAACGTCCAGGCAAGAATCCCCAAGGACCACCCAAAGGGTCCTTGAGAAGGACCCAAAATTAGGCAGCACACTGCCTTGTTAGTGTGCAATCGACGACCATGCAATCAACGAATCGTTCCTTCATCGATGCCACGCCGATTGGGGTCAGTCCTCAACATTTAGAAGTGTGATCTCATCCCCCCAATATGGAGTCTCAATCTCAAACGACGGAGCAGCAGGATGGCTCGTCGATCAGACGACGCTCCGTCGACTACCCTCTGTAGATGCAGCCTGCAACTGCTTGCCTGCACGCTGTCAATTTAAGGGATGAATGGGAAATTCACCCCATGTACTAAATAAACCCTAGGCAGTTATTTTTCTATTTTTGGCTATATAAGTTAGTTAAAAAGATCAAAACCCCAATTAGACTTCATTCTTCAAATTTCACCCTTCCCTCTAAAAATAAACTCTTTCTAGAAACCTCTATTGGAGATCAAGCTCAAGAACAACTTAGAGGTTTGATTTTCATGGTTTCTTCATCAAGTTTTTGTGGTCTACTTATGTAATGAGGTATGGTAATCCTTCATCCTTAGTTAACCATTCATCTAAGGAGTTTCTTGAAAGGTTTTCATAGGAGATTTCATGCCTCAAATTCCTATCTTTCGATCTTGCCATGGACTCGTTCTCAAATTGATTTCAAAAGCACGCTTATGATAAACACGATTAGCTACTGTTTTTAATGTGGATTTCAATCCAATTTCATGAAGAACCCATGATCCTCCTATTTTCTCAATTAAGCCTATAATGTTGTCATTGTGATCTTGATGTTAGGTTGATTGAATTGTGATTCATTATGTTAATATGACTATTGCTACTGTTTTCTATGTGAATTGATGTTGAATTATTGTGAATTGATCAATGATGATAAAATCTTTGAGAATTGGTAAGATTTCCCTATTTCCTCTACTTTGTATAAAATTGGTAGTTGAATTGGCCTTGAATGACAATGTGTGGTATGGTCCACTTATGGTGGCGGTGTTTACTTCCTTGTCATTCTCTATATGTTATGATCATAGCCTTGAAGGAAAATTGATGTATTGTGAATGTGTGGTTATGATGATCACACAATGTAAAGTTATATGCCTAGATTTCAATGCTAGTATCATGTTCTAGGTATATTGATGATGCTTCCCAAATGTGAATGAATATGTAGGGATAGGTATGATCTACATGTTGATGATTTGATACTCTTGTGTAGATTGAACCCCTTTATGAATGTGTGGTCTTAAGCATGATTAGGAGTCCTAGATGTAAATGATGAATATGTCTTCTCCTATGCTATAATGTGGTGCGTGGTCTATGCATGAATGTGTATTGTTATCTTAAGAGGGTGGCTGTCTCAATACTATGTTGATTGCCATAATTTGATCATGTTGACCAATGTACACACACTCACACCTCATGCATATCTATGAGTAGGATAGATTCATGAGGACTAAGGAAATGATAGTTCTCCTATGCATCATTACCTACTACTATGCATATAAAGTATATGTCCATGAAAGTATGAAAATGTATGTTAATTAGGATTACTTTATAGGTTTACTAGTATGGTAAAGGGTATGAGACTTTGCCTATACATTGCACATGTGTACCTTGATAGGATAGTTCCTAGGTGATTTCTCTATGTACATGATATAAATGCATGGTTAAGATATGAACATGAAAGTATATGCTATGATGTCAAGTATATGATATGATGAAGTATGCATATGTGTAGTGTCTAAGTGTGGTATGTGAAAGGTTTACTCATACATGAACATATACACACACATGAATGAATGCTAATGAAACATGTATGATAATCTAGTAAGTAGAGTCATTTAAAAGGTTTGCTCAATTGTACTCTAAACTAGACTATGTTGTGAATATGATATGTCCATGTGAAAGGATATTCTCACATGATTTAGGTTAATGAAAGGACAATTCTCATATATAACCTATGATTATACATATGAGGAGTTTATCTCCTAAAGCCTATTTTTATGGAAGTAATATTAATAATGGATTTTCAAAAAGGGAACTTAGCTTAGAACCGAGTGAACTTGACAATGAGAGGTGTTGACTGCCCTTGGAGGGAGATTCACCCTATGGTTCCTCATGAGGTGTTGACTCCCCTTGGAGGGAGATTCACCCATGGTTTCTTATGAGATGATGACTCTAATGCAAATGGGCAAGTAGAGGGTCCAATACATATCTCCTAGTTCTTTATATGTTGCCCACATAGGACCTAACAAGTGGATCCACCTAAAATACTAGCATGATGTTAATGTTCTACTTGGCAAGTAGAGCACCTCCTTTAGGTGTGGAGTTCCATGACACCGGATTCCATGTTCAGCTCACATGGTCTTATTGTCGATTAAGGATGGGGTTTCCCTAAAGTAAAATGGAAAATGGAAGTAAAGTAATGACCTCTAACTAGGATAACCTAAGGGAAGTTTCTTAGTATAGGTGAGGGTATGGGACTTTACCTATGCATTGCACAAGTAGCTCTTGAAGAATGTTCTAGGAAGGTGTTCTATATGTATATGTATGTCTTTTATGCATGACATTACGGTATTGACCTACTTGTACGATAATATGAAAAGTATGAGTCCTATGGTGTCTATATGATGAAGGTCTTACTTTGTATGCATGATGTTCTTACTTGCCATATGATGAAGGTCCTACTTATGCATGTAGTTGATTGTAGTTTTCATGTTTATGTATTAAGTAAATGATGATGATTGTGGTCTCTTTTTGAGTTTACTTAGTAGTTATGAGGCTTCACATGTACATTGCACACGTAGGCTTAAATTGGGATTATGAGTAAGGTCTTATGATGTTTTAATAAAATGAAGTGCAAGTATGCATTTGTTGACTATTGCTTTATTATGATGTTAGTGGTAGTGTTGACTTGTATGTTGTCTTGGAATGAGTCTTTTATGTGATTCATGGATTATGTTGATTCATATGTCAAGTATGTGTTTCGTGATATGCCATGCTTTTATGACTATATATGTTTAAGTTAATGAAGGTTGTATGAATGTTCATCTTGGTGACCTTAAGGTGATGCTTGGGTGTGGATAGTGGAATGGAACACTATTCATGCATTGCACCAAGTGTTACTAGAGGGTTACTTGGGGAGTAAAGGACTTAAATTAAAGTAAGGATAATGTTATGAAATGCTAAATGAGTCTTCAATAAATTATGTGGCTTTATGTGGTGTTGTGACAAATGTACATGTCTATATGAAGTATGTGAGTTATATGATGCTTATTGTGTTGATGTTCAAAAAGTTTACAAAAAAGAAATGATGCATGGTTTCTAACTAATTGTCCTCTTTAAATGCATGTTTTTGCATGGTTGTCATACTTAGTGCATTCTTGTACTAATACCATTCTTCTTCATCTTTTACATAAAGTGTAGGTGATGGATGACTAGAGGATGTCTCTTAAAGTCAAGGACTTGATAGATGTTCTCCCAAGATCAAGAAAATAATCCTTATGATTCAAGGACTCCCTATGTCAAAGTTCTTATTTAAATTTATGTTATAGTAAGATTATTATTTTATGATGTTTAGCGTCGTGTCCCTATTCTACTCTATTGATGTTGAGTCTAAGATGACAAAAGAGACTTAGAGTCTAACTATGTATTATGACCTATTTTATGTTTATATATGAAGTGATATTCTAGCATATGATGTTCTATGAAAAGTTTTAAATTTTCCACTAAATCTCCTGTGACAATGCGATGAATGATGTCTATGGGCTTGTACAAGACCTCCGAGAGGTCAAGTACGCAATGTTACTTCTAGGGGGTGCTCCCCGGTCGTGACATAAACATCGTGAAATCATCCATAAACATTCATGAACATTTAATCCATAATCCAATTCAAGGAAAGTTATGATCAAAGTCAATGAAGTTAAGAAGAAAGTCAAAGTAAAGTTCTTAAAAGTTTTCAAGAGTCTTTAGTAATGTTTTGACTTTGTTTTAAGACTTAAGAGTAGAGTTCAGTAAATAGTAAAGTTGAATATTTTCTTCAAAAGATGTATATGGGGACTACATATTCCCAAAGAGGTTTAAAAGAAATGTTTTCACATTTAAACAAGAACAGAAACTGAGATTTCCAAATAGCCTTCGGGCTAGTTTTGAGAAAAGAGTTATAGCTTTCTCTAGTGAAGCAAGCAGGGAAATTGAGATTTTCAAGATAGCCTTTGAGCTAAGTTTTGAGTACTAATCTCAATTCATAGAGGAAGTATGTTTTAAAAACATAAGAGCCAGTATATTTTGGGAGTAGTTTTGAGCACCAAATTGGGGAAGAGCATCAGTTCAGATAACTCACATTTCCATAACACCATGTAGCCACCATAGGTAGAAAAGGGTCATACTTTTTAGATGAACCCTTTTTATAGGAGACTAGTGGATCCATTAGGCAGTTCAGGTCTTATACCTTTGGCCGGGTATAGGATGTGCTGACAGCATGAGATAGATCGATGTTTCATCACTCTAGCTCTTAAGTTATGGTTGTGGGTTAGAGAAATTCCCAAAGAGGTTAAATGTATTATATATACACAATTATTTGTATTTTTACATACATCTCAGTGTTATATTATATATTTGCATACATACAGAGTTGACAACATGTTTTTGCCTATTTGTCTTTATATTGCACTTATTTTCAACTTGCTATATATATTGAAATGAGTTAAGTCTTTTACAGTTGAGTTGAGCCAGGTAAATTCTTCATATTTCACCTTTTAAGGTTATGTTTGTACTGTTTAACATTTTGACTCGCATACTCATACATTCAATATACTGATGGCAGTTGGACTTCATCGTATCAGGATGCAGACGCAAGTAACGAGGATCAGTATCCAACGCACTGTTGATCCAGTTGAGTACTCTAAAGTCAGTGGTGAGCCTATTTGCATTCTGGACGACCCTTTTTCTTACTTTCTAGATTAGTTATTAGGATATTGTGGGGTTTGTCCCAACATCCATATCAATTTTCGAGGCTTCATAGATAGACAGTCAGATGTTAGTTTACGAGTCTTTTGAGTATTATCTTTTATTGTTAAGACTTGGGTTGCCATATTTGGCCAAATTGGAATGTTTAAGTTTTAAAAACATTCTTAGTTATTACATTCTTTCAGTTCGTATAAGTTATTGATTATTGTCTTCCCCTGAGTTAAGTAAGTCAAGCCAAGAGTCTGCTCAGGGCTAGCAATGGGCTATGAGAGCTGGCCACGTCCAGGGTGTAGGCTCGGGGCGTGACAAACTTGGTATCAGAGCATAGAGTTAAGAGTCCTAGGAAGTATATGAAGTCGTGTCTGTAGAGTCCTAGTTATCGGTTTGAAGTGTTCCACGTGTATAATTAGGAGGCTGCAACATTTAGGAAATTCCGCACTTCTTTTACACTCTTTTTGTGTGTTAGAGTGTGATATCTAAAAGTTTCCCTCTAATTCATGCTTGCGCATGTTTTCAGATAATCATTCCTCCACGAAAAGCAGTTAGAGGTCGTCCATCTAGGAGGATATTGAAGAGACAGAATTACCTAATGCACCTGAAGTGCAACCTCAAGGGGAGGTTATTTGTACCTTTACAAAGACGAAATTAATCTTAACAAGTTGATGGAGACAAAATTTGGTATTGATTTCTATCTTTTTATGATGTCCGACAAAGACCTCAATTATTGGGGTGTGATTATGTGATTATGCGTTGATTTAGCTTGTGGGTATTTGTAATTTTTCGTTTAAATAATGTTTAAAAGTGAGTAAGTGGCTTAATTTAAGGGGTTGTATTTGCAAATGCAACTCTACCTTCATGTTTTTGGCTTGCTCGAGAGAGAGGTTTTAAAACCAAGATTACTAAATTGATGGTCTGTGGGTATTGGGTTTTCATGGGTTCATCTCGAGAGAGTGAATACTAAACCCTTGTTTACACATTTAGCTCGAGAGAGTAAATAGACAAAAGCGTAGGCTTTTCTTATATGCATGCTTGTTGTTGTTCGAGAGAAACCGACTTGATTCAGATTAAATTGTTCAAGAGAAAGACTATCCCCACTAGAGTATATCTTATTCATTGATTTACAACTATTTACTAACAGTTGCAATTAGCCAATTGCTTACATTAGCCTATAATCCAATCATATCCCAAGAACCCGTTTCTATATTGTTATTTTCGTGCTATTTGAAGCTGAGAGTCAAAACCAAACCCCCTTATTTGACAATTGTGTCACTCCTTAACTTGAATCATGTTTTTATTGGCAAATGTCTGTTCCTATGATTGACTTGAGCATATTCGTACTTTGCTATTGAATCATAAACATGTACCATTCCCTGTGGGATTCGACCCCAACCCATTTAGTTGGGTTATATCTTAACTAACAATTGTTGACTCTTAGAACTAGATAAAGTGTATTTAATAGCATTATTCAATCAAAATTATAGATGCTCTCCTCCCTCACCTCCATCAAAATGATATATGATAGATTGGGAGGTGTTCAAGAAATCATTCCTTGATAAGTTCTTTTCCCGGGAGAATAGGGAAGCCAAGGAGGAATATTTTATCAACCTTCATCGAGGAGGTATAAGTGTAGAAGAATATTCTCTAAAGTTCACTAAATTGTCGAAGTATGCTACGACTATGGTGGAGGATCCTAGGGATGAGATAAATAGGTATGTGACTGGTATATCCAAGGTGGTATGAAAACAATGTCGCACGACAATGATCCTTCATGACAAGGATATCTCAGGTCTTATGGTGTATGCCCAATGAATGGAGAGTGAAAAACTCCAAGGCAACAATAGGGAGGTGAAAAGATCTAGAACTGGTGAAGGGAATTTTTCCAATGCTTAGTTCGATCGGCAAAGTCGGCAAGGGTTCAAGCAAAGTTTCTCTAGCAAGTCTCCTCTAGTACTATAAAGGTTTACAAGGATAGGATTTCCCACCATAAACCTCAAGGAGGAAATTGTGGTTGTGCATATGCTGCTAAGCCTAATTGTGCAAAATGTGGTAGAAAGACTGAAGACAAATGCTTAGTTAGCTTAGATGGGTGTTATGGGTATGTCAAGATTGGCCACACGGTGAAATATTTCCCTATACTAAAGGTTAAGGAGAGAGAAGACAAACAAACTCCTCCAAGTGGTTCCAACTCCAATGCCCAAAAACAAAACCCCTTTTATGCTCTTCAATGCTGAGCTGACCAAGAGAGCTCCCTGGATGTGCTGAGTGGTATGTTACAAGTAATTTCTATTGATGTTTATGCATTGTTAGATACCGGTGGAACTTTTTCCTTTGTTACACCTTTGATAGCGATAAAGTTTGAAATACTCTACGAAGTGTTAATAGAGTCTTTTTTCAGTTTCTACCCCGATTGGTGACTCGGTAGTGGAAAAAAGAATATATAGAAGTTTCCTATTTCTTTATATGATAACGTCACTTTGGTGGATTTAGTAGAGTTAGGCATGTTGTATTTTTATGTCATTTTGGGTATGGATTGGTTGCATGCATGTTATGCGTCTATAGATTGTAAAACTCGGGTTGTCAAATTCTAATTTCCAAATGAGCCTATTTTAGAACTGAAAGGGGGCAATTCTAACCCTAGAGGTCAATTTTTTCTTGTCTTAAAGCGAGGAAATGATCTCCAAAGGGTGCATTTACCATCTTGTTAGGGTGATGGATGTTGAGTCTGAAACCCCATCTTTAGAGTCGGTCCCCGTGGTGATTGAATTTTCTGAAGTCTTTCCCCATTACTTGACTGACATTCCTCCTGAGCAGGCGATAGATTTTGGCATTGATTTTTTGCCTGATAAGCAACCTATCTCATTCTTCCTTATAGAATGGCTCCAACTGAGTTGAAAGAGCAATTGAAATATTTTCTAGATAAGGGTTTTATTCGATCGAGTATCTCTCCTTGCGGTGCTCTAGTGTTTTTTGTGAGAAAGAAGGATAGGTCTCGTAGAATGTGCATCGGCTACCGCCAGAACAAGGTAACCATAAAGAATAAATATCCCCTTTCAAGAATCGATGACTTATTTGATCAACTCCAAGGGGCTAGTTACTTCTCAAAAATTGACATTCGTTCTGGCTACCATCAACTTAGGGTGAGAGGTAATGATGCACCTAAGCCATACTTCCTAACTAGGTATTGGCACTATGAATTCCTTGTGATGTAATTTAGCCTAGATAATGCCCCGGCGACATTTATGGACCTTATTAATAGGGGTTTCTAGAAATATCTTGATAAGTTCGTCATTGTCTTTATCGATGATATTTTGATCTATTCTAGAAATGAGAGTGACCATATGGACCATTTGAGAATTATGTTGCAAGTTGTTATGTATCATCAACTATTCACAAATTTTAGAAAGTGCCAATTTTGGCTAAGGTCTGTGGCATTCCTAGGTCACATTGTGTCAAGAAAGGGTATAGAGATAGATCCAAAGAAGACGGACTTAGTCAAGAGTTTGCTTAGACCTCTATCACTAACCGATATTAGAAGTTTCTTGGGTTTGGCCGACTACTATAGGTTTGTTGAGGGTTTTTCCTCCGTTGTTTCTCCTTTGATGACCTTAAGTCAAAAGAAAGCTAAGTTTGTGTGGTCAGAAGATTGTGACAAGATCTTCAAAGATTTAAAAGATAAGCTTACCTCCGCTCTGGTGTTGACCTTGTTGGAGGGTACCGATGGTTTTGTTGTATATTGTGGCACCTCTAGAGTGGGGTTGGGATGTGTTCTCATGCAACAGTGTAAGAGGATTACCTATGCTTTAAGGTAACTTAACGTTCATGAGAAGAATAGTCCAACCCATGATCTTGAATAGTGGCGGTAGTATTTGCTTTGAAAATATGGAGACATTACTTATATGTGGTCTATGTAGATGTCTTCACTGATCACAAAAGTCTTCAATATATGTTTAGCAAAAAAGACTTGAAACTGTGACAAAGATGGTGGTTAGAATTTTTGAAATATTTATGACATGAGCGTCCTCTATCACCATGGCAAGGATAATGTGGTGGCGGATAACCTTAATAGTTTGTCCATGGGTAGTGTGTCCCATGTAGAAGATGGACGGAAAGAGTTAACTCGCGATTTTCATAGGTTGGCTCAACTAGGTGTCCAACGTGTAGATTCTCCTAAAGGTGGTTTCACGATTCATAGTGGCTTCGAATAATCCCTTGTGGTACATGTGAAGTCCAAGGAATACCTTTATCCTTTATAATGGAGTTGAAAAAAATTAGTACTAAGCAAATCTCTTGAGGCTTTCTCCCAAGGGGGAGAATGGGTACTTAGATACTAAGGTCATTTGTGTGTTCTGGATGTGGATGGTTTGATGGAACAAATTTTAGAAGAAGCTCATGGTTATAGGTGTTCTATTCATCCGAGAGCCACCAAGATGTAACATGATCTACGGAAAGTCTATTAATGGAATAATGTGAAAAAGGATATTGTGGAATGTGTAGCCAAATGCCCTAATTGTCAACAAGTTAAGGTTGAGCAACAAAGGCTGGGAGGCTATTTGCAAGATATACCAATTCCCACTTGAAAGTGGGAAAAGGTGAATATGAATTTTTTTTTGTGGGTTTGCCTCGTACTAGAAGGCAACATGATTCCATTTGGATCATTGTATATTGGATGATAAAATCAGCCCATTTCATTCACGTTAAGGTATCTCTTTTGGCAGAAGACTATGCGAATTTGTATGTAAGGGAGATAGTGAGGTTACATGGGGTTGCTTTGTCCATTATTTCAGTTTGGGGTACTCAATTTACTTCACATTTTTGGAACTCACTCCAAAAAGGTCTTGTCACTAAGGTGAAGCTTAGCACTGCTTACCACCCTCAAATGGATGGTCAAGTGGAACGTACCATTCAAACTTTAGAAGACATTTGAGGGTGTGTGTTATAGATTTCAAGGGTAATTGGAATTACCACTTGCCCTTGGTGGAATTTGCCTACAATAATACTCACCATTCGAGTATTGGTATGACACTATTGGAAGTTTTGTATGGTAGGAGATGTAGGTCTCTAATTGGTTGGTTCAAAGTAGGTGAGATTTCTCTTATTGGTCCTGAATCAGTTTATGAGGCTATATATATATATTAATCTTGTGGTCTTAAACATGAAATGTGGAAGATAAATTTAAAAACTAAGAATAAAATAAAAAAACCATTCTTTAATGTTTCGAAAGAACTAAAAAACAGACAAATAAATTGAAAGGTACAATATAACTTTTTTTTTTGTTAAAAGAGACTTGAAATAACTTTATTATTACTAAAAGTGGGGGCTTCAAATTTGGTGATTAACATATTCCTAATTTTTAAAGGCATTAAGCCGCCCCTGGCGGGGGTGGGTATGTCTTGGAATAGGGGATCATTTACCCATGTGCATGTGGGGTTGCGATTTGGGGAAGCCTTGTAGTAGTTGAACACTGCAAGTATAGAGTTTCCCTTTGGGTAATCTCTAGTATGATATATGGAAATCTAGTGCAAAGTTATAAGTTATTGAATACGTCTAATTAAGGTCTTTTTTTCCTCCGAGTGCATTCGATTCTCAAAGAACTACTTCATTCATAAATCCAAAATATATGTGGACATGATAGTAAGAACGGAAAGTGATTTTCTTTCTAGGAGCTCCAACAAGCTACCATTAAATTCATTATATAACACTAATTTAGATAATATTCATTAAAAATCTTGTAAAATATGAAAGTACTTTTCATATGGTAGTGAGGAGTAAGTTAGTATGTAACAATATTATCTTTCTAGATGATAATATACACCAGACTTTCAACATGTTGCTTTAAAGATCTTCTTGTGTAACACACGTGTTTTTGTTTGTGCTAACCATTGTTTACTCATGTCTCTTTCATGTGCTTTGTGCACATTTTTTATTTTTTCATTTCAAAGAAGATTTTCTCAACCAATCAGTCTAACACACAACAAAACATTTTTCGTTGTAGCTCAGATGAAGAACAACAATTCTAACGTTGACAACTCAACCTTTAGTGGGAACTCAACCCCTACTAATGTTGCAAGAGATGTAGACACACCTTAAAGTATTGTTGGTAATATTCTACCCCAAATCGAGGAACATTGGCAGCCTACCAGGAACTTTATGATAGATGTATTTCTCTTTTTCCTACAGAAAACCTAGGTTGTTTTGTTTTCCATGCCTTGTCAATTAAACTGCGTTTGCCACTTGATTTGAAACTTAATCGTATGCTTATATTTAATTTAGATATTTTTTGCTTAGATAAAAAGACGCCAACTCAGAAAACATTTGTTCTTATTTTTCAATAATTCTTGGTTGAGTTATTCTCAATTGAAAATATTCCAAAAATTGTCACATGTTTTGATAGCATTCAACTCCTAATTGTAACCTAAAATCTTGTGGTCCTAAATTGATGTTATGTCAAAATTTATCAAAATTCCCTTTAATCATGTGGCTTTAAACATGTTACATAGAAAGTTGAAATTAAAGTGTTGCTCTTTCCATTTTCTTGATGCCTTTGATATCCTTGTCATCTCCTTGTTATTTGATTGTTTGTAAAGTCTTGTGAACTTGTATGTTTTTCCATTATAGATGCTTTTTTTTTTTTTTTCAATGAGTCATCTCCTAAATGAGTTTCAATATTTCAGGAAAGATATGGAAATGATGGGCAGGTAATGCTTTGAAAACACAATAATTTAGAGTTTGATACTTGAATTTTCTTTTTATGGATATGTTATCCTGTTACATGGTGTTTTATCTTTTAGGGCATTTGGGAACTGCACACGCCTATAACTGTTGGATTAAGATTACTGGCTTTTTACTTAAGCATTAAAGTCCATACATACCAAATTTACCAAGTCAACTTGTCTTGACAGCAAGGAGAATTGCTCCATATGCTTGGTAAGTGACACCTAATTTTAGAACTCCATCCCTGAGTCTGTAAGCTATTTAAGTTTGGTTCTGACCTTTTCCTTTTTTGGACATATTTGCCTTAGGATGACTATTACCACAAGAAAAAATTCACCGAAATCAACTGTGGTCGTTGATTCCATTTTGGTTGTATTAGAGAGTGGATCAAGCTCAAGAACTCTTGCAAATAGATGCAATTGCAAGAATCAGTTAAATTTTTGGTTGGGTGGACTAACTAGTGGAGTGGCACTGTTAAGCTCAACAGAGTTGAATTAAACCTGAAATTAAGGAACCACTCTAAGTTTGAGAAAAACAATGGTCTTTAAGAGCGTGTTTGGTATGAAGGAAAATGTTTTCCTGGAAAACAAGTAGATTTTGGACTTATTTTCTCATGTTTTGTTGGTGAGTAAAAACTATTTTCCGAAAATGATTTTTAGTGTTCGATTTACGAATAAAAATTATTTTTGAGAAATATCTTTTATTTTTGCTAGAGTAGTAAAAATTTTTTTGAATTGAAAATATTTTTTAAAAACATTTTTTTTTTTTGTGTGTGGGGGGCGGGGGGTGAGGTGGGGGAGGAGGTAGGGATGAAAAAATGAAAAAATTGAAGTTGACTATATTTTTATATAAAAACTTAAAATTTATTTGGTTGGGGGGGGGGGGGGGGGAAGAGTAGGGGTGAAACAATGAAAATTTAAAGTTGAAACTACTTTTTAAAAACAAACTTAAATTTTTTTTGAGGGGTGGGGGTTGGTAGGGGGTGGGTGGGTGAGGTCGAGGATAGGAGGTGAAAATGAATTTTTGAAGTTGAAAATATTTTTAAAAAACAAACTCAAATTTTTTTTGGGGAGGGGGAGGGGGGGGCTCGGGGCAAAAAAAATAATATTTTGAAATTGAAAATATTTTTAAAAAATAAATTTAATTTTTTTTTGGGGGGAGGGGGGAAGGTAGAGGGGGGGGGGACCTAGAGGTGGATGAGGTAAAAAATAAAATTTTGAAATTGAAAATATTTTTAAAAACAAACTTAATGTTTTTTTTTGGAGGGGATGGGGGTGGGATGAAAAAATAAAAAGTTGAATCAAAAATATCTTTTAAGAAATTGATGTTTTTCCAAAAAAAACATGTGATTTGAATTTGGATGAGAGTTTTGGAAAATGTTTTCCTTAATTTTTGAAAGGAAGACATTTTCCTTAAATTTGAGGAAAATGAGTTGATTCGGAAAACATTTTCCAAAACTTTTGTTCCAATCAAACATGAGAAAATTTTATCCACACTTTGAAACTGAGCATAAGTTGGTACTCATGTGTAATGACCCGAACCGTCGTTATTTAGGAAGTAAAAAAATCTGCGAAAATTCTGGACCCTGTCCCACTACGACGGAATAAGCGAGATAGAATGTAACTATGAGAAATTCTATTTTATCCATCTTCCTAAAATACCTAAAAAAAAAGACGTAAATTACCCTAGAAACCTCATAAAACTGTTCTACGATGGGAAAGGAATGAGAAGAAGATTTCTAGCGTGGGGATGGCGGAATCTTGCAAAGTCTTAGCCAAACTCATTGTCTCAAAATCGGAAAAGTTGTAAACGAAGTCAAAAACCCCATACAACCGCTTGGCGTCCAAGTAGTTTAGTTTTTATGCGTTGAGTAGTTGTAAACTCGTGCTTACCATGTAATGTATGGAATCAATAGTATGATTTATGTGTAGAACTTCGTGTACCGAGTGAATTTCGTGGGAAATTTCTATAATTCAATGTAGTAGTTTTAGGGCCTAAGAAGAGATTTGATGACTTGTCAAGGTTCCCCGAATTTCCTTGTTGAAGGAGATCCAATAAAGTGGAACAGGATTATGAGTGTATGCTATTTTTGATTTATTGAAGTTATGAAATTGATGAACGTTGGTGAATTAGAATTAAACCCTGATAACGAATCCAAATGAAGAACTAGGGTTGAGCAAGGTATATTGGTATGTTAGGAATTGAGTAGTAGTCGTAGATGATGGTTGTGATTCTATGATTGTGTGAATGTTTGTTTGTTCTTACTTTATAACAATACTTGTATATGTAAAAATGTTGCAATATCGATCACACTTGTTGTACACGAAATAGTTGAATGATTGTTCCCATGCAATCGTGATGTAAATGTATGATCTTGATAATGTACTTGTGATTGTGATTGTTTTGTGTGACTGGGATCGGTTGCCATGTTCCGGCATAACTTACTTGAATCGGGTTGTCACATTCTGGCACAACTTTGGGATCGGATTGCCACATTCTAGCAAGCTAAATGGGATTGGTTGCCACGTTCTGACATAAACATGGGATTTGATTGCCACGTTTCGGCAAGCTAATGGTTTGGGTTGGGTTCCGTGAGAGTACCTAAATGTATATGTGAATATGTGGTAACATGACTCTTTTCTAAATGTATACCTATTAGGCAATAGTGAAAGGTCAAGGTATTCTATGGGCAGTGGTGAATAGCGAGGGCCATACATTTAGGTAAGTACAAAAAGATAGTGGTCTAAGGTTAGAGTTTGAGGTAACAAAATTATATGAAGGGTAGGACACGATCGACTGGAAGGAAAGTAAGGTGGAGGTACTTGGGAATATTCTATGGGGTTAGCATGTTTAAGCTATGAACTAATAAAACTGAAGTGTTAGTTGTTAAGAAAGTGGTTAGTATTCAGAGCATTGGTGTAAATTGAAGGTGTTCTAAGAGAGGGAAATGTGGAGAAGCGAGTGGTTTAATTCATGATCTTATTATTTATTCCTCATGTTATGAGTTGGGCGTCGGGATGACCTATGATGACTACTAGTATGTGTGGTTGTACTGATACTACTCTTGCTATGTCTTTTGACATAGTTTGGATGCATAATTGGTGATGTTTCATTAGGTGAAGGCAAAGAAATTCTCCAACAGATTCTATTCTTCCTTCCACATAGTGGGAGCTGTGTTTTTTTGTTAAAAATGGTCCAATTTTTACTCTTAGTAGCTCTTGTACATGTTTAGACTAGATCCTTGGGGTTGTTAACTACTTTACAATTCTTAACTAGTTCGTTGAAAAAGATTCCATTATAAAGATTTTTTATCTCTATTATATCTATCATTCGTTAATTTTCTGCATGTTTAATCCTTTGGGGTATGAGGGTTCTCCTACTTAGGTTTTAGAGTGGATGCCCGCACGGCCCAGTGGATTGGATCCTGACAAATTGGTATCAGAGACCCGGTTAACGGTCTCCCCGTACAAGAGCAAAATATTATCTAGACTCCTGCGGATTGGTGTGTTGACGTCCAAATCTAATCTTCAGGAAGCTAGAAAGCATTCTAGCAAGTTGTTTCACTCATTCTCCCCTTCGTGCGAAGTTTCTCTTGTGGTTTGGGTTGAGTCCAATTGGTATCTCGCGATTCCAATTGATATCTCAATGAAGTAGACTAGACGTTGTGATTACGACTGGAGGGATACAAGCAAAGTTATTGGAACTTGGAATGTTCTAATTGATATATGGAGTAAGGGTCGTACGAGGCATAGATGACCAGTAAAGGTCATCCATGGGGCGAACTAACCCATAAAGTGATGTTGAGGTGCTGCGTGATTATGTTTTTAAATGTGTGTTTTGTTGTTGAATTAATTGTAAGTGTGAGCTTTTGTTGTTTGAATTAGTTGTGAATGTGGTAATCCTTATTGTGTGAAATTACGGAGTTTGTGGAGGTGTTATAAAGAATAAGTGTAACAGGAATAAGGGCACAATGTTGTATGTTTGGAATTAATATGGTGTAAATGTTTGAGCAATCGTTAGAGTATGAAATTGTAATTCCTTGAATATAGAGTACCCTAGTTTTAAAAAATTGAGTAGTTCGAATGGTAAAATAGGGACCCTAGAAAATCTTGGGAAGTGAAAAAGAACCCAGAAAATTGTGGCCAGGGTTCTAGACCATTCAGAGCCGCTACAGTGGGATTATTCCCACCAGAGTGGGACGAAGGGAGGCAGAACCTTGCCAGTATTTCCATGCTTTCTCAAATCTCAAAATGTGAATCTAGAAGGGACTCGAACAAATCCCTACAACCCCAAACAATATTCAACAACAGTAGTAGAGAATTATAACTTGTGATTTGAAACGGGGCTACATCAGACAACCAAAACAAGCATCCATGTGCTACAAAAACATAAAAAATGTCGAAAGGTAAAGAAAAAAACAAGGTTGTCTAAGATTTACAAAAACAAGGGGAAAAGTAATGACCAATCAAGAACTCTTAGACAGGGAGGTGTCCACATCGGAGTCCATGTCCTCATGGCATTCCAAGACAACCCAAGACTCGTTCAGTATAGGAAACTGCGAAAATTCTTTCGGATCAAGTTGGGGAATCTCCTTCCCGGGGGAAACAAAAGTGAAAATAAACTTAATAGTCTTCCACATTCGTGCCATCAAGTGATCCCTCTCCACGCCCTTCCTCCTCTCCCGGAACAGCTATCGGTGGGGCATCTCTACCTCGAGGGTACTGCTGGGAGGAACCGAAGTAAGGTCAGCATATGCACTCCCCATCTTCTTTTGGACTTTCTTAAGAATAACTTCGACCCGTGCACCTGAGAGTGGGTCCTCATTGTCTGGATATGTGGCCTCCCTACGACTGCTAGCCTTGCTCGTCCTTCTCCTGTTTCCCTTAAAAGTACAACCCGTCTGAATCAAAAAGGGGTGAAGGGGGGATCCATTGGAAGTACCTCCTCAGCATCAAATAGCGACACTCCCGCCCGCTTGCACAGAGTCGTGATGAGGCCAGGAAGGAAGAATGTTTTCTTGTTACCCCTATAGAACATCTTCGACTCTGATATGATTTGTGCCCCCATGCTCAACAAGATACCACTTATAGCACACGCCAAGGGAAAGGTCACGTCAGTATGGTTGCCCGATGGGAGGATCCTTCTAGATACAAAGTGGAGCCACCTCTTAGCATCCGCTGACCAGTCATCATTGGTATTGCCCTCTGTCGTAGCCCAGCAAACATACTCCCGACTCGTAGGCTCTATTATAGTGTCCCTCAGCCACTCCATATCCATCTCCATAAGCTAGGCCTCGTACTCAAGGTTTAGGACCTCTGGCACCTCCATTACCTCATTGATAACAATGGCGTTCTAGAATATCAACTCCCTGAACGAGAATAAATGGACAAGGGTCCTCCTAGCAGATGGTAAGAGGAATAGTATAGAACTCCCACACCCAAGTAGAGCGTACATCTGGGGAAGCCTCAATCAGCGGTAGCCACCCAAACTCGACCAGGCGAGCATAAAAGGCAGGCTCCTTCTTTCCACCTTATGTAACACGAACACCCTCTCGCAGTAGAATCATGTGTTGCGGTAGTCGTAATGTCTCTCTCGACTACCGGCATCAGGAAACCGGACAAAAGGCAAGTCCGCATCAGAATTAAGGAGATAGTGCGCGTTTAGACAGTCCCCAATTTATTTCATATATATACTAGAGTTAAAGTTTGAAGTTATACAAGTTAATACAAAATCGAATAAAATAAATACTCAAATATAAAATAATACAATAGCTTCAATCTAATGACCATTCCCATGGTGATTCGAACTTAAGTTCAAAACCTGCTTAAATAAAGGAGATAGTGCGCCTCCAGCATATAATATGAAGAAAGCATGAAAATATTTATTTAGCACATAAGCAGAATAGATTTATTTCACAGTCAGCATAACAAACAACGAATATGACATTATCATATGTAACTTCACCTATCAAGAAAGGAGAAGAGATCTGATCTGTGTGGTGCAAAACAGAAAATAAACTGATAGGAGAGCAACTAACCAATTAGGCATATTAAAGTACTTAGCAACATCTCCGAATCACGACAAAAGAAAGCTCAGAGTTAACCAGAAGAGTAGAGACTGTTTTTCTTAAAAGTCTGTAAGTCTCTTCCTAATAATGAAACTAGAGGTCTGTTTATATAGTGAAGGGAGGGACACATAATTAATGGCAGAAAATATTTTAGAATCAATTAAATATTTTTTCTTATTTTAAAAAAGTCAAATCAGATTTATTAATTTATTTTTACCAAATAAGAAATTTGTCTACTCTTAATTAAGGTAAAGGAAATCAATCACAAATTTTACCAAGTTCAAATTTAGGGGCAGTCGCGGGGAAGGGAATAATTATTAATAACATATAAAATCAGCTAAATAGTTACCATAATTCAATTTAAGCAAATAAGGAACCAATCCTCATTTAGTCACGCTGATTCAATATATCACCATATATAAAATCACAACAGAATTTTCAATCAACTCACTATCAACATACTCAAAGTTAATAACTACTCTCTCCGTTTTAAAAAAAAATGAACGTCTTTCATAAAATTTTCTTGCTTCATCCAAAGCCAAGGGGGCAAATTATAAGGAACAAGTACCACAGGCCAAATGATGTAGGGAGTTCCGACCCAAATGATTGAAAATCGTCACTAGCAAGTCCAAGCCTCACATTACGAGGTTCAGCTGCAAAAGATGGGTGAAGTTCATCAAACAATTTCCATGCCATTGAATCGGTTGGATGCCTCATTATTCCATCATCAACTCTTTTGTCATGATGCCATGACATCAAAGGAGATGTCTTTGAACACATAAATAATCTTTGAACTCTTGGCTTTAGAGGAAAATAACGTAAAATCTTGCAGGGTATCTTTTTTCCTTTTTTCAATTTTGTTTCCCCACTATGTTTTGCATCCTTCCATCTAGATGCACCACAAACTTTGCACGATTGAAGACAATTATCATCCTTCCAATATAACAAGCAATCATTCTTACATGCATCAATCTTCTTACAAGAAAGCCCAAGATCTCGAATTACCTTCTTTGCCTCATAATATGAATCCGGTAAGTTTGTTCCATCAAGCAATAAATCATCTTTCAAAAACTTTAATAGCATCGTGAATGACTCATTACTCCAATGACCAATACTTTTAAGGTGAAGCAATTTAATCATAGTAGAAAGTTTAGAAACTTTTGCACTTTCATATAATAGTAGATCAAGATCTTTTAATAACCTATAAAATCTTTTTGCTTCAGCATTTGGTTCCTCCTCCCGAAGATCATCACCAGTACTATTATTCATATTATCTCCATCAAAATCAGGGTACAAATCTCTTAGCAACCCATGTATTTCCTCCTCACCATCATCCTCTTCAATGTCATTATCATCTACAAATTCAAAATCTGATGGTGTTTGACCTGACATCTCCCCATGGTGATACCAAAGAGTATAACTTGGTATTATTCCATTTACTATTAAACGTGACCTAACTACAACACGTGTTCTACAAGTTGCATTACCACATTTAATACATGGACAACGGATCAACATTGGTTCTCCTAATTTTGTAAAAGAATAATCGAAGAACTTCTCTACCCCATCTATATAAGCATTAGCAAGTCTATCGTTAATAAGTTCCATCCATTGTTTATTAGGCGCCATAACCTTCGTGCACGTAAAATAGTTATAACAATTCATTAGTATAACAAGCAGGTAGTAATAATTAGACATTCACTTTTAGAGTTGTAGATTCATGTGCAGTAGATGCATATCGTTATATACGGATTACAAGAAAAAATCAAGAAACAAATACTTAATCGATAAGCACACATAAATACTCACAACATGGCGTTAAAATATTACACAAATTGGAATTGTCAAATTACATGAAAAAAGTCTGCCAATTCAAGGAAATTCAACATATAAATAGTAAAAGACACAAATATTTCAAAATAATAACTTTTGAATGTATATTCTAAATTCAATAATATGTTAAGTTATTTATAAAAATCTTGTGTAAAATGATGTAAATCTAATTATGGCTACTCTTTTTCTTGAATGTATGGTAGTACCATATTTGCAGATGATTCTGAAGCAACTGAGGGAATCAAATGGTGATTACATGAGAGATATATACCAAGATCTGCTTGCAACTAAACTTCTAAACAATAACAAAGGTATTGACAACATATGTTATTAATGTAAAATTATAGCTCACGAATCCAAAAATCAATTGCATTTCTTTAAAAGTTGGAAAACTCATAAAGATCATGTAGTCTATAGTTTCTACATTTATGGTTATGAGATGAATATACAAAGTAGGTTCACAAAAAAATTATAAAATTACACACAAAGGTTAGATAAGTCGTACAATCTAATCCTTGTTATATTTATAGAAGTGTATGTGAAGACCAAAGAAAAAAGTTGAAATATTTTATATTTTTCTGTTTGTAGCATTTAAATTGTTGCAGTTCTGCAATTTTTTTATTACCTGTACTGAACACATAAATGTTTGGACAGTGATATTACCATTACTCAAAAATTAATGGAACACACTAGAAGATGACAACCACTGTACCTCTTAAAAATGGTTGATAAGACCAGATTGAAAAACATAGCAAAAGAAACTACCAAACAAATTTGGACCAATACATCAAATATTTTCGAAAACATATCAGTAAAGAAGAAATGTTAAGAAAAAAAACATACCTTACAAACCAAATTAACACAGAGCCTTCAAAAGAGTAGTTTTGCAGTCACTTTCACCAACAAGAAGCACCACCAAAAATTTAGAATCAAAGTCTACACCAACAAAGAAAGAAATAAGCGTAAATGAGATGTACTTCATAGAAAAGAAAATATGAAATGAAACAAAGAGCCTATAAAACAATCAACCAGCTAAATGAAATCACAGAAACACAATTTCTGCATAGTCTTTCCAATGCTAAATGAAATAACAGAAACACAATTTCAGCATAGTACTCAATGTGTCTTTTGTTTTCCCTTTTAACATGTCTTTTTTCCTATGAATAGCTTGGAAATTTATGATTCTAGTGAGTGATGTCCTACAACACATCGGAGTCAATATAGATTCACAATGTTAGTATTGCACTAAGCCTACAACTGAGACTATGTCTCATATCTTCCTAACCTCCCCCATAGCTACTAAGCTATGTAGGTTGTTTGCTAATTTTGCAGGGATTCAAATAGAGGGGTTACAACTTTCACAAGTCTTCAATAAATGGTGCACATCATATTGTTTTTCAAAATTAAAGCCCCACTATTGAGAGTTGTCCCAGCCGTTGTGATATGGAAGCTGTGGAAAAGAAGAAATAGGTTGAAGCATGGAAAGAGTTCTTCTTACAACAGTCTAGTTTTTAAAGTAAATTCAGATTTATGGAGACATGGGAGGACCACCTATTCTGGACTACATATTCCTACAACTTGGTCTAATATCATAGATTTTCTTGAAAAGCATACTTTAAGGATTTATTATATCTTAGTCTGCTGGAAACCTCCAAAGATAGGTCTTGTGAAATGTAACAGAGATGGTTCATCAAGGGGAATTCCAGAAAGAAGCAGTTATGGTTTCTCTTTAAGATATTGTTCAAGAGACTTACTCCATGCTCAAGGTGAAGAGATTCATAAAAGTACAAACCTAGAGGCAAAAGTTATAGATATAAGGGAGGAAATCACTCATCCCCTACTGTTGGGATGAATCAAGTATGTTATTATGATCCTTATTAAAGTTTAGGAGATTCCTTGGGATGCATATCAATTGTGTCGGATTCAACTTAAAGAAGCTTACAGAGAAGGAAATATGCGGGCAGATTATTTAGCCAACATGACTTTTGACACTACTGGCAGGTTTGAGATTTATAATTTTTCAGATCTTCCAAATCAAGCGAGGAGGATTCTTAATTTAGACAAACATCGAGTTACTAATCTTTGCATTAGGACCAAATATATCAAGCCTTATATTATGTGTGGGGAAGAAGGAGTGTTTATTTCATGATTAACAGGTTACATATTTACAAG
This sequence comes from Solanum sitiens, assembly GCA_016801875.1. NCBI lineage: Eukaryota > Viridiplantae > Streptophyta > Magnoliopsida > Solanales > Solanaceae > Solanum > Solanum sitiens. The sequence continues at coordinate 993,010 of JABWTJ010000287.1, forward strand.
TTCTGCACATATTTAACGAATTTGGAAGAGGCTCAAAAACTCAATCCTCTGTCAACACATGAGAACAGAATTACGGATTCACCAATTAGAAAAAGAGGAGTTATATATCAATGTATAATTGTACTTTTAGATACATAATACTCAAAAAGTAATAAAGCAACACAGATAGAACAAAACCAATAACACTAGGCCCCAATTTCCAACATTAGACTTAGATGTGACAAAGCTAATATTTTGTAAGTTACTCTACTAAAGTTAAGACATATTAGCAAAAAGATGATATAAGAATTCCTCCTTGCTACATTGTTTTGCAAAGATTGTAAAGTGTCCTATATACATAAACGGTCAGGTCGTTGGCCACTATTGCGGTTATTTAAAAGTTAGTATTTTGAATCCATATTCGTGCTACAACTACTGTGGACCAGAATAACAACAAAAAATAAAGAAAACAGGCATAAGGAAACCTAATCTCTACATTTACACAAAAAATTATATCATATTATAAGGTAGAATTACACTTGTGAAGGATAATGAAAATTTTGTCCTGCAAATTATCAGATTGAAAAGTTTATTCAATAATTATCATTATTGTGATTTCTTTTATTGTCAATCGAGGCTACTGCAGAAAGTACACACAAACATATGCTTGCAATGACTAGTGTATATAATTTAAGACCATGTACACCAAAAATATACTGAAAAAACTAGATTATTTATAAAGAGTAAACATAAAATTGGGCGAAATAAGAATTTCCACCTAACAATTCATATTCAAAACAAACGGAACATACTTCAAAAAAGAAGGGAACTCCATGACGATGTGAAATTATTATCACACACAGCAAAACAACAACAATAATAAGGTGAAATTTAAAGTAAGAAACGAAACTTGACTTCTGCAATTTGAAAAGAATAGGCGTTGATTTCCATTATAAGAGCTTGAACAAATACCTGGAGCTAATGGTATCACAATAATCGTGGTCTGTTTTACAAATTTTTCTCCAACAAATCAGTTCTCTGATAATCTGAGTTAGTCACTCCCTTAGTTCTCTGTCTGATAAGTGTTGAGCAGTAACGACGAAAGGTTGTATTTCTTTCTTTTAACACGTGCCACTGTTAAATAAATTCTCAACTTTTAAGAAATTTCCTATTATATATATAATAATAAACAAAAGAAGATTCTGTAAATATCATATTATTATACTGTTGCAACTAAACACCTAAGGATCCTTGACAGTACTTCACCATCTATTAGGAGTAACTAAAGTACCATGTTAGCAGGTAAGCAACAGCTTAGCAGGTAAAGTAGCAGGTTAGCAAATAAAGCAGAAAATTAGCACGTAAAGTAGTAGGTTAACTAAACACCTAACAACAACTTCTAACAACAACTAAATCGGCAACACTTCAGGTGCAACAACACGTTTTATCATATGCAAAAACAGGCCAACAATATGTTGTATACTTTATTTGAAGGAAAGCCATAGTTCTCTGTTTGATAAGTGTTGAGCAGTAACGATGAAAGGTTGTATTTCTTCTTTTAACACATGCCACTGTTAAATAAATTCTCAACCTTTAAGAATTTTTCTATTATATATAATAATAAACAAAAGAAGATTCTGTAAATATGATATATTATATTGTTGCAACTAAAAACCTAAGGACCCTTGACAGTGCTTCACCATCTATAAGCAGTAACTAAAGTAGCAGGCTAGCAGGTAAGCAGTAGCTTAGCAGGTAAAGTAGAATGTTAGCAAATAAAGCAGCAACTTAGCACGTAAAGTAGCATGTTAGCTAAACACTTAACAACAACTTCTAACAACAACCAAGTCGGCAACACTCCATGTGCAACAACACTTTTTAGATATGCAAAAATAGGCCAGCAACATGTTGTATACTTTATTTTTAAGGAAACACATAGCAGTTTGTAGTCACTAAGAGAAGATATCAAGTTACGACAATAATACAAGTTTCAATAGTCCATAGATGATGAATCAAAGAAACAGAGGGTACAATTGCTGTCTTAGGGAAGCCTTAAAATCAATTGATAAGTTAGTACAATTATCATTTCTAAGCAGAGACACAAAACATGGAGCAGGGATATAAAGCCTGAACTGTTAGTGATTTCGTAAAGACAAGGAACTAAAAGTTCAGGCTATAATTGTTCCATTTTGCTTTTCCACTTGCCAAGAGTTGAAAACTTATGCTCAAAGCCTAAAAATGAAATGTTTTCCAATTTTCGTTGGTAACAATTTAGTGTTCGAGTTACTCAGCCTCTTTTATGAACTTCAACTTTCCTTCTAAACAACTTACATCCACTAATAATTGAAATTTAAGGTACATAAGTTATTGATATTTTTCATGCTCCTACTCACTCTTTGGTTCAAGTTCTACATGAAAATACGTGGATCCTCCATCAACCATCTAACTCTACAAAAGTATGTAAAGTTGACCAATCGCAGACAAAATAAGTAAGTTTAAAAACACCCAAAAACATGAAAAAACCCAGATGAAACCCATATATGGGAAAAACCTAAACTTGAGAAAAAACTAAAATCGCACAAAATCAAGCATTCCACAAAGCAATTCATAGTTATAATAACTAAATCATACCTTGAAGAGATGGAAACACCAAGTTAGGGTTTGAATAATGTCAATTGAAACAAAGCACAACAAGCTGCAAGAAGAAAAAGTCGTTTTCTTTGTTCTACAATCAAACAAGAGAGATGCATATCATCTTTTTATAATGTGTAACAGAGAAACGTGTGTTCCTGTATGTCCTAATTTTCCTCTAACAAACCTTGGATAGACGCAACTGATTGGATTTGTGCTTAGCTGATTTTATTCAAACAGAACATGGGAGAGAAGATGCTGCGGAATATCCTCCAACACTTCCTGATTTTTCTCTAACCATCGCTCCCGCTCATTGTAGATGTGGAGAAATTGAGCTTATCTGTTCACTTCTAAGAGAAAAAGATGGGAATGAGGAAAGTTCTTATTTTTGATGAAATGGTAATGAAGAAATACACAATAGACGGTGTTTCTTTTTGGAAAAGTGGAAGAGTGGTGACACGTGTGTAATGAAAAATAATGAAATAAAAATTTCTATAATTTTTTATGTATATAAATAATTAATAAGTTGATACAAATTCTTTTAAATTATGGATATTAAATATTTAAGTATGTAAATAATTAATAATTTTATAAAAATTCTTTTAACGTCTAGATAGTATACTAACTCCAATAATATTAAATTAAAAAAAGGACCTCTAACGACTGGAAAAAAAATTGTGTCGCTAAAAATACACTTTTAACGATAAGATTCATATCCCTTCGTTAAGAATTGGTCGTTAAAAGTACAGTTTCTTGTAGTGAACTTTGGTTCTCGACTTGCAATCAATCAAAATAAATGCGCCGCTCAAGAAACTTTTATAATCATACTTATATGAGTGAATGTCTTCATTGTTTTATCTTTGATGAAATCAATAGATCTGTCTATCTACTTCAAAAGAGAGTGAAAACTAGTGAAGAGCAAAAATTCATAGTACTAACTCCACTGATATGAAATTGAGGTATAGTTGATTGATTGAGTAAATAAATATCGAAAAGATATCCAAGGATGAGATTTTCTTGAAACATCTGACTGGTTTTATGATTATGCTACAACGCTCTTTTTTACAGTCTTATAACCATACGACTGCAATTGTTTCAATTGTTTCTTAGGGACACTCACGAATCCTTCAACTGTGGGAAAAGAAAAAGGCATAACCAAATTCTCTTTAGATTCTAATTTCTTTTTTGACTTTCTGTCTTCCTATACTGTATGTTCTTATTGGTATCTCTTCCTATATATGTTCTCATTTTTATCAATGATTTTTTTCCACAAAAGAGTTAACCTACTGATGTTCAATCACAACTATAGCATAGTGGCACTAGGCTTATTTGAACCTACTACTTTAAGTGCAAGAAGTGATATGTGTAAAAATTTACTTAAAATGCAATAAATAATAGGTATGAAATGGGCTCAATGCTAAGACTTTTATTGAACTAATAGAACATAAATTATGAATTCATATTTGCTCATGTTGGCATGGAAATGGCTAATAAACTATGGCTACAACGATCATTGAATTGAGAAATTTCAAATAGATAAGCTGAAGCATCTCATCGTATCTATATTACATTTAATCCACAATACCCAACCAAATAAGGAATTGAAGGGGAAAAAAGAACACAATACTCCCTAACTATAGATATTCATATCTTTTTTTTATAAGTAGGTACATAGACATATCGATTGATTTCATCTACAAAAATATACAAGGTGACATTCACTTATTTAAATATAATTGTTATAGCTTTGAGTCATAAAATTTTTGTTGATTGATCCATTTATTGGATGAGAAAATCATTGAAGGGGGAAAAAAATTGATTGATTTCATATTATTTTATGTTTATATTTTTTTTTTAAAAAAAATTGTTCTCAAGTTTTATTTTTAGGATTAAATATGCTTAATTTTCCAAAAAATAGTTTCAAAAAGCAGTAAAATTTTGCATATCATGCACCCAATAAAAATGTTAATGCTCTACAAATTTAAAGCCTACATTGCCTAAATCAAGGAAACAGAAAAGTGAAAACAAGCAGGATCAAAAAAGACTTGTATAAAGAATTAATATCTAAAATTTTGATTTGCTATTAAAAGCAAAATGAGAAGAAAAAATAAGGTAGGGCATTCAAAAAAGTTTTTTAGGTTTCCTTGTGATACATTTCTTTGCTTAAACCTGTAGAGAGGACTTCAAATGTTGGTTCGATATATAAAGTGTTGATTGGCTAGGTGATAGAGAATATAAAAAATGTGATCTAGTGTTGTCGCTTCTTCTGTCATATTATTCTCCAACACCTGGTACTGTCCCTTATATATCTCCTACCTATATGGGAAACCCTCTATTCATGTGTAAATAAAGAAAAATCAAAAGGTGATCGACACTTCTATAAATGGACTAAATGATTTTCTTCTCATTTGCTTTTAATGGTAGAGGAAGATTTAGGTATTCACACTTTCTACCATTCTTTTAGTTTCTTATTGCTTTCACATTTTTATTTCTTGATTTATGTGTTGTGAATTTTTAAAATGCAGAGCATTATAACATTATTTTCGAGGTGCATGACATGCAATACTTTATTTCTCGTCTTAACTAGCTTTTGACAAATTTTAAAAAATGAAATATGAAAAATAAACTTTAGGTACAAAATCATATGTGAAAATACATAAAAGCTCCCCTGAACTTGGCAACGAAACTTACTTTAGTACTTTAACTTTAAGAGTAATTAATTACCCACCTTATCTCTTTTCAAGTGAATTTAAATACACTGTCCCAAGCAAACCCTTTGTCTGGCTTACTTACTTAGCGGAAGACTTAAATCATTAAGAAAAGATTTCAAATGTTAAATAACTCAATTGTCTGAAACTGAAATCAAAATGTTTTTAAAATAAACATTTAACTTAGCCAAAATGGTAACTCAAGTATGAACATAAGTCAATAACAAAATGATAACGAATGAACTAACATCTAGCTGACTATTTATGAAGCCTCCAATAACTGGGAGGATGTTGGGACAGACCCCATAATATCCTAATGCACTAAACTATAAATCAATGAAAGTGGATCCTCCGGAAAGCAAGGAGGCTCACCAACTGACTCTGAACTGCTTACTGGATCAATAGTGCGTTGGAATGCCGATCCTAGTTACCTGCATCTACATCATAATATGATGCATGTCAAATGGCATCATTACATTGAATGTACAAGTATATGAGTTGGAATGCTAAACAATAACTTAGGCTTGATAAGAGTAAGAAGGAACACTTACCTTAGCTCTGCTCAACTAATGAATAACTTAAGTCAATATAAAGCAATAAGACACATGCAATATATATATATATATAAAGCTTGTAAAATAGTTTAAAGAAATGCAATACCAAATTCAACTTTAATTATATAATAAAGTAATATAGTTTCTGTGGGAGATTCTCTAACCGAAAATCACCACTATAAACCTAAGTGGTGATACAACATCTTGCCCACACTGCCAAAACTGTCCTATACTTTGCCGTCATATAGAATGCTTAACTTAGTGAATTCACTAGCTTAACTTACGTGATCATCTAAAAAGTATGACCGTTAATACCCATGATAGCTACATGATTTTCATAGAGACTTGAGTTAATATGAACTCATCCCCATATTGGTGCTCAATACTACTTCCAAAATATACTTTAGCTCATATGATTTTAAACAAACTTCTTTCTTCAGGTTGAGATAATTACTCAACACTTAGCTTAAAAGCTATCTTGGAATCGGTGTTCCCTTTTCTTGCTCAAAACTCTTTTGGGAACACTCAGTTTCCTTTTATCGTTAGTGTAAAAACATTTATAAGTTATTTGGGAATACTTAGTTCCCTATTGATTTTGCGAAATGAACTCAACTTTTTACTCTTAACTTAAATTGAACTCTTAGTCTTAAAACAAAGATTAAGTATTTGTAAAAGACTCTTGAAAACATTGTTGAACTTCACTTGATTTGAATTCTAACTTTGATTTTGACTCTTACTTGAAAATCCATTCTTAATCAATTCTTGAATTGAATTATGGATTCAAGGATTATGATTTATGTTTGGAAGAACCTCTTTATGCTTAAGAATGATTTTGAAAAGCTAAACTTAAGAAAAGTTATGAAATTACCATCATGAAACAGGTTCGCGATGTGGAGCTACTCCCAGAAGATATTCGTGAAATTGATTTTTGGGACAGAGAGGTCCGAGACCATGTCCGCGACACGGATGCACATTTTTTACCCTTGCCGGAACAAGTCCGCAACGTGGATTATTTTCACCCAAAACTGCCTAACTTTTGCTTCTTCGCTTTTCATCTCTAAACCCTCTAAACTCCCATGGTTCTTTCCCCAAAAGCCTCCTTCTTCGTTTTCATCTCTAAACCCTCTAAATCTCATGATTCTTGCCCCAAAATCTTAGGATCATTAATAACCTCGATACCAATGGTTTAACTCAAAAAAATAACCCGGCATTTAACGAACCAACCATCAAGAATTCAACAATGATCAACAAGAACTTCACTTTTTAACATTCACATAACACCATTTTCGCTGAATTGAAACAAGTTTGGCATGTGGGTGAACTAAACCAACACTATGTGATCTCACATGCGTGTTTAGGGATCACCCTTAATGAAATCCACTCGCAAGGCTTGAACATTTCTTGGTGAAATCCTTGATTACTCTCTTCGTTTCTCTCTTCTCTAAGCCCTAAAAGTCGTTCTCACTATTCCCAACTGAATTAATTCTTATTTTACCCCAATTAATTCTTAAAAATGAATTGATTAAATTAGGTAATGAAAATACAACTTCCCTTTCCAATCCGGATTGGACTTCCCTTAATGCAACAATCCAATCCGAAAGGCATAACTCACTCATACAGACTCAAAATCGCCCAAACTTGGCGGCGTTGGAAAGATCTTTCCAAGACCTTTCCTACCATATTTGGAACGTCACCTGAAACATCCTGAGCTAGGAGTTATGATCTCTTTAAAATGACCAAAATTCACTTTCTTAACTTAGACAAATTTTGCAGATTTGTCTATACTTTCCAAAAATGATTATTTTATAGATCTTAACTCCTATCTAGTTATTTTGATTTGCGAGATGTTACCATATCTCCACATTGGGAACATTCACACTCAAATGAGATTACTTTACTAGGCTAAAGGTGGTAACCTCTAGTTCAAACACCCAACAAGCAATGCAACAAACAACATGCATATTCATAATTTAATGAGTACATGTTTATTCATAATTTAAGGAGTACTAAGAAGAGAATTAGTACCTTGATCTGCATTCTCTCCGGATTCAAAGAGATGTGAATGTCTCTTCTTCATATCCTCTTCGGCTTCCCAGGTGGCTTCTTCAACAAATTGGTTCCTCCAAAAGACTTTGACTGATGCAACTTCTTTTGTCCTCAACTTGCAAACTTGGTGATCTAAAATCTTAATCGAAATCTCTTTATAATATAGACTATCCTTTATCTCAATATTTTCAGTTGGTGTGATCAATGATGGATCGCCCATGCACTTATTCAACATAGAGATGTGAAACACCGGATGAACTACTGTTAACTCTTGAGGTAGCTCTAACTCATAATGTCACATCCCAAGACCACACCCTAGAAGTTAGGACACAATCTCGGATTGTAACTGGCGTACTCGACCTCTCGGAGGTCTTATACAAGCCTTTTCATATCATTCATTGCATATACATAGTGAAAAATAGTGCGGAATTAAAACTTTTCACAAAACATATCATAGTCTTTAAAAACTCTTTCATATAAAACAATAGGAAATGCTAAGTCTCAATATCATCAAACTTAAGACACTAGAATACTTGGGACACGGTCCATACACAATATGAATATAGAAATACTTATTCTATTACAATACTTCGAAATAAAAGACATAAAAGACATCTATATACAGTGGCGGATCCAGAATTTAAAGGTTGTGGGTGCTCACTTCCTTTAACATAAACTTGTTAGCAATCACATACGGTAAATGTATACTAACTCAAACTCTTTAATAAAAAAAGTAAACGTTTACTAACTCAAACACTTTAATAAAAAAAGTAAAAAAAAAATAAAACAACGATCAATATTATCATTATAAAAAAATAACCTCTACTTACAAGTCACAATGACCTACTACTAATTGGTCAAGTCATAATTGTGCTCGACGACTTTTCATATGTTGAAAACGATAAATAATTGCATCATTACTTACATTTGGAGTTAAATAAGCCCTTAATTAGAAAAATAAAAAATAAAAATAAAAAAAGGCGTAAAATTCGTTAGATTTTTTTTTTATAAAAAAAAGTACAAAATTCGGAGTTAAATAAGCCCTTAATTAGAAAAGTGTTATAAACATATTTGTATTATAGTGGATGTCTAATTATGTGGAGTCCTTTTAGGATATGGGTAGAAATCCTACTTGAGGACCAAGTTAGATTTCTCCTATAAATAGAGGGTTTTCCTTAATTGTAAATAAGATATATGAATATTAAATATACTTCAACATGAATAAGAAGTTTTTTCTCTTCTCCCTACTTTATTCTTCTTATAAATTTATATAGTTTCATAACACGTTATCAGCACGATTATTCTATTTTTAAAGAATTATGATAGAAGACAGAAAAAGTGCAAAAGATATTTTGCATAACTTATGCAATAAAGTTGCAATATCTTCAAGGTATGATTTATCTTTATGTTATAATTATTATGTGACAGATCTGGAGGTACCATTTGGAGTAAGTATTTAAAGAGACTTGTCGACTTTTTATATGTTTAATTTTAACCGATTGGGAAGAGAATTCCTTAATTTATTTTAATAATTAAATAAGCACAATTTAGTGAGAGGTGTGTTTCAATCTTTATATAAAGTGTGTGATCTATTAAGATATATCTATTAACTACTAGTGTTAATTATAAGAAATCAGTAATCTCAATTTTGCGTGTAATTATAATATATGATCATATTAATGATCATCAAAAGTGATAAAATTACAATTATTTTGAAGGCTTCAGGTTGAATTTTCTTGTAATTGTGATATCATCATAAACGATAGTTGAGATTGAACCTAAAATATCTTTTAAATGGTGAATTGTTTTGTAATTGTGATATCATCATAAACGAAAGTTGAGATTGAATCTCATGCGTTCTAGGAACGTATACAGATATGTGTGGACCTATTTATCCACCTAGTGGATTGTTTAGATACTTAGTGTTCCTAATATATGTTTCTTTTAGATGGTCTCATGTGTGCATATTGTTATATCGCAACTTGATGTTTGCAAAAGTATTGACAGAAATTATATGATTACAAACACAATTTTCTGATAATCAGATTAGTCTATTCAGTGATGGGATCATGACTCACCTTTACAAGAGGTAGAGTAATTGAGAAAAAAAATATAAAATTTACTCCCGGAGTATTAAAATTTAAATTTACTCATATAATAGTAAATTAGAAATTACAGCAAAAGGCACATGACATAGTAAAATTGGAGTTTACAATTTTATTAGTTGGCATGAATAACTTGATCATCTCAAAGATGTGCATATTGAGTAATATACATACATTGAAGAAATAGAAAATTATTTATGAATTGTTTATGTTGCTTGTTCTAGCGATAAGTTGATTGGATCAACTAAAGTTGAGACTAAATCTCTAAATTCTGAAAAGTATAAAAGGTGAATATGGTCCCTTTTACCTATCATGTGATACGATAAAGCAATGCATCTATAATATAATCACATGTGCATTTGTTGTCAACTTGCAATATGACATTCGCAAAATTATTTGTGCAATATAATTGAGCTAAAAGCACAACTTTCAGAATATGAAATCAAGATAATTCATCTTGATAATATTGATAGATATATAAGATGATGTGACATTAAATGTCTCCCATAGTGAATCATTGCTTATGAAAATAAAGTTTCATGTGTTGATCTAAAATATGATATTACATACAAACGTAATTGTATGAATCAAACCAATAAATTATGATCAATTTTTCTGTTAATTGGTTTATGGTCATGGAACAAATAATTTTCATCTGATAATTTTGATGTGAAATATATGATTAATGAATATACTATGATGCACAAAGATAGATTCTCCAAAAGATTGAGATATATGTTAGTTTGTCTAACATAAGGGGGAGATTAGAAGCAACACAAAAGTTGTAAATACTCCTATTGAATGTCCCTTAAGGATAGAGTCTACGACATGCATGAAGCATGATAGACTAATCAATTTTAAATAAAATAATCCTTGAAAAAGGGGGAGGATCAAAGAATCCAAACGATCATAATAAGGAGATAATGTGTTGTTGGAGAGCCTACGATATAACACTTTACGAAACCTCATGAGAGGGGTAGCTACCTAAAAATAATGAAGTCAATGAGATCTCAATAAGTTACGTCGTATTGTGAATTGATACAAAATGATATATCGTTGACGATATCTTTGATACAATAGCGCGCAATATTGTAAAAAATTATGAGGATATGAATTCTACATCTATTAAAGCATGCTGGTGTAGAAATAATTATCAAGTGAAAAGTGGAATGACGCATCTTGGTAAGCGTAAAGCTTATTTGACTTGCAATCTAGGCACTAGAAGATGTCATACATCTAATATTGAATGTTATCACTTGACAAAACTGATATGAAAATATCCAATAGGTTCGAGATCTAGCATATACAAGGTTTTGGAAAACTTGTTTATCATCCTCATAAGGATTAAATAGATTCAAAATGCATAGAGCATATAAAAGTATTATTATGCAAGTTGATAACTAGAATTGAAACTCTTGATGAGTTTTCAAAAGGCAATAGATTATTTGCTTAAAGAAGTTGAAGTAAGTAACTTGCAGAAATCTTTGATCATGAATATAGGAGATTAAAGGAAGCATATTTCGTCAAAGTTTTTCTACACTCATGAGCTCCCAAGAATGGCAATATCAACATGCAACAGGTTTGTACAAGTTATAATATAGTTGATTTATCCACCAAGTCTCTACCAGCTACAACTTTCAAGAAGATGATCCACAAGCTTGGAAAACGAAGATTCAAGTCTTTGGATTGATGTTCGCATTAGGGGAAGTTAATACGTGATGTACTTTTTTTTCCTCACAAGGGTCCCATTGGGTTTTCCTTGTAAGGTTTTCAATGAGGCATCCATAATTATGCTATTGGGTTAGCTATTTTCGCACGATGCTTCACACATGTAATTGGAGTCTGACGCCCCACACCATTGCGACAGGAGGGGGCTTGCAGACCAAACTGAACAAATAGAAAAAAGTGGCCACTCTCTGGGAAATTCGGATCTTTCTCACCCTTTGGCAGCATCCACTAATTCAGAACGCCCTCTATCATCTTCTATCTGGTAGACTTGTTCGTCAATGATGAAAGCCGCTGAACTTCAGACTCGAGTGGAGAAAGAGCTCTAGGCCCCCGCGAGCCTTATTTATTGGTTTAGTAAAGTCAAGCTTTGGTCTTATTATTAGATATGTGTACTCTTTTTCCTTCATTAGATTTTTCTCCCACTGGGTTTTATCTAGTAAGGTTTTAACGAGACACATAATCTACCGACATTCAAAGGCGAGTGTCATAAACATATTTGTATTATAGTGAATGTCTAATTATGTGGTGTCCTTTTAGGATATGTTTAGAAATCCTACTTGAGGACCAAGTCAGATTTCTCCTATAAATAGAGGATTTTCCTTCATTGTAAATAAGATATATGAATATTGAATATACTTCAACATGAATAAGAAGTTTTTTCTCTTCTCCCTACTTTATTCTTCTTCTAAATTTATATAGTTTCATAACAAAAAGGATTTTTTTTTAAAAGGTGTAAAATTCGCTGGAAAAAAATTAAGAAAAAGGAATGCAGCTGGCGGGATTCGAACCCTCGCCAGTGGCTTCGCGCGCCGCTTAATTCAGGGTTTAAACCAACGCACCCACAACAACTTTTGTTCTATGGGTGCTCATTTAAATTTTAATAATGTATGTATCATATTTTCTATATATATATATATAAAAATAAAATCGGAGTCAATGGGTGCTCGAGCACCCGCGTCTAACTTACTGGGTCCGCCCCTGTCTATATATGCCCTCGAGTCAATTGAGGACATACTTCAACTTCTCTTGAACGATGCTACGGTCCAAGTCTTCCTTCCAAAATTCTCCTCACCTACCAACAACTATAAAGATATATAAAAGCATGGAATTAGTACAACCACATGTACTAAGTATGGCATAATGCATATAAATCATGAAAACGGACATTTATTGGAAATATGCATCTTTTCATTTAAATATCGTAAAATAATCATAAGAATAACATTTATCAACTTAGAAACACATAAGAAATCATGTAAACCAAATATCATATTTTTTGAAGCTACTTAACAGTAACTCAAATCACTGTACAGTGAAGTCCCTTCACTGTTACAATGAAGTGCTTAGTCCTTCACCAAACACACCTTCTAGCATGTAGTCTTCTCACTAAAGCTATCCTAAGATTCACTTAAGTCACACAAAGAGAGACCGCCCATACAACCTCTCTATATGTGCCTAAATGATCCTCAAAGATTACTCATAATGAGATACATACACACTTACAAGACATCAAACACATAACATATAAGATCTGACATTCGCTTTACCAAGGCTATCAAAAAGACTTACTTAAGTACCCCTAGAAGAGAACGCCCATACACCCTCTTCAAGGTTACCTAAATAATCCTTAAGACTTCCTAAGTTTAGGTCATGTCAAACATAACAACCAACTTCCCTAACTAGAGTCATTCTCAAGACTTCCATAGGTAAGACATGATGAGATCATCCCATACGCCCTCTTCAAACTTTAGCTAAGGAATCCTTAAGTCACTTTAGATTAGGTACTCATGCATTTACATACTTTCTAACATAAGTCATTAATTCATTAGTTCATTAAGAGACACTTACCACATAAAGGACATTCAAGTAATGGTCTTGGAAAAGACCTAGGGACTCTTACTAACACAACTTCAAAGCCAGTTGTGCAATGTATAGATAGCGTCACATACCACCACCTAAACCTCATAGAACTTCTCTAATGATAATAGGTATCCCATATGATGAGAATAGGCAATAACCGACATAGTCCATGGTAGCAAAATATGAAATCCGGAGTTCTATCCTACTCCGATGAGGTTGTTCTACTTGCCAATGGTAGAACTTGGACACATCCCATGTAGGCACATTGTTAAGGAATATGAAGGGCTTACTTTGTATTCTAGCCTCATTCTTTAACTAGAACTACTTCCCTTACCATACTCACTCGGTGTTAGCCTTCGTTCTCATAGATTAAATCACATTAAGGTTCATACAAAAGGGTTCCATATCAAGTTCATAACCAATTACATTTACCCTACCAAAGAAAGCTTCACTAGGACTACCTCACTATGGCGACAAGAAGATCATCATGACTTTCCTAAGGATTGATATGATGTCGTTCCATCCAATCAACCTTAAGTCCATCATTCATTACATGAAGGATACCATTACTACTTTCGACTTCAAGTTTCATAACCTTACCACTAGGTTCAAGGTTTCACATAAAGGACCCTCTTATCATCATTCAAGGTCTAACCTATCATTCATTCATTCAATACTAAGACACTTTAGCTTCCTAAGTCAAGACATCACATATTCACTATCATACATGCATCAAGTAAGGCACTTAAGTCAACCTAGACAAGACACAACATTACTTCACTTTAGCACATTTTACATGTCATTATAGAAGCACATAAGAACAACCATTATCATCTTAAAGTCATCCTATATACTACTATGTCACCATTGTAGACTTCACATAGCCAAGTAGGAACAATCATGCATTCAACTCTAAGACTACACACACGACTATAGTCCTTGTCTAACATGATCACCTAAATAGCATCTATAGAATCACATGCTTTCACATTACTTCACATATAGGTAGATATGATCATACTTCACATAATCAACTACACAAATCAATATAATACTTCAAGTAGTTGTCGACGAGGCCATAATCATCATAATACTTAAAATAACGCCGACAAGTCCACATTAATTCACATAACACCGCCACCATAAGTGGACCAAACCAATCACAACATAATTGAAGTCTAATTAACATTAAATAAAGTAAAATAGGACAGTGTACCACCACTCCATCATCAATTCTTCAAGCCAATGCCAAATCACCCAATTCAAGATCACAAGGCCCTTACCCATGGCCATGAACATCAATTCAATGCATAAACTATAATTCTCAATGAAATCTAAGTCAATTAAATATAGATTTAACAATATAAGACCAATTAGATATCAATTGAATAAATTCTTACATCATTAGATAGCCCATAAGAAACTACACATTAATTCATAAACATTAGATCAATATCAAGTAACCCATAAATTAGTCAAAAACTAGGGTTCATCAATTACATGGGTTCATAGATTATTTAGGTTAAAATCATCAATACAATAACAATTCAATCCATACTCAACGTTTAAAAACCATTAATTCAAGAACCCATGGTAGATCATGAAATAGGTCAAGTTCAACTTTGAAAACTTTAGAAAACATCTTTGAAAGTTGGGCTCCTTGATGAAACGAGTTTCAAGGATAAAAAACCATACCTCAACAATGCTATACTCCAATTTTATGAAGAATCACCACTCAAATCTTCAATCTAAGCTCTTCCTTGAATTTTGGCTTCGATGGAGTCTTAAGAAATTTCTAAGGGATTTTGGGGTTTTGATTTTGAAGAATGAAATCTTCTAAGTGTTATAGACATTTATACATGTCTAAAATACCCAAATAACCCTCAAATAACCACCAAAACCTTTATTTGGAAGTGGGGTGAAATTACGATATCACCCCTCACTAAACAGTGGCCTGCGCAGGGAACACATACCAATCGACGGACAGCCACCGATGGACCGTCTTGTTGGTCCGTGGTCTAGGAATGAGGCTTGTACTTGGTCCCTAATTCCCCCTTTATAAGTCCCAAAAGATGAGACCCGACCAATGAGGCGTTGATTGACCCACTAGGCGTCGACTGCCTCCGTGGTTTGGGTTGTCTTGGGCAGCCTTGGCACCAACTTTGGGTCCTTCCTCAAGGACCCTTGGATGGTCCTTGGGGATAATTTCCCGGATGTTTCCAATACAAACATGACCGTATACGGGTTTAGGACCTCTCACATGAATTTCATCTAAAACGAACACATTAAACTCAACAAAACATGCCTAGACACACAAGGTCGTTTCAAGGCAAAACTTTCGAACGTCATGGACGTTCTTGGACGTTTGACCCCAAACTTCACGAAACTTTACACACTGCCTATATAAAATATAATAACTCATTTAATGACTTCACAACATCATGAATCACACATAAACACATAGAACCACATATGAGGCACATAGGTGACTTAGTCGTCGAACGTCTTGGTCGTCCCTTGACGTTTGACTTTGAATGCACCTATACTCTTAGATACTGTCTCAATACAACTTTATAGACCATTTTAGGACCTTATACCATCATGACAACAATGTTAGGCTCTAGTTCACCTAAGTTATTTTCGGGATCTTACACATAAGCTACATTGTCAATCCTCTTGGCTATGCGATAAGGTCCAATGTATCGGGGACTAAGATTTCCCTTATTACCAAACTTCATCACCACATTAAAGGGTGAAACCTTAAAATACACCCAATCATCTACCTCTAACTCTAACGGCCTTCTCCTAACATCTACCTCATATGGAGCCATTTGGATGCTAGAGTGATAACTGTTGTTGTAAGCAAACTCAATGAGAGGTAGGTGATCATCTAAATTCCCTTTGAAATCAATCACACAAGCCCTCAACTTATCTTCTAATGTCATAATGGTACGCTCTGCTTGCCCATCTGCCTGAGGATGAAAGGCAGTCAAGTTAACCTTTCAACCCAAACCTTTCTGAAATTATTTCTAGAATTGTGTAGTAAATTGTACACCTCTATATGAAATAATAGAGACCTAAACTCCATGAAGTATTACCATCTCTTGGATTTACAACTTGGCATAATCTTCTGTTGAATAGGAAGTCTTCACTGGCAGAAAATGGGTTGAATATGTCATTCTATCGACAATCACCCAAATAAATACATGATGCCTGCGAGACCTTGGTAAACCTGTGGTGAAGTCCATATTAATCATCTCCACTTCCATTCTGGAAGTTTTATATTCTGCGCTAAACCACCGGGCCTTGGTGTTCAACTTTCACTTGTTGACAATTTGGACACTTAGCAACAAACTTTGGTGATGCCCTTCTTCATGCAATTTCACCAATACACTTCTCTCAAATTGTGATACATCTTGGTGGAACCTGGATGATTGGAATATCTGGAGCTATGAGCTTCCTCCATGATCCTCTCTTTGAGTTCATCCACCATTGGTACACACAATCTACCTTGGTACCTCAATACATTATCTCCCCCTTGTTCAAAAGTTAATACTATTTGCTTATTAATATTTACCTTCAACTCAAGAAAAATGGGATCTTGGTCTTGCTTCTCTTTTACCTCTGACACTAATGATGATTCATCCCCATTCGTCATCACTATTCCTCCTTCTATGGAATTCATAAGTTTGACCCTCAGGCGTGCGAGTATCTCCACATCCTTGGCTAACTATCTCTTTTCTTCCGCAACATGGGAGGTACTACTCATACATAACCTGCTTAAAGCATCATCAACCACATTAGCCTTACCTTGGTGGTAAAGAATACTCATGTCATAATCCTTGGGTAACTCTAACCACCTCCTATGTCTAAGATGAAGCTCTCTATGGTGAACACATATTGTTGTCTCTCGTGATCAATGAATATATCAACATGAACAACATACAAATAGTGACACCATATCTTCAAAGTGAAAACTACATCAGCCAACTCTTAGTCGTGTGTTTGGTAGTTCTTCTCATGAACCTTCAACTGTCGGGAGGCATAAGTTATAACTTTTCCATTACGAATAAGAACATAACCCAAACCAACTCTAGTTGCATCACAATACACCACAAAACCTTGAGTTCCTTCCGGTAAAGTCAAAACAGAAGCGGTAGTCAACCTAGTTTTTCTCACAAACTTCAGACCATTGAAACATCACTGTTTCTGAGTCAACTTCGTCAAAGGAGACGAAATGGATGAGAACCCTCTACAAATCTTCTATAGTAGCCAGCCAAACCCAAGAAACTCTTAATATCAGTCTGAGATGTGGGTATAGGCCAATTCTACACTGCCTCAATTTTCAGAGTATCAACTCTAATACCATCACCGGAAACTATGTGGGCCAAGAACGCCACAGACTCAAGCCAAAACTCACACTTAGATAACTTAGCATACAACTCTCTATCTTTCAAAGTCTGAAGAAGTATTCTGAGATGACTAGCACGATCATCTTCATTCCTTGAATATATTAGTATGTAATCAATAAAGACTATAACAAATATATCTAAATAAGATATGAAGATTCTGTTCATAAGATCCATGAAAGTTGCTGGTGCATTAGTCAAACCAAAGGACATGACCAAAAACTCATAATGACCATATCTGGTTATGAAAGTTGTCTTTGGAATATCACATTCTCTTACTCTAAACTGATGATAGCCTAATTTGAGGTCAATTTTTGAGAAACATGAAGCACCCCGAAGTAGATTCAAAAGATCATTAATTCTCGGAAGAGGATACTTATTCTTGATGGTAAACTTGTTCAATTGACGGTAATCTATACACATCCTAAGGGAACCATATTTCTTTCCCACAAATAATACTAGAGCTCCCCAAGGTGAGACACTCGGTCGAATAAAGCCCTTATCTAATAAATCCTGTAAATGCTCTTTCAACTCTATTGGTTCCATTTTGTATGGAGAAATAGATATAGGACGAGTATCTGAAAGAAGATATATACCAAAGTCTATCTCTCTCTCAGGAGGAACTCCGGGAAGATCATCTGGAAAGACTTCTGGAAAGTCTTTTACTATTAGAAATGTCTGAATAGGAGGTACCTCAACACTTGAGTCATTAACTCGAACTAAGTGATAGATACAACATTTTGAGACTAACTTTCTCGCCTTAAGGTACGAAATAATATGACTCGTAGGCACTGCTGAACTACTACTCCACTCTATGATTGGCTCATTAGGAATCTGAAACTTGACTACTCGAGTTCTACAATCAACTGGGGTATAATTGGTATGAAACCAGTCCATACAAAGAAGGACATCAAAATCTTCCATATCTAACTCAATTAAATCAGTCATTGTACTCTGGTGATTGACGGAAATAGGACAATCACGATAGACTCGCTCAGCTAGAATAGACTCACCAACAGGTGTAGAAACATTGAATATCTCACTAAGTTGCTCAAGAATAACATCAAAGTTCATAGCAAGATATGGAGTTACAAAAGATAAGCTCGCTCCTGGGTCTAGCAAAGCATAAACATTAAAGTTAAAGACTCGAATCATACCAGTGACAACATCTGGTGAATCTTCTTGCTGTTGGCGATTGTTGATAACATAAAGACGTTTTCCTTCCCCGTCTGCCCCTGAAGTAGCTTATCTAGATGTAAATCTATCTAGTGAAGAAACTGAAGAACATTGGGCTTCATTGCCCTCTTTTCCATTTCTGTGTATGTTCTTAATTAGGACACTCTCTTTTAAAATGATCGTTTTGACCACACTTGAAGCAATTAGTGAAACCATCATATAGCACACTTAAGTGGCTCTTACCACGCGGGAGTCTTAGTAATCCCTTGTGCCATACTTCCTTGAAAATACACAATTCTAGCTCTGAAGTTCTAAGAGTCCTGACTATTGTACACACATTGGTTCCTTGGTGCAGGTGCATTTGCAGATGATGGAACATGCCCTTCTATTTCTGTTGGAAGGATGACCGGTTGGCATTACTCTTTTACTGTCAGGACTCATTCCATGTCTTAGCTCTCTTGTTCTTAAACTCTTCTGTACAACTTGTTGCAAATTGATCATTAACCATTATATGTCCATGACACCTACTAGTATGGTTGTCTTACTTTACTTACTTGATAGACGAGACATCCCAATGATGAATAACCTCATCATGTTTCTCATGTTGACAATCATCTATTGATTATCTCTGCTCACGGGGAAAGAAACGCCCCACAATCTAACTCACAAACGGTTATGCGTAAGCATGAGTTAGAAAGAAACTTTTTAGAGATATACTTTAACGCACGAAATGAATATGAAAGAAGTGAAGAAATTTCCTAAATGTTGCAGCCTCCTAATTATATATGTGGCACGCTTCACACCGATAACTAGGACTCTATAGATACGGCTTCATAAACTCCTTAGGACTGTTGAAATTTGTGCTCTTATACCAAGTTTGTCATTTCCCAAGCATACACCCTGGATGTTGCTAGCACTCGAAGACCATTGCTGGTCCCAAACGAACCCTTTGTCTGGCTTACTTACTCAGTGTAAGACTTAAAGCATTAAGAAAAGATTTCGAATCTTAACTAACTAAACTGTCTGGAGCTGAAATCAACATGTTTTTAAAATAAACATTTAACTTAGCCAAAATAGCAACTCAAACATGAACATAAGTCAATAACAAAATGATAACGAATGAACTAACATCTGACTGACTATCTATGAAGCCTCTAATAACTGAGAAGGATGTTGGGACAGACCTAACAACATCCTAATGAACTAAATTAGAAATCAATGAAAATGGATCCCCCGGAAAGCAAGGTAGCTCCCCAATTGACTCTGAACTGCTCATTGGATCAACGGTGCGCTGGAATGCCGAGCCTAGTTACCTGCGGTTGTATCATAATACGATGCAGGCAAACTGGCATCAGTACATTGAATGTATATGCGAGTTGGAATGCTAAACAATAACTTACACTTAATAAGAGTAAGAACGAACACTTATCTTGGCTCTGCTAAACTCATGAATAACTTAAGTCAATATAAAGCAATAAGACACATGCAATATATATATATTTATATATATATATATATATATAGCTTGTAAAACAGTGTAAAAAACTTAGTTCGTTTAAGAAATGCAATAACAAACACAACTTTACTTATATAATAAAGTAATATAGTTTTTGTGGGAGATTCTCTAACCGACAACCACCACTATGAGCCAAAGTGGTGATACAGTGTCTTGCCCATGCTGCCAGGACTGTCCTATACTTTTTCATCATATAGAACGCTTAATATTGTGGATCCACTATCTTAACTTACGTGATCATCTAAAAAGTATGACCCATTAATACCCATGATGGCTAAATGATTTTCACGGAGACTTGAGTTAATATGAACTGGCATCCCCATATCGATGCTCAATACTATTCCTAAAATATACTTTAGCTCATATGTGTTTAAACAAACTTCTTTCTTTAGGTTGAGATAATTACTCAACACTTAGCTTAAAAGCTCTCTTGAAATCGGTGTTCCCTTTTCTTGCTCAAAACTCTTTTGGGAAAACTTTATTTCCTTTTATCTTAAATGTAAAAACATTTATAAACTCTTTGAGAATACTTAGTTCCCTATAGCTTTTGAGAAATGAACTCAACTTTTTACTCTTAACTTAACTTGAACTCTTAGTCTTAAAATAAAGATTATACATTTGTAAAAGACTCTTGAAAACTTTGTTGAACTTCACTTGACTTGACTTATAACTTTGATCGTGACTTTTACTTAAAAATTGATTCATAATCGTTCTTGAATTGAATTATGGATTCAAGGGTTATGATTTGTGGTTGGAAGGACCTCTTTATGCTTAGGAATGATTTCGAAAAGTTAAACTTAAGAAAAATTACGAAATCACCATCGTGAAGCAAGTCCGCGATGCGGAGGTGCTCCTAGAAGATATTTATGAAATTGATTTTTGGGACATAGAGGTCTTTGACCATGTCCACGACGCGCACGCACATGTTTTACCCTTGATGGAACAAGGTTGCGATGCAGACTAGTTTCACACAACACTACCCGATGTTTTCTTCTTCATTTATCATCTATAAACCCTCTAAACTTCCATGGTTCTTTCTCCAAATGCTTAGGATCATTAATACTCTCGATACCCAATGGACTTAACTCTAAAAAACAACCCGAAAACACGTATTAAATCAACAATAGGCATTTAACGAACCAACCATCAAGAATTCAACAATGATCATCAAGAACTTCACTTTTTAACATTCACACAACACCATTTTCGCTGAATTGAAACAAGTTTGGCGTATGGGTGAACTAACCCAACACTATGTGATCTCACATACCTATTTAAAGATCACCCTAGACGAATTCCACTCGCAAGGCTTGAACGTTCTTGGCGAAAATATTGATTCCTCTCTTCTCCTCTCTTCTTTTCTCTCTTTTCCAAACCCTAAGTGTTGTTCTTACTTTTCTAAACTGAATTAAGTCTGATTTACCCCAATTAATTCCTATAAACTAATTGATTAAATTAGGTAACGAAAACACAACTTTGCCCTTCCCGAATACGGATTGGACTTTCCTTAATCTAACAATTCAACTTCCGAAAGGCATAACCCACTCACACGGACTCGAAATTTCCCAGACTTGGCGGCGTTAAAAAGATCGTTCCAAGACCTTTTCTACCTTATCTAGAACTACACCTAACTCATCCTGAGCTAGGAGTTATGATCATTTTAAAATGACCAAAATTCAATTTCTTAACTTAGACGAAATTCCAGATTTGTCTACTTTCCAAAAATGATTATATTCAAGATCTTAATCCCTTTCAAGTTATATCGAGTTGCGAGATGTTACACTGCTGACGTGACAAGTCAACAAATTTACTGCGCGTAAATACCAAAAATTATAGAGAAAAAGAATAAGTAGGGCCCATTTTTTTCTTTTTAGCCAATAATCTTTTTTCCCTTCATCTTCCTCACACCCCACCACCCTCTCACCCTCAACCACCACTGGCACCATCTCTTTCTTCTTTGTCGAACCCCCCCACCCCACCCCACCCCACCCCTCTTTAATTTTTCCTTCTTTGAAACCCCAATCCCGACCCTATTTCTTCTTCTTCTTCTTCTTCTTCTTCGAACTTTCCATCTTCCTTATCTTTCTTTGAACTACACCTACCCCACCTCCATTTCCTTTGTATCCGTAAATGGGGTTGATGAATAGGGAAAAAATAGAAAAGCGAACAATTGGTTCTTGCTTCAAGATTATTATTTATGGTAGTGTTTGAATGTGATGAAGTTGAAGCTCTTTTTAATGGGAAAACTATGATTTCTTCATTTCAAATTAAATTTCAGTCATTATTTATTATCACAAAAATGGAATGTATTCTTGCGAGAATGGTTTTGACATTTTTTATCAATCTTTCAATTGTGATCGAATTTGTTCTAGTGCATCGTGATTGAGTTGAGGAACAGGGATCTTATCTTTTGATTTTTTTTTTTTTGCTTTCTAAATTATGAATAAATAAAAGCAAACAAAAAAATGAATTAAAAAAGTAAAAATCAAATAATGTTCTACGTGGTACTGATATGGCAATAATGTGGCACATGTGAAATGCACTTTTGATTGTGAGACTGGTATTATAATTTTAGGGTGATATTAAATTCAATTGAAAAGAGATTAGGGGGATAAATAATTACCCGTAAAGTTAAAGTGTTAAAGTAAATTTTGCTGCCAAGTTTAGGAAGATTTCATATATTTTCTCAAATTATATATATATATATATATATATATATATATATATATATATATATATATATATATATAAGGGAGAAACATAGAAAAGGTGAAATGGCACCTCTCTATTGCCTTCATTCATTTTTTTGTTCTTTTTTCTTCTTATTTAAATCAATTATTTTATTCTAAATGTAAATTAATTAATTTATTATAAATAAATATTTTATTAATTGAAAAACAATTACAACAAAAACTTTTCATATGTCAATTAACAAAGAGTAACTATTATAACTCACACCTCTCTAATTTTCAATTTTAATAAATTTATTTTTATTTGTATCTCATTTTCTTTCACCTTCTTCTAATAGTAAAATGACAACATTTTTTAAAAAAATATCTCCTCTCTTTACTATTTAATTTCTTCACAATATATCTATATCTATGTATAATATAAAGTTAGATAATAAAAAAGGGGATGTGACACACATCTCTATAGCTATTATTCATATTTATCTATTTTGCTCTTTTTTAAAAAAAAAGAATAATATAGCTTTAATTCCTCATTGTTTCTATTAAATAAACTAGTTTATGTTACCGCCCGTTGCACGAATATTTTAAAAGTATATGAATAATTATATATAATATTATAATACAATATATACAAAATGCTAAAAAAAAATTCCCCTAATGTATTTATTTATTTATTCTCGAATTAGAATCCAACTTTTGTTTTTAATTTTAGTTTTAATGGGAGAAAATTGCATTTGTTTTTTTAAAAAACTTTTATTGTTTAAAATACAAAACTTTCAAAGGGTTGCACTACAAATGTCAATTGTTTGTTGATTATATGGTAGTAATATTTTTCGTTAGAAGTTTTTTTATATATAAAATTTTAAAACAATTAACAATAATTTAATTTAAGTAGATGTAAACAAATGAATTTTAGAAATGTAATTTTATCTCAGACATAAACATATTTTGTGGAAATAAACAATGTGTATCTTCCTGAAACTGAAAAGGTTGTGTGATAATTATTATTATTAATATTATTATTATTATTATTATTAATAATAATAATAATAATAATAATAATAATAATAAAGAAAATTAGTAACTCAGACTAATAATTAATTTATCTTTAATGAATGAAGTGATAATTGCGCTAACAAAGTTTTTCAATACAATTGCTTATGCACACTATAACTATATTTAAAGTGTTTTTGTTAAGTCTAATTCTAAGAGATGAAAGAGTTTTTCATTGATATAATCTTAATATATACACACTATTTGATACTAAGTTGTAATACCTTTACTTTGATCTTATGTAGAATTTGGATCCTTCAAATGAAGATCCTCTTGTTTATGATGAGTATTTTCTTCATTTAAAATTTTATTATAAAAATAGTGCAAAGAAAAAAATTCATCGAAAAAAGAGAATATTTTAATTTGTTATCTGAAAGCTATGAAGCATAATGAAAATTTTTCACGATGATTCTCTTTTAAAAAAAAATCACACGATAAAGAACGTAAGTATCGTGTTTGTATTTATAGCGAGAGAAAACAAAGAACAAAAAAGTAAAAACTTCAAAACTGTAAATAGAAATTATAATCAGTTTTGAATTCAAAAACCTAATTTAAAATAAAGTCAAAAGTTTACCAAGTTTGTTTTGTTTTTATCTTAGACCCACGTTTTTTTTTATTTTCCTTTAAATTGAATTTTCCCCAAATTTTCTAGAACTGTTTGGTTTTAAACTCATTTAAAAATACTTATTTATTATTTAATACCATTACAAGTCATATTTTTTAAAACTGTTTGGTTTTAAACTCATTTAATAAATTGTTATTTATTATTTAATACCATTAGAATTCCTATTTCTTAGAACGGTTTAGTTTTAAACTTATTTAAAAAATAGTTATATTTAGAACCCTAAAAATAGTATTACATCGGTTGGTTATTTTTAAAATTAATTTTCAAAATTAATTTTATACATTTAATAATTAAGTTTATTATTATTTTTATTTTATTATTATTACTATTATTATTATTATTATTATTATTATTATTATTATTATTATTATTATTATTATTATTATATATCTGTTTTGTTATAATAAATGAGGTTGTGGAAAGATTATTACTATTATTATTTTTATTAAATAGATACTTTTGTTAATCAATATAAATATATATATATATTTATATATATATATATATATATATATATATATATTTAATAACTTTTTTTAAAAAAAACTCAAAATTTAAGAATATCAATAATCTTTTACACATTATTTTTCTAAAAAAAATTATTAAGTGGAAAAGTCTAACCAAAATTCTAAAATAGTAATTTTTTTTCTTTATTAAAAAGACAAATTAATTATATTTAATTAGTGGAAGAAATATATATATATATATATATATATATATATATATATATATATATATATATATATATATATATATATATATATATATATATATATATATATATATATATATATATATCATAGTTTATTTTTTAAAATTAATTAATTTCTCAATTAAAAATTTGAATAATTCTGGAATTAACAATTAAAAAATGTGATAAGTTCCCATAAAAAAAGGAAGCACACACCCTATTTTTTGAAATGTTTTAAAATTATTTTTCTTTATCTTTTAAAATTTCAAGCAACGTGTAACAGTCCATAAACTTTGTTTTCATTTTTTCTAAAAAAATTTATTTGTTATTTAATTTTAAAATCTAATATTGAAGAATCTAATATCAGTTATTTCTTCATTTATGACATGTGCTATTTTTCTTTAAAAATCCCATATTTCCTTTTTAAAGTTTATTTTTTAAATAATAAATTTTACTATTAATTGTAGCGCTGACACATATGTTGTTTTTCCTCTCCTATTATATATAGAATAAAAAAAATTAGATGTAATAATTGAGTACTTTAATTAGTACAAAATTAACTTTTAAAACTGTAAGTAGTTTAGAAAATTATAATTAGCTTTAAAATTATTTGTGAGCTTATAATTTTATTTTATATTTGTTAATATTTGATTTTTTAATTACAATAATTTAAATTATGGAGTTATTTTGCTAAAATTTATAGCTTTAAAATAATTTTATTTTATATTTGTTAATATATATATATATATAAGCTTTTTCTGTGTTGCTACACAACCGTTTACGATTTTTTTTTCCGTTTATAATTTATAATTTTATTATTTTTCTAAAATTTAGTTATTTAAATTTATTCTAATAATTGTAGCCCCAAATTTTGTTGGTTATGCTGATGCAGAATATTTATCAGATCCACACAAAGCTCGATCCCAAACATGCTATGTGTTTATATGTGGGGGGGGGGGGGGACTGTCATATCTTGGAGATATACAAAGCAGTCCATTGTAGCCACTTCATCTAATCATGTTGAGATAATAATTATTCATGAAACAAGTAGAGAATGTGTGTGATTAAGGTCAATGATACATCTCATTCGAGAGAATGTGGTTTGGAGTGTGATAAAATATCCACTACTTTATATGAAGATAATGCAGCATGCATAGCACAACTCAAGGGAGGATTCATAAAAGGAGATAGAATAAAGCACATTTCACCAAAGCTTTTCTATACACATGAACTTCAAAAGAATGGTGATATAAATGTGCAACAGATTCGTTCAAGTGACAATGTGGATGATCTATTTACCAAGTCTCTACCAACTGCAACTTTCAAGAAGATGGTGCACAAGCTTGGATTGCGAAGTTTCAAGTCTCTGGATTGATGTTCTCATTAGGGGGAGTTAATACGCGTTGTACTCTTTTTTCCTTACGAGGTTTATCCCACTGGATATTTCTTGTAAGGTTTTTAATGAGGCATCCTAGATGCGCATTAATAGACATGTGTACTATTTTTCTTTACTAGAGTTTTTCTTTTCTTAAAGTTTTTTTTAGTAAGGTTTTTGACGAGGCACATCATCTATGAATTAGACATTCAGGGGGGAGTGTTATAAAGTATTTGTACTATAGTTAATGTCTATCATGTGGAGTCC
The DNA here is from genome assembly GCA_016801875.1 of Solanum sitiens. Classification (NCBI taxonomy): domain Eukaryota; kingdom Viridiplantae; phylum Streptophyta; class Magnoliopsida; order Solanales; family Solanaceae; genus Solanum; species Solanum sitiens. The sequence continues at coordinate 1,020,423 of JABWTJ010000287.1, forward strand.
TTATAGGATATGGTTAAGAGTCCTACTTGGGACCAAATTAGATTTCCCCTATAAATAGAGGGGTCCTCTTCATTGTAAAATCATCCCTCAAGAGAAATAATAAGTCTATAATTCTCTCTATTTTCTTATCCTTATTCTATAGTTTTATAACATTTTTATATATATTTAAATAACAAAATTTTAGAAAAATAATAAAATTATAAATTATAAACGGAAAAAAAATCGTAAACGGTTGTGTAAAACCGTTTACGATTTTTTTTCCGTTTATAATTTATAATTTTATTATTTTTCTAAAATTTTGTTATTTAAATATATATAAAAATGTTATAAAACTATAGAATAAGGATAAGAAAATAGAGAGAATTATAGACTTATTATTTCTCTTGAGGGATGATTTTACAATGAAGAGGACCCCTCTATTTATAGGGGAAATCTAATTTGGTCCCAAGTAGGACTCTTAACCATATCCTATAAGGACTCCACATGATAGACATTAACTATAGTACAAATACTTTATAACACTCCCCCCTGAATGTCTAATTCATAGATGATGTGCCTCGTCAAAAACCTTACTAAAAAAAACTTTAAGAAAAGAAAAACTCTAGTAAAGAAAAATAGTACACATGTCTATTAATGCGCATCTAGGATGCCTCATTAAAAACCTTACAAGAAAAATCCAGTGGGATAAACCTCGTAAGGAAAAAAGAGTACAACGCGTATTAACTCCACCTAATGAGAACATCAATCCAGAGACTTGAAACTTCGCAATCCAAGCTTGTGCACCATCTTCTTGAAAGTTGCAGTTGGTAGAGACTTGGTAAATAGATCATCCACATTGTCACTTGAACGAATCTGTTGCACATTTATATCACCATTCTTTTGAAGTTCATGTGTATAGAAAAGCTTTGGTGAAATGTGCTTTATTCTATCTCCTTTTATGAATCCTCCCTTGAGTTGTGCTATGCATGCTGCATTATCTTCATATAAAGTAGTGGATATTTTATCACACTCCAAACCACATTCTCTCGAATGAGATGTATCATTGACCTTAATCACACACATTCTCTACTTGTTTCATGAATAACTATTATCTCAACATGATTAGATGAAGTGGCTACAATGGACTGCTTTGTATATCTCCAAGATATGACAGTCCCCCCCCACAACACATAGCATGTTTGGGATCGAGCTTTGTGTGGATCTGATAAATATTCTGCATCAGCATAACTAACAAGATTTGGGGCTACAATTATTAGAATAAAATAAGCCCATATCAGTTGTCCCTTTAAGATATCGCTGTGTTTGATCCCATTCCAATGTTTCCTAGTAGGAGCAGAACTATACCTTGCTAACAAATTAACAACAAAAGCTATATCAGGCCTTGTGGTATCAGCAAGATACATTAGTGCACCAATTGCACTAAGCTATGGTACTTCAGAACCAAGAATTTTCTCATCCTTTTCTTGAGGTCAGAATGGATCTTTATTCACATCAAGTGAACGAACAACCATCGGAGTACTTAATGGATGTGCTTCATCCATACAAAATCTTTTCAACGCTTTTTCTGTGTAGGCAGATTGATGAACCAAAATAGCATTTGTCAAATGCTCAATTTGCAAATCAAAACATAATTTTGTTCTTCCCAGATCTTTCATCTCAAATTCGTTCTTTGAGTAATCAATTGCCTTTTGAAGCTCTATTGGAGTTCCAATAAGATTTATGTCATCAACATAAACAACAAGTACAACAACTTCTGATATTGTTTTATTTATAAAGACACATGGACAAATTGCATCATTTGTATAACCTTCTTTAATTAAATACTCACTAAGACGGTTATACCACATGCATCCAGATTGCTTCAAACCATATAATGATCTTTGCAATTTAATTGAATACATTTTTTGAGATTTTGAATTACATGATTTAGGCATCGCAAATTCTTCAGGAATTTTCATGTATATCTCATTATAAGTGATCCATAAAGGTAGGTTGTAACCACATCCATCAAATGCATTTCAAGTTGCTCATGGACTGTGAAACTAATGAGATAACACAATGTTCTTGCATCCATAACGTGTGAGTATGTCGCTTTATAATCGACGCCAGGCCTTTGAGAAAATTCTTGTGCCATAAGACGTGTTTTATACCTTTGTATTTCATTTTTCTCATTTCTTTTTCAAACAAAAATCAATTTGCAACCAACAAATTTTGATACCATTAGGTGTTTGGACTATAAGTTCAAAAACTTCACGCTTAGCAAGTGAGTTCAACTCTGATGAATTGAGTCTTGCCATTTTAGCCAATCATTTCTTTGTCGACATTCTATAAGAGATTGAGTTTCAATATCCTCATTATCTTGCATGATATTTGTTGCAATATTATATGCAAAGACATAATCAACCACTATTTCTGATTGATTCAGATTAGTTTCAACATCTCTTAAATTTATGCATAGTTCATTATTTTCTTAAGTTTCAAGTTCATTGATTCTTTCATGAATATCATAATTATTCAAATTTTGAACTTCTATATGAGATTCTTTCATAGTGTCATCTTGGTATTTAATCTCTCTTTTTCTAGGATTATGATCCTTAGAACCCAATGGTCTACCACACTTTAGGCGTGCTTTTGATTCATTAGCTATGACACTAGTGGATGGTCCTATAGGGACATCAATTCGAATTGGGACATTCTCTGCAGATATATGTGATTCCGTAATACTTTTCAAATCTATATATGTGTCTGGCATTTGATTTACAATTTTCTGCAGATTAATAATCTTTTGTACTTCTTCCTCACAAATAGAAGCATATGGATCAAGATGAGACAATGATAAATTTTTCAAAAAAAAATTTCGTTTTATTTCACTATTCTCTCCCCCTAATTTTGGAAAAACTGTCTCATCAAACCGAAAATCTGCAAATCGAGTCGTAAACATGTCTTCAGTCAATGGTTCAAGATAGCGAATAATGGAGGGTGACTCAAACCCAACATATATTCCTAACCTTCTTTGAGGGCCCATCTTAGTTGGGTTTGGTGGTGTCATAAGCACATGTACAACACATCCAAAAATTCTTAGATGGAATATATTATGTTCTTGACTCATAACCAATTGCAGTGGGGAAACCTTATGATAATTTGTCTCTCTGAGACGAATAAGTGTTGCAGCATGCAAAATTGCATGTCCCCACACAGAAGTGGGCAACCTAGTTTTCATAAGCAATGGTCTTGCTATTAATTGCAGCGTTTAATTAATGACTCAGTGAGACCATTCTGAGTATGAACATGAGCAACAAATTATTCAACTTTTATCTCAATTCCTAAACAATAATCATTAAATGATTGGGATAAAAATTCTGCAGTATTATCAAGACGAATAGACTTAATCTGATTATCAGAAAAGTGTGCCCTTAACCTTGTTATTTGTGCCAATAATTTTGCAAATGCTAAGTTACGAGATGACAATAGGCACACATGAGACCATCTAGAAGAATCATCTATTAGAACCATAAAGTATCTAAATGACTCACTAGGTGGGTGAATAGGTCCACAAATATCTCCATGTATACGTTCCAAGAACGCAGGGGACTCAATCTCAACTTTCATTGGTGATGATCTCATAATTAACTTGCCTTGATAACAAGGAGTACAAGTAAACTCACCATTTAAAAGAACTTTTAGGTCCTTTAATGGATGTCCATTCGAATTTTATATTCAATCGTCTCATCGTTGTAGACCCAGGATGTCCCAGATGATCATGCCAAAGTAAATATGTATTGGAATCAGTAAACATCTTATTTACTATAAAATGTGCCTCAATTGCACTAATTTTTGTCCAATACAAGCCAAAAGATAAAGTAGAGAACTTTTCTATAACACATGTCTTCCCAGAGACATTCTTGGTGATACATGAGTTCCATATAGTTATGTAGACTATCGAGTCGAGTTGTTTCATGCCCATAATTTTGCATGAACTTCGTAAGTTAATCATCTTTCAGAGAAACGGTATCTTCAAGTTCTAAGCCTTTAAGTGTTGAGTTCCTAATCCCTTTTTGGAAGCATCTTTGAGTACTTGAGTGAATATTTCATGCCTAATATTGTGCATGAACACTATAAGTAGAAAAATCCTGAGATAAGTAGTATTATTGAAGTTCTTGAGTTTTAAGTAGTGAGTTGTATCTTTTGTTATTGAAAACCTTGCATTGAGTCATTATGTCCATCATTCGGCATGAACCATATTTTAAGGAGTCTTTTATAAATGTTTAAACTTTTTTTTAAGACTTCAACTTTGAAGTTAAGCAAAGAGTAAGAGTAAAGTTCATTTTCTTTAAAATGATATATGGGATCTAAGTATTTCTAAAAGTAAATGTTTTCACATTTAAAATGAGAGGAAACTGAGATTTCCAAAGAGCCTTTGAGCTAGTTTTTTTAATAAAAAGCTTTTGAGCTTGTTTTTCAGTAAAGAGTCTTTTAGAAAGTTTTCAGTAAAGAGCCTTCGGGCTAGTTTCAGGAAAGAGTAATCACTTTCTAAATGAAACAAGAGAGGAAATTGAGATTTCCAAGATAGCCTTTGAGCTAAGTTTTGAGCAATTATTTCAAATCACAGAGAAGTATGTTATTAAAATATAATGAGATAAGTATATTTTGGGAGTAGTATGGAGCACCGATATGGGGATTCCAGTTCATATTAACTCAAGTCTCCATGAAAACCATGTAGCCACCATGGGTAGAAAAGTATCATACTTTTTAGATTAATCCTTTTCGCATAGAATAGTGGATCCACTAAGTTAAGTTAACGTCCTATATTGATGACAAGGTATAGGATGATCCTTGGCAACATGAGGTAGAGTGTTGTATCATCACTATAGCTCTTAAGTGATGATTGTTGGTTAGAGAAACTCTCACAAAAATTATATTAGTTCACTATATGAGTAAAGTTGAATTTGTTATTGCATTTTCTTTGACAAACTAAGTTGGTTTTACTGAGTTGAGTAAGTTTGAGTAGTTTTGAGTATTCCTTGAGTTTAATAAGTTTGAATAGAGGCAAATATGTTTCAATTTTTGTCAATTCCAAGCTTATGTTATGCTTTAGATTTCCCCTTACATGCTCGTACATTCCACGTACTGAGTCATTTGGCCTGCATCTTCTAATGATGCAGACATAGGTATTCAGGATTACTAACAGGAGCTTCGTTGATGCCTCCGAGTGTTTGAGTTAGCTATGGTGAGCCTCCTTGCTTCCAGAGGATTTCATTTACCTTTTAATTTAGTCACGTTTTTGTGGGTCTTGTCCCGACTTCCATCATTATCAGTTAGAGGCTTCATAGACGGTTAGTATAGTTGAGGAGTGTGTAGTAATAATTTATTTTATTAAATCTTTTAAAGACTTAAGTTGCCTATTTTATGGCAAATTGAGTATATTATATTATTCTGAGTTTTCTTTTGAGTTAAAGTTTTGTATTTCAGTTTCATGAATTTTATTATGTTTTAATCTTTTGCATGATTAAGTTAGTCTTCCGCTTGTACTCAGCCAGGATGAGGGTTCTCTTGGGGACCAACAATGGTTCTTGAGTGCCGGCAATGTCCAGGGTGTAGCCTTGGGTCGTGACAAACTTGATATTAGAGCACAGAGTTCAAGTGTCCTAGGGTGTTTATGAAGCTGTGTCAAGTAGGATCTTATTTATGGTTGTGAGGGCCCCACTTCTATAAATGAGGGACTACAAACATTTAAGATAAGTTTTCATCTTTCACACTCTTAATCGTGCAATAGAGCTATGTCATACAGATTTATTCTAACTCGTGCATTTCTCAGAATCATTCAGCTACCCATCATACTAGAGGTCGTTGAAAAACAGAGTCAGTTCTTTGTCAATGAGTTATTCTTAGAAATAGTTTTGAGGGCTTAAGAGATGTCCAAAGTAAGTTAAATGTTTAGTTTCAGAGGAATGCACCCATAGTCGTTTGAATCATGCGTTTAAGCTAAAAGTGAGTTGTACTTTTTTCCTTAAGTCTTGTTTCAGCTGAGATCGTTATAAGGAGGTATGTTTAGAGCTTGGGTTGTATTTTCACCCAAAAGGGTAGCGTGAGTTATGAGATCATAAGTTGTAGTAGTGAAATAACCCAAAGTTAGAGGAAAGTATGTAGAGGCTTAGTGATTTAAGAAAGGTAGATAGTGTCTTAAACATCTATGTTACTATAGTCATGCTCCTAGTAAGTTACTAATGAAGAGTTTATGAGTTGTGAACAACTTAGGATAGACATGTAGAGTAAGAGTTGCAAGTCAAGATGAGTTACAGTATGCCTTAACTAGAAAAGGGTTATGGTGATGTGTTATTGTGTTAGTAATGACCAAGTGTAAGTGTTTAATAGAGGAGCAAGAGTATTGATGAGGTGATAGATCTAATCTAGGCTTATGATATTGAGGGAGACAACATAATATTCAAAGTTCTATAGAACTAATTAGACATTGATACATAGTGAATGAGTAAGTGGTACTTAAGTTGTGAAGTGGAATGTAATGGTAATTCGAGTACGCAGACTGTAAGGTAATGATTGACTAATAGGTCCTAGTGTAAAAGTGTTTCTAAATTGCCATAGTAGTATTGAGGTATAATATAGTAAGCAAACAATCATATTGATATTCGGGCTTAGTAATAAACATTAAGCTTGAATTTGAGATTAGTGTCATGATCAAAAGAATGAAACATGAGGGTGATGATGTTAGTCTTGTGATTTGATATGGTAGACTTGACATAGAATAGGTGAGGAATTGAGATGGTTGTTTCAATGAATGTGAGTAGTGGAGACCCTAACCTTTAGATAAGGGAAGTAAAGTGTTGCTAAGTCACAAGAGTAAAAAGAGCATTAAGAGAATGTACACCAGTTAGAGATGTGGAATGAATCCATAGTTTTCAAGTGCTAGCATTAGACCTAAGGGGGAGATGATAAGATGAGAAATCAAGTCAAGGTTTTTAGAATAAGACGGTAATAAGTTCCAACGAGTTTTGGGGATATCTTTTTAGATTTTCTTTTTAGTAATGGAATTGTTAGAGTACTAAGCTTGAATGTGGTGGTAAAGAGTAATAGTTTAAGATGAGATTCCCTATAGAGAGGTATGTAATCCGAACTTAAGGATTTGAGTTAAGCTTGAATATAGTTAGAGAAGATCATTAGACTCACACCTTAGTAAGATTAACCCCATTCTATACCCAGCCCTATTGATATTCGAGGATGAATGATCCCAAAGGGGAGATATTGTAAAAGCCTAGAAGTTTATTTGAACTAAGACTCAAACCGTTCCTCGTAGTGAGTGAGATTTTTGCAAGGAATTTAAAATTTCTTGAGTGTTAAGGTCACGAGATGTAGCTCCTTAAGTTCCAAGAAGAAACAAAGAGAAAAGCATTCAAGTCATTCCTATGTTTTTCTTAAGTTTTGGATCAACTTCAAATGGACATGAATTTTAGTACAAAATGGTTTAGGAGACCCATAAGATATTCAACTAAAGCCCTTCGAGTCCTCTTCCAACTCCACCAATTTTGCTCGATTCCGAGCTCTGAGTAAAACGTTATGACTGATTTACTAACGACGCACAAACCTGGCAGCAGCTCCGTGGAGCCAATACGGACCTCACTGCCTAGTGGAAAATAATTTCGACTCCCAGCTCATTTTGTTTATTTCTTTACAGGTATTTTTGTCCTAAAAATACGTAGGAGGTTATCTAAATTGCCCTAAACGCATAGAAAATCAGTTTTCACAAATCAAACGCTCTCATTCACTCCAAAGATTGTACGCTCAAGAAATTCAAGAAAAGCTAAGGCTAGGGTTCTTCTTTCCAGATTTTCCTTCAAGTTCTTCAAGAAGATGATTTATTCACGTATGTAAGCTTCCATAGTGTTGGGTTTGTTCACCCACACGACAATCATGTTAATTTCAGCTTTACATTCTTTCTAAAGTTGAAGCTTTAATGTTCTTGATGTGTATTCTTGAATTTGCTTTCGTTCTTGAATTTGGCTGAGATTGAGGAGTTCTTTAGGTTATTGTGTAATTTTATAGAGTTGTTTGAGCTATATTCTAGTGTACATGTTCTAAGTATCTGAATCTAAAGAGAAATTGAGCAATAAAATTGAATTTAGATGAATTGGGGTTAGAAAACAAAGAAGGAAAAAGTCGAGCGTGATCTGACATGTAAGTCCGCATCGCGGACTTGATCGATAATTCACATTCAAAAGAGACTAAAAGTAGAGTTCAAGAAGGTCTTTGATTTCAATTGTAAATCCTTTGAGATAAACTATCAATTTGAACTATGTGTTGAGGAAGTAAGTCAGAGAATCAGAAGAGTCGTATACATGAATTCCATATAGTTATGTAGACCATCGAGTCGAGTTGTTTCACGCCCATAATTTCGAATAAACTTCGTAAGTTGAGCATCTTTCAGAGATGTGGTATCTTCAAGTTCTATGCCTTTAAGTGTTGAGTTCCTAATCCCCTTTTAGACGCATGCCCATAATTCCGCGTGAACACTATAAGTAAAAAAATCTTGAGATGAGTAGTATTATGGAAGTTCTTGAGTACAAGTAGTGAGTTGTATTTATTGTTATTGAAAACCTTGCATTGAGTTGTTCATGTCCATCATTCGACATGAAGCATATTTTAAGAAGTATTTCACAAATGTTTAAACTTTATTTTAAGACTTAAGCTTTAAAGTTGAGCAAAAAGTAAGAGTAAAGTTCATTTTCATTAAAATGATATATGGGAACTAAGTATTTCAAAAGTAAATATTTTCACATTTAAGATGAGAGGAAACTGAGATCTCCAAAAGAGCCTTTGAGTTAGTTTTTCATTAAAGAGCCTTTGAGCTAGTTTTAAAGTAAAGAGTCTTTGAGTAAGTTTTGAGTAAAGAGCCTTCACGCTAGTTTAAGAAAAGATAACTCGGTTTCTAAATGAAGCAAGAGTGGAAACTGAGATTTCCAAGATAACCTTTGAGCTAAGTTTTGAGAAATTATCTCAAATCACAGAAGAAGTATGTTTGTAAAACATAATGATCTAAATATTTTGGGAGTAGTATTGAGCACCTATATGGGGATGCGAGTTCATATTAACTCAAGTCTCCATGAAAACCATGTAGCCACCATGAGTAGAAAATGATTTCGCATAGACTAGTGGATCCACTAAGTTAAGTTAAGGTCTCATACTGATGGCAAGGTGTAGGATGGTCCTTGGCAGCATGAGGTATAGTGTTGTATCATCACTATAACTCTTAAGTGATGGTTGTCGGTTAGAAAAACTCCCACATAAATTATATTACTTTACTTTATAAGTAAAGTTGAGTTTGTTATTGTATTTTATTTAATGAACTAAGTTGCTTTTACTTTCTATAAAGCTTTCCATATATTGCATCTTTTACTATTGCATTATCCTTGAGTAACATGAACTGAGTATTTCAAATTGAGTATCTAATCTTTGATTTGTGTATTTTATCCTTGAGTACTTCTGAGTTGAGTAAGTTTGAGTAGTTTTGAGTATCCTTGATTATTCCTTGAGTTGAGTAAGTTTGAGTAGTTTTGAGTATCCTTGAGTATTCCTTGAGTTGAGTAAGTTTGAGTAGTTTTGAGTATATTTGAGTATTTCTTGAGTTGGGTAAGTTTGAAAAGAGGTAAGTATGTTTCCATTTTATCAAGTTCAAGCTTATGTTATGCTTTAGAATTCCCTTACATGCTGGTACATTCCACATACTAAGCCATTTGGCCTGCATCTTCTTATGATGCAGACACATGTATTCAGGATTATCAACAGGATCTTCGTCGATACATCGATTCAAGAGTTCAAGTTAGCTATGGTGAGTCTTCTTGCTTTTGGAGGATTTCATTTTAGTCAGAATGTCGTGGATCTTGTCCCTACTTCCATTATTATCAATTAGAGGCTTCATAGATAGTCAACATAGTTAAGGAGTTTGTATTAATCATTTATTTTATTAAATATTTTAAAGATTTAATTTGCCTATTTTATGGCAAGTTGAATATATTATATTATTCAGAGTTTTCTTTTGAGTTAAAGTTTTGTATTTCAGTTTCATGAATTTTATTATGTTTTTTTGCATGCTTAGAACGTCTTTAGCTTGCAGTCAGTAGTATGAGGGTTCATTTGGGGACAAACAATGGTTCTTGAGTGCCGACCACATCCAGGGTGTTTACTTGGTTCGTGATAGTGAGTTTTTGCTTGAGTCTGTAGCATGCTTGGGGTACGTGATTTCCAAGGATGGTATCATGGTAATTCTGGAATTATTCAGGTTATTCATGATTGGTCTTGTCCCACTTCAATTACTGAGGGTCAAAGATTTATCGGTTTGGAAGGCTACTATAAACTGTTTATGGAGGGCTTCTCCACTAGTGCAACACCTTTGACATGGTTGCATCATTTTGATGTACCTTTCGAGTTGTCTGAGGAGTGTGAGTTGAGCTTTCAGAAGCTTAAGGAGTTGATGACTCTTCTCTTACGTTAATTCTTCCAGTTAGGGCAAGGGCTTCATGGTTTATGGTGATGCATCCACCTTGGTTTGGGTTGTGTATTGATTCAGTAGGGCCGGGTTATTTCTTATGCATCGAGGCAACTTAGGATACATGAGCTCAACTACTCCACTCATTACTTGGGATTGGCGATGTCAGTTTTTGCGCTTATGATCTGGAGGCACTACTTGTATGGAGCCCGTTTAAGATCTACATTGATCATAAGAGTGTCTCGTACATAATGAGCTAGAGGGAAATTTATTTGAGGCAGTGTTGCTTGATTGAGCTTCTAAAGGACTATTACCTCTCTATTCTCTACCATCTGGGAAAGGAAAATTTGGTCGGGGATGCCTTGAGTCGGAAAGAAGTGAGTATGGATAGTCTAGCCTCCATATCTACTATGGAATGAGCTTTGGCTTTGGACATTCAGTCCTAGCTAATAGGATGGTACAATTGAATGTCTCAGATTCAAGGCGTGTCTTAGCCTATGTAGGATTTAAGTCCTCTCTACTTTATTATATGTGTAAATGATAGTTTAAGGATGAGGCCTTGGTGGAACTTCAAGATCGGGTGTTAGAGGGTGATTCCTTTGAGGTTACCTTGGATTTAGACGGGGGTTTGAGGTTTTCGGGTTGTGTTTGTGTCTTGAGAGTTAGGATGTGATTTAGTTGATACTTCGTAAGGCCCATGAATCTAGATAGTCTATTCATCTGGTGTAACGACCGGGGAGTACCCCTAGACGTAACACGGTGTACTTGACCTCTCAGAGGTGTCATACAAGCCCTTAGACATTTTTCATCGCATAAACATAAAAATAGCGGAAAATTTAAAACTATTTTCATAGTATAACACAAGACTAAAAACCCATTCCATTTAAAAACCATAAGTACATTGTTAGGACACTAGGTCTCGTCTTTCCAACTTAGACACGACTCCAATAGAATAGGGACACAACCCTTAACAATACAAAGGAATGATTCTATACTATTACATGAACTTAATTTAAACTCTTGACATGAAGGTCTTTGAATCATTAAGGACACACTTGAACTTGGGAATAGTAATCCAAGCTCCTCATTCTAGGAAAAATCCTCTAGCCATCACTACCTACACTTTGTGTAAAAAGATAAAGAAGAATGATATTAGTACAAGAATGCACTAAGTATGATAACCATGCAAAAACATGCTTTAAAAAGGACATTTAGTTAGAAAACCATGCATCATGTCTTCATAGTATAACTTCATAAGCATTTGATACAATAAGCACAATGTAGCTCACATACATCATATAAACATGGATATCACTCATAACAACACTTGAAGCCATTTATCACAGTTGTGGTACATTCAATACACACCATACATTACCTCCCTTTTTATCTTAACTCCTTTCCCTAAGCAACCCTTAAGTAATACTTAGTACAATGCATCACCTTAAGGTCACCAAAGATGATCTTTCATATGTAGGCTTCATCAATACAACCACATATATTCATAAAGTCATAAACACATCATAGGGCATAATCTACACATAAGAACCATCACCTAAGACAACCCCCAAGTCACACTAGTGCAATGTACAAGTAGCATCCCATAATACAACTCATACCAAGTGATCCTAGGAAGTCACCCTAGACTTAGGCACAACACATTAAATAAGATACAACATATACATTTTAACATTAGACATAAGACCAACATACTTCATTTATGGTCACATAAGAACTCTTTCATTCATTTCATCTTAGTCATAACCCATTTAGTTCATATCATAGGCAAACCACCCTCACAACCCCTTCACAAGCTTACTTGTGCAATGTACACATGAAGTCCCATTCCTCCACACATACTAAGCAAACCCAATTAGAAGCCATAAGTGTAATTGACATGCATCATCACAATTCATATCTTGACATATGTAAAGTCAACCTTAACGTGACTTCATATCAATATACATGAACCATAGTCCTTATTTCATAAAGGAACTTAATCATAACTTTCCCTAAAATCCACTTCTGCTATGCATAAGTAGGGTTTATAGTCCTACCTAAACTAAGTAATTCTTCAAGGAATCATGAATAATGTTCATAATCTTATCTTAGTTCATTTCTTAACTTTAGGGAGACTTAGCCCTAACGGACATAGACCATGTGAGCTACATGGAATCCGGTGTCATAAAACCCCACACCGAGATAAGATATTCTACTTGCGAAGGTAGAACCTACATAATAGCTATCTAGGTGGATCCACTAGCTAGAACCTACGGGGGAAAGGTAGTTAAGGGATATTGAGATTGCTTCTAGAAATCCAACCGATTGCATTAGCGGAGAGGCTTCCATCTCATGAGTATCACTTAGATGACCCAACCTATTGCATTAGCGGAGGGGTCTTTTCCTCAATGTACATATCCACTCAGTGCTAAGCTTGAAATCCCTCATTAATATCTTTTAGCCCTTACTTATCATTAGTTTACAAAGTAGGTTTTCGGGGCTTACTCCCTCATACATCATATAGCTCAAAGGATTCTAGGATGAGAATAACCTTTCATCATAGAACCTACATTATGTGAGAAAGTCCTTTCACATAATCATAGCGTTCATAACATAGTCTAGTTTAGAGTACAATTGTGGAAACCTTTCAAAAGATTCACTTTCACTAGATTATCATGACCTTATTCATTCCTACATTCATGTGTGTATACATATGTGAGAAAACCTTTCACATAAACACCTTTAGACAACAAATATTCATACTTCACTAGTCACATACTTTTCATGCATAATACGATATAAAGGTGCATATGAGAATTATCCTTTCAATTGACACCATAAAACATATCATACTCATAGTTATGCTTAGAGTGTGTGTGTATTGGTCCTAATGATCACATAGTAGCAACAACATTGTTATTGAGGAAACCTCCCTTAAAGGGATCAAAACACATTTACAATATCCCTCAAATCATGAACAACTCACATATAGAGTATTTAGGGACTATAAACCACACACCCACATTTCATCATAGGAGACAAGAAAACATTAACCATGTGAATAGAAGGCTCCTAACATTCATAATGTCACACATTCATATAGGGTTATATAGGTAGTATCATTCTACAATAATACTTATCACAATCAAGCATGTAGACCACACCTTACCCTAACACCATCATTCACATTATACTTCACATAATCAACACACCTTAATCATGATACTAACATTTGAGGACTACATACATAACCTTCATACTCATGATCATCATAATAACAATTCACTTTACATGTATTGCCCTCAAGGACATGATCACAACATGTATAGATAGACAAGAAGTAAACACCGCGACCCTAAGTGGACCAAACCATACAACATCAATTCCAATACAATAGATAAGATTTTAGGTCAACTTAAAAATTCTCCAAGCCATGATAATCATAGATAAATCCTCAACAAATTCATAATCAATAGATATAGATAGCAATGGCATTCAACAATACATCACAATCTAAGCATAGTTCAATTAACATTTAATCAAGATCACAAGACCTACTTTACAGGACAAATGGAGAGATTAGGGAAATTATGGGTTCTTAAAGGAATTACATTGATTAAACATCAATTTATCATTACAATAACTTTGAAAACCTTTAGAAAATAAACCCATGTTTAGATTGGAAATTGGGAAATTTGATCTTAGAAACACATAGAAAATCTTTGATAGAACTCCTTAGATGAAAGGTTATCCAAGGATCAAGGGTTACCATACCTTCATACAAGTAAATCCCACAAAATTTGGAGAATAAATCACTTGGAAATCCATCCCCTAGCTTGATCTTGATCTTGATCTCCGATGGAGTTCTAGAGAGAGTCTTATTTGAGAGAGAGGGTTTAATTTGAAGAATGAATTCTAATTTGGGGTTTTAATATTTTAACCAACTTAAAATACCCTCACTTAGCCGAGACATTATAGTAAACTGCAGGTGCCATCGACAGACACCATTGGCGGAGCGTCAACTGGAAGTCGAATCTTCCTGGTTCTCTGTCGTCTTGATCAGAGGATCCTCATTTGGGGGCTAAGCTCCCACGACTAAGTGTGGAGCCATGCCCCCTTTTGACGGGGCGTCTTTTGGTTGAAGAGGCGTCAAATGCAGTCGTGGTTCAAGGCTGTCTTGGTAGCTTTTGGCCAATGCTTGGGTCCTCCTCAAGGACCCTTAGGGTGGTCCTTGGGGAGTCGTACCCGGATGTTTCAACCCTAAACATGACCATCTAGATACTAGGGTCCCCTCCTATCATTTTAGACTCCAAACAACACTTCAACACAAGGCAAACATACAAAGGCACACTAGCACACAACCAACTAGTTTCCGAACATCTTGGTCGTCCCTTGACGTTTGACCTCAAACCTCTTAAAACTAACCATTAAAAGCCGTGACACACCTTATAAACAAGTTATCAACTCTTAAAACACATGTGAGACTCTAGTTTATTCTAGTTCATTTTACGGGTTGTTAAAATATCCCCCACTTGGGAACATTCATCCTCGAATGACACTTAAGGCACTTCCAAGGACTCAATGACCCTACTAGAAACTCACAGTATTCAACATTAATACAACATAATAGTTAATGCACCAAATTCACACAGAAAACAAACTTCATATCATTATGCACTTAAGGCAACACAAGCAAGCATGAACTACTCCTATAAATGTATCATGCACACATGCTTCTTCATACTCAATGCCATTTGGATGAACTATCTTCTCCAACTTTAGGCATTCTCATCATTTCATCATAAGGCCCAACATGCAATAACCTTTAAACCACACATAGGCATGATCAACATTACAATTTATGAGGCAATTAAGTAACTCATATGAAATGCACATAAATCATGAGTAATATAGGTCAACAAAATCTTTATCATTTAGACATAATACCATCAAGGACATACATGACATTACCATGTTAAATTATGCTCAAGGAGGGACTACCTTCTCCTAGTCATAACATACTCACATGTCATCACAAAGCTCATAATTAAGCATTTCATGAATGTGAATTCATTTTAAGGAGAAATTCTCAACTTCTAACCAAAGCATGCTCATACTCCCTTCATCATGAAGTCTAAATGGTAGATCAGACCAAACACATCACAACATTAGGAAGTTATTTCACAAAATTTAAATTTCTTGCATAACACTAGTTTTCATGAACATGCATCATTTAGGGAAGTTATTACAATTCATAGGCAAATACATTCAAACGTCTTGGTCGTCCCTTGACGTTTGACCTCAATCATCTTCAAACCAACAATTAAAAGTTGTGACACACCTTATAAACAAGTTATCAACTCTTAAAACACATGTGAGGCTCTAGTTTATCCTAATTCATTTTGGGGGTTGTTACATCTGATGTCGTGAAGATGTATCATGACTTGAGGAAACATTACTAGTAGGCCAAAATGAGCAGAGATATTGCGAACTTTAAGTCCTATTGCTTGAGTTGTCAGCAGGTGAAGTCCAAGTATTTGAGACCTGGTGGTGAATTTCAGAGATCACCCATTCTGGAGTTGAAGTGTGATCGCATCAATATAGACTTTGTGGTAGTTTTACCTTGGACTTCTATAAGTATTAAAAACATTTGGGTCATCGTTGATTGATTGATCAAATCAACACACTTCCTCCATGTCTTGTCTTCTATTAGTGCCGAGAATTTAGCCTGTATGTACATTCGTGAGGTGGTTCTTGTTCATGGTGTGCTTGTCTCCGTTATATCAGATCGAGGTTCTTAGTTTACTTATAGATTTTGGAGGATTTTTCAAGATTAGTTGGTCACCCATGTTGATCTTAGAACAATCTTCACCCATAGACTGATGGTCACTCAGAGCGTACTATTCAGGTTCTTGAGGACATGTTACGAGTTTCTATTTTGGAGTATGGAGGTCAGTGCGACCAATTCTTGATAGGGATAAATGAGCTGATTTTGTCATCTAATCTACAATAAACCAAATCGAGTGATGTTGTCACCCGTTCCAAGGTAAACCAAAAATAAAGTCCATGTTCAAATCTTCCCACTTACAAGTAAGGATACTAATATCTTAAGATAAACCTATCGACATTTAATGATCAACTTTCACTTGTTGACAATTGGGACACTTAGCCACAAATTCTGCAGTATTATTCTTCATCCCATTCTACCAATAGATATTGCGCAAGTCATGGTACATCTTGGTTGCTCCCAGGTGTATGGAAAATTAAGGATTATGAGCTTCTAATAAGATCTATTCTCTCAAGTAATCTACATTAGGAACACACAAACGACCTTGATATCTACGTACACAATCTCTCCCTTGGGAGAAAGCCTCTACGGAATTTTTAAGCATAATTTCCTTCAATTTAACCAAAGTTGATCTAGACCTTGCTTGGCTTTCACATTAGTCACAAAAGGCGATTTTGAACCATAACACAACCTTGGTAGAGTCAACTAACTAAACAACCAACCGGTCCAATCATTGAACATCTTGAACTAACTCTTTCTTATTATCTTCAATGTGAGCAACACTACCATCGATAATTAACTAAGAGCATTCTCCACCACATTCGCCTTACCGGAGTGATAGAGAACACTCATGTCATAGTATTTCAATAATTTAATCCAATTCCTTAGGCAAAGACTTAGATCTTCCTGGTTAAACACATATTGCAAACTCTTGTGGTCGGTAAAGACATACACATGAACACCATATAAATAATATCTCTAAATCTTTATGGAAAAGAAAATCTTCACTAGTTCAAGGTCATGGGTCGGATAATTATTTTCACCAATCTTAAGTTACCTCGAAGCATATCAATGACTTTCCCATTTTTCATAAGGACACTTCCTAACCCAATTCTCAAGGATCCGCAATAAACGACAAAATAATCAGTCATTTTTGGTAAAGTTAACACTGGAGCAGAATTAAGTCTATATTTCAATTCTTGAAAACTCTTCTCACAAGCTTCTGACCATAAAAATTTGGCTTTTTTGGGGTCAACTCCATCAACGGAGAGGCAATCGACAAAAATATTCCACAAACCTTCTATAGTAACCAGCTAAACCCAAAAATCTCTTAATATCCGAAGGGGATATAGGTCTAGGCAAGCACTTGACCGCACCGTCTTCTTAGGGTTTACCTCAATACCTTTTTCGAAAACAATGTGACCAAGAAAAGCCACATACTTTAACCATAACTCACATTTACTAAACTTTGCAATAAGTTGGTTGTCCTTGAGGATTCGCAAAACAATCCTCAAGTGATTAGTGTGATTATCTTCACTCCTTGAATATATTAATATATCATCAATGAACACAATCACAAACATGTCAAGGTATTGTCTAAAAACCTTATTCATCAAGTTGATAAAAGATGCAGGAGCATGGACATCACCCAAAACTCATAATGACCATAGAAACTTTGAAAAGCCGTTTTCGGAAGATCATGTTCTGTTACTCTCAATCTGTGATAACTTACCTGAGGTCCATCTTAGAGAATTAACGTGCTCTTTGTAGTTGGTCAAATAGTCATCTATCCTTGGAAAAGGATACACTACAATAAATTTTATTATCAGGGACAAATATTTCGTCACTGTCCCGCCCCGAGCTACCCCTAAGACGCGGACACGGAACCTAGGACCACAAGTGATCCTAAGCTAACCCTGCTGGCATGATCATGAGCATACTAAAGATAATAAATTGAACGCGGAAGCTAAAGCATAATTTAAACTAAAAAGATAGGGAATACCCATATTCTATAACTGAGACATTTGAAAACAATGAGTTTCATACAAAGAAAATATTAACTGAATATTAAGCTGAAACTAACTATGTCTGAAATAAGCCTCTAACTGACTAGAAATGCTGAGAAAATCCCCAGCTAAGTCTAGCAAAATCTAAAACTAAATGACTGAAATCAACTCATGACTATTGTCCTCGGAGAATCAAGACTCACCACTGAATATGCTGAACTGGAGATCGAGAATCGATCTACGCATGCTTTGGATGTTGAGAACCTGAACCTACATCACGAGAAGATATAGCGCACGTATGCGTCATTACTTGAACGTACTGAGCATGTAGGATAGAGTAAAGCTGAAATAAACATAACTGAACAAGCACAAAAGCAAGTACAATAATCTAAACATGATATACTGAATTCTGAGCTAACTAGATGTAATAACAAATTTATAACATACTGGAACTCAATATTGAATATACTGATAAATGGTCCATGCAATAGAGTTTGACTGAACTGCGGGAGCTACTAATAACCGATAATAAAACCACATGATCTAAATGCGGAGTCCGATGTAAACGCCCCATCGATAGTACCCAATATACTCTGCCAGAGGTATAAACTCATGCTGGTGTGATCACTAAACTGATTGCCCACAGAGGGGACTTACAACCAACTTGGCTAGTAGTTTTGGGACTAATTGGGTACGCTGAACTCGGTATTATGCTACTCCTAATGAATTCTGTAATTAACTAATTATGACTGAGTTTCTGTAAATACTGGATAGCTCAAATCTAAACATGCAAACTGAGAATGCAACCATTAATCTGGTAATTATGCATTTATAACTAAGGCATGTATATCTGAAGTAAATGAAATATCTGACCTAGCATGTGTAATTCAAGAACTAAAGAAATACATATCTAGGGTTCTGAAATTCATGCAATAATCTCAGTAATAACATGATAATCTTATTTGGAACATATAACTAATAAGTTCATGAAGTTCTGTTGAAGTTCTAGATACCATAGGTCTAATCATGATATGAGAATCAAGAATCTGATTGAAAACTAGGAATCCAATGGGTGAAAGGAACCCAATAGTGAAATCTCACATACCTGGTGATGAAATCCACGGAGAAATATTCAGATTTTGGGGCTGGAACTGCTGGAACATTATTGCGTTCTTGAACTAGGGTTGTTGACCTTTTTCTCCTTTCTTTCTTCTAATTTTCTAAGTTTTGATTTAATGATTTGACTTAGGTAAGTTTTAGTTATGTTTCTAGGCTTAAACTGATTAAAATTTGATGATTTAGGGTCAAAACGATGTATCTTAGGGTTTAAATAAAGTGGGAAAAGACCAAAAAACTCCTGAGTTAATTTTTGTTGGACCAAACAACGACCTGGACTGACGGTCCGTCATTCAATCGACGGTCCGTCGTTTGGGTTTGTTCGACATGCCTTTACTAAAACAGACATAACTTTTTACTCAGAGGTCTGAGTTTAGCCAGGTCGGTGGCTATGGAAAGCTAATTCAATTATATATCATTACATAGTTCATGGGACACCTAATTAATTTTGTGCTAAGAGTTATGATCATTTGAAGTTGACCAAACTGCATTTTCCTCCTAACTGTCTGCTAATTTCCACCTATGGTCATACCTATGGTTCGTAGGTCCATCTACAGACCGTGCTGGTCAATCGTGGTTCTTGTGAGATAGTGGGTAAATGGGGCCTTGATCGACAGACACAGACTATGAACCGTAGGTCCATCTGTCATTTGACACTTAGTCAAACGTTTTGTGCTGCGTCTTGGGGGAGTTTCAGTCACAATCGACGGATGTGCAGCATGGGACGTGGTTCAGGCTAAGGTCCGTCGATGGTAACCATCGACTGCACCTGCAAATTTCTGAAAAGCTGATTTTTGGTCTATTTTGGATACAGGGTGTTACATTATCTCCCCCTTGAGAACATTCGTCCTCGAATGAAGACTAAACTAGATGAAATAGAGGGAGAGAGCTGCAATCCTTACTACTAAATAGTGAGAACTGGGTTTCTGGCTGGATTGAGTTCCGAGAACATGCAAATACGGTGAAAATGCAAGTACAAAATGAGGGAACATAATTCTAAGGCTGAATTCACACATGAATGACTGAAAAATTGAAGAGGAACTATTACCTCAAGCTGGAGTGGAATCGAAAGGAAAGAGGTGATGATACTTGGCTTTCATGGCTGCTTCTGCTTCCCAAGTAGTTCGCTCTACGGACTGACTCCTCCACAAAACCTTGACTGAAGCGACTTCTTTATTTCTCAACCTTCTAACCTGACAGTCAAGAATCTCAACTGGTACATCCTCATAAGAAAGACTATCTTTCACCGCCACACTCTCTAATGGCACTACAGAGGCTGGATTACCCACACAGTTATTCAAGAGTGAGATGTGGAAGACCGGATGCACTGCTGCTAATCTGCTGACAACTCTAACTCATATGCCACCTTGACAACCCTTCTCAAGATCTTATAAGGGCCTACATATCTAGGACTGAGCTTCCCTTTCTTGCCAAATCTCATCACCCTTGTCATAGGTGACACTTTCAGGAAAACCCAATCATCAACTTGGAACTCTAGTTCCCTTCTCCTTACATCTGCGTAAGATTTCTGACGACTCTGGGCTGTCTTAAGTCTCTCTCTAATGAATTGCACTTTCTCCATAACATAAAGAACTGAATCTGTCCCTATTAAAGATGCTTCACCTACTTCAAACCAACCAACAGGATATCTACATCTACGCCCATACAGTGCCTCATAAGGGGCCATATGAATGCTGGAATGGTAGCTATTGTTATAGGAAAAACTCAATAAGAGGAAGGTGATCATCCCAACTACCCTTGAAATCGATCACACACGCTCTCAACATATCCTATAGGGTTTGAATGGTACGCTCTTCCTGTTGATCCGTCTGTGGATGAAATGATGTGCTAAGGTTAACTTGAGTACCAAGACCCTTCTGAAATGACTTCCAGAAATGAGAGGTAAACTGAGGACCTCTATCTGAGATGATAGACAAAGGAACCCCATGCAACCTCACTATTTCATTAATTAAAACTTGGCACAGTCCTCTACCGAATCTGTAGTCTTGACCGCTAAAAAGCGAGAAGACTTAGTCATCCTATCAACTATCACCCAAACAGAGTCATGCTGTCTCCGTGTACGAGGTAACCCTGTGATGAAATACATATTGATCACTTCCCACTTACAAGTAGGAATATCGATCTCTTGAGTCATACCTCCTGGTTTATGATGTTCTACCTTGACTTGTTGGAAATTGGGTCACTTACTCACAAAATCTGCTATATCCCTCTTCATGCCATTCCACCAATAGACTTCCCGCAGATCATGGTACATCTTAGTGGCACCTGGGTGAATAGAATACCTGGAGTTATGGGCTTCTGCAAGGATATGCTTTATCAACTCACCCACATCACGAACACACAATCTACCCTGGTAGCGAAGTACACCATCTCCCCTTTGGGAGAAAACCTCCACTCTCTGGTTGTGGATTGCACCCTTACGTTCAAGCAAGATTGGATCACTGTCTTGCTTTTCCTTAACCTCCACTACCAAAGAAGATTATGCCCCATTCGAAACTGTTACACCACTGTCTAATATGCTCATAAGGCGAACTCCCAAGTGAGCAAGCCTGTGAACATCCTTCACTAGCTCCTTACTTTCTTCCTCAACATGGGCTACACTACCCATAGATAAGCTGCTAAGAGCATCTGCTACTATATTCACCTTACCAGGATGATAATGCACACTCATATTATAATCCCTAAGGAACTCAAGTCATCTCCTCTGGTGAATATTCAACTCTTTCTGGGTAAACACATATTGAAGGCTCTTATGATCGGTGAACACATCTACATGAACACCATACAAGTAGTGTCTCCAGATCTTGATTGCAAACACCACTGCTGCAAGCTCGAGGTCATGAGTTGGAAGTTCTTCTCATACACCTTAAGTTGTCTAGAAGCATAATCTATAACCTTATCTCACTACATCAACACACAACCTAGGCCAACTTTGGGTGCATCACAATAGATGACATAACCATCTGAGCCCTCTGGTAGAGTCAAGACAGGAGCTGTAGTCAATCTAGTTTCAATTATGCAAAGCTTTTCTCACAATCATATGACCATTGAAACTTGACCATCTTCTGACTTAACCTAGTCAATGGTGAGGCTATGGATGAGAATCCTTCCACGAACCTTATATAATAACCCGCTAGACCTAAGAAACATATGATATCTTTAGCAGAGGTAGGTCTGGGCCATTGTTTCACTAACTCTATCTTCTGTGAATCCACTCCGATCCCTTCGCTAGATATAATGTGACAAAGAAAAGCAACGGATTGCAACCAGAACTCTCATTTGCTAAACTTAGCGAATAACTGGCAATCCTTGAGAGTCTGTAGAACAATTCTCAAATGACTCGCATGTTCTTTCTCATTCCTAGAGTAAATAAAGATATCATCAATAAAGACGATAGAGAACAAGTCCAAGTACTGTTTGAACACTCTGTTCATCAAATCCATAAAAGCTGCAGGAGCATTGGCTAGTCCAAATGACATAACTACAAATTCATAATGACCATACTGGGTTCTGAAGGCTGTTTTCGGAATGTCACTATCTCTAACTCTAAGATGATGATAACCCGATCTGAGGTCTATCTTTGAGAAATGGCTAGCGCCCTGAAGTTGATCAAACAAGTCATCAATCCTGGGGATGGGATACTTATTCTTGATTGTGACCTTGTTCAACTGTCTATAATCAATGCACATCTGAAAAAACCATCTTTTTTCTTTACGAACAACACTGGTGCACCCCATGGTGAAATACTAGGTCTGATGAAGCCCTTATCTAGAAGGTTTTTCGACTGATCTTTCAATTCCTTAAGATTTGCTGGAGCCATTATATAAGGAGGGATAGAAATAGGCTGGGTATTTGGAAGGATATCAATTCCAAAGTCAATTTCCCTTTCGGGAGGGACTCCGGGAAGATCTTCTGGAAATACTTCTGGAAACTCACAGACTACTAGAACTGACTCAAGAGTTAGGGTTTCAGAGCTAGAATACTTAACCCGAACTAGATGATCGATATAACCCTTAGAGATCATCTTTCTGGCCTTAAGGTAAGAAATGAATCGACCCATAGGCGCTAAGCTACTACCCTTCCATTCTAAAAGATTGGTTCGTCTAAAAACTAAAAACGAACAATCCTAGTTCTACATTCGACTGAGGCATAATAGAAATGTAACCAATCCATGCCTAGAATGACATTGAAGTCTACCATTTCTAACTCTACAAGCTCTGCTAAGGTGACTTTCTGAGAGACTTTGACAGGGCAATTTCTGTATACCCGTCTAGCTATAACTGGGTCACCGACTAGAGTAGAGACCGAGAAAGGTTCTGAGAGAGTTTCTGGACTAACACTGAATTGGACTGCAATGTAAAGAGTTACAAAGGAAAGAGTAGCCCCTGGATCTAACAATGCATAAACATCAAGGTCAAAGACTCGTAATGTACCAGTGACTACATAAGGAGAACCTTCCTGATCATGGCAAGCCTGAAGAGAATACAACCTGTTCTGAAGCTGACCGCCACCTGTACCAGATGAGTTACCTTCGTGAGTCGGGCGACTTGCTGGTGCTGATGAAGTTGTAGACTGAGCTCTACCATTACCACCTCCTTGACCCTGTCTAGAAGGACAATCCCTCAACCTGTGACCAGACTGACCGCACCCAAAGCATCTTTCTTTTCCTGCGAGACACTCGCCCGGATGGTTCTCACCACATTTAGGGCAGGTGGGGTAAGTCTTGGTGCCTGAAACACTTTCCTGAGACTTAGAGCCTGGTGCTTTAACCTTCTAGCCATACGTTCTCTTGGAGGATGGAACACTAGCTGACGAAGGGTCTGAAGCTGTAAACTTTTGCTGACTCTGCGAGCGATTTCCACCACCCAATTTCTGTTAAGAATAGTAATAGTTCCCAGTCCTAGCCTTCTTATTCTACTTACCCTGTTCCCTAAGCTTATCACCTTCAACCTGCTGAGCATGAGTCATAAGCCTAGAGATGTTCATATCTCCGAGTAACATAGCATTTATGTACTCAATTTTCACCAAATCCGACACTACATACAAGAACTTATTCATCTGGCCCTGGATTCAGCAACCATGTGAGGAGCATACCTGGAGAGTTGGTTAATGTTCTGCCCCATACTCTTGGACCGTTATGTTTCCCTGCCTTAAGTTCATGAATTCCTGAGCCTTTGCTTCTATCAACTCTATTCGGGAAAACCTGTCCAGAAAGTTCTCATTAAAGCAATCCCAAGTAATAGGAGCTGTATCTGTACCCCTATTTTCCTTCCACTGAGTGTACCAAATATAAGTAACATCCTTCAACTGGTATGATGCCAACTCAACCCGATCATTCCCAGTGATTTGCTTTACCTAAAAGATCTTCTTGATATCATCCAAGAAATTCTGAGGATCCTCATTAGTTTATGATCCTAAGAACTCAGGTGGATTCATCCTAACAAAGTCACGGACCCTTGATGCTATTGATCCACCATTTTCATTCACAGGAGCATGAACCCGATTGTTCTGGTTGGTCATACTCTGAGCCAACATCTGGCATTCCTGAACTCAGCGTTGGAGACTTCCTGATCTGGGACCAGAGGAGCTGCGTTTTATTCCTGGAATTTGCATTCCTAGCATTAGCTCTACGAGGAGGCATGATCTGAAATGTAGAACGCCAAGTTAGAGTGGCATAAGATCATACCTTACGCACGATAAGAGTAACAAGAAAGTGAAGTTTTCCTAAAATATTTTGTAGCCTCCCTCTCATTAGATGTGGTGCACTTCACACCCTGAAAAGGACTCTACTTAGTGCGGCTTTTCAGACATCCTAGGACTCTTGAACCTAGTGCTCTGATACCAAATTTTGTGACGCCCCGAGCTACCCCCGAGACGCGGACACGGAACCTAGAACCACAAGTGATCCCAAGCTAACCCTACTGGCATGATCATGAGCATACTAAAGATAATAAACTGAATGCGGCAGCTAAATCATAATTTAAACTGAAAAAGATGGGGAATACCCATATTCTATAACTGAGACATTTGAAAACAATGAGTTTAATACAAAGAAAATATTAACTCAATACTAAGGTGAAACTAACTATGTCTTAAATAAGCCTTTAACTGACTAGAAATGCTGGGACAAGCCCTTGCTAAGTCTAGCAAAATCTAAAACTAAATGACTAAAAGACTGAAATGAACTCATGACTATTGTCCTTGGAGAATGAGGACTCACCACTGAATATGCTGAACTGGAGATCGAGAATCGATCTAAGCGCAATCTGGATGCTGAGAACCTGAACCTACATCACGAGAAGATGTAGCGCACGTATGCATCAGTACTTGAAGGTACTGAGCATGTAGGATAGAGTAAAACTGAAATAAAACATAACTGAACAAGCACAAAAGCAAGTATAATAATCTCAACATGATATACTGAATTCTGAGCTAACTGGATGCAATGACCAATTTATAACATGTTGGAACTGAATACTAAATATACTGATAAATGGTCAATGCAATAGAGTCTGACTGAACTGTGGGAGCTACTAATAACCGATAATAAAACCACATGAGCTAAATGTGGAGTCCGATGTATACGCTCTATTGGGAGGACCCAATATACCCTGCAAGAGGTATAAAGGCATGCTGGCATGATTACTAAACTGATTGCCCACAGAGGGGACTTACAACCTACTTGGCTAGTAGTTCTGGGACTAATAAGGTACGCTGAACCCTAGTCCAACTCGGTATTATGCTACTCCCAATGAAT
Source organism: Solanum sitiens (assembly GCA_016801875.1). Classification (NCBI taxonomy): domain Eukaryota; kingdom Viridiplantae; phylum Streptophyta; class Magnoliopsida; order Solanales; family Solanaceae; genus Solanum; species Solanum sitiens. Next base: position 1,046,606 of record JABWTJ010000287.1, read on the forward strand.
TCTGTAATTAACTAATTATGACTGAGTTTCTGTAAATACTGAATAGCTTAAAACTGAACATGAAAACTGAGAATACAACCATTAATATGGTAATTATGCATTTATAACTGAGGCATGTATATCTGAAGTAACTGAAATATCTGACGTAGCATGTGTAATTCAAGAACTAAAGAAATACATAGCTAGGGTTCTAAAATTCATGCAATAATCTCAGTAATAACATGATAATCTTATGTGGAACATATAACTAATAAATTCATGAAGTTCTGTTGAAGTTCTAGAAACCCTAGGTCTAATCATGATATGGGAATCAAGAATCTAACTGAAAACTAGGGACCCAATGGGTGAAAGGAACCCACTAGTGTAATCCCAAATACCCGGTGATGAAATTCACGGAGAAATATTCAGATTTTGGGGCTAGAACTGCTGGAACCTTGTTGCGTTCTTGAACTAGGGTTCTTGACCTTTTTCTCCTTTCTTGCTTCTAATTTTCTAAGTTTTGATTTAATGATTTGACTTAGGTAAGTTTTAGTTATGTTTCTAGGCTTAAACTAACTAAAAATTGATGTTTTAGTGTCAAAATGACGTATCTTAGGGTTTAAACGAAGTGGGAAAAGACCAAAAGACCCCTGAGTTAATTGCTGTCGGACCAAACGACGACCTGGACTGACGGGCCATCGTTCAATCGATGGTCCGTCGTTTGGGTCCGTATGTTGGGTCTGTTCGACAGACCTTTACTAAAACAGGACGTTTTACTCAGAGGTCTGATTTTAGCAAGGTTGGTGTCTATGGAAAGCTAATTCAATTATCTATCAATCCATATGTTATGGGAAACCTAATTAATTTTTTGCTAAGAGTTATAATCATTTGAATTGACCCAACTGCACTCCCCCCCTAACTGTCTGTTAATTTCCACCTACGGTCATAACTAAGGTTTGTAGGTCCATCTACGGACCGTGCTGGTCAATCGTGGTTCTTGTTAGAGAGTGAGTAAATGGGGCCTTGATCGACGAACACAGACTATGGACCGTAGTCTGACCTACGGACCGTAGGTCCGTCCGTCGTTCGACACTTAGTCAAATTTTCTGGACTGCGTCTTGGGGGAGTGTCAGTCACAATCGATGGATGTGCAGCATAGGCCGTGGATTAGGCTACGGTACGTCGATGGTAACCGTCGACTACACCTATAGATTTCTGAAAAGCTGATTTTTGGTATGTTTTGGATACGGGGTGTTACATTTACTTATAAGTCATATTTTGTTACTAAAAATCTTGTGAGACGAAAATTAATTCGTCACTCTGTAGTCACTAAATGTGTGTCTCTAAAAGTATACAAAGACGATATAATGCTTCGTCACTAAAAGTATTATTTTAACTACAAAAATAAAATTCGTCCCTAAATGCTTAAACATTTGTGACAAGTTTATTTGTCGTAAAAAATATTTTTTTTGTAGTTAATAGATGCTTTGTCACTAAAAATGTTATTACGACCGACAAAATTATATCGTCACTAATTGGTTTACTTCAATGAGTGACGAAATCAATTTTCTCTAAAGTTATATGTGTTTCGTTGTTGAACAAAATCTAATTTCGTCCCTAATGACTATATTATATATACAAAAATTATTTTTTTCTTAACTAGGAATAAATTAATCGTTATAAAAATGGTTAATTTTCATATGATACACATGTATCTTGCATTTCTATTTTTTTAACCCTTAGCCAGAAGCTCGCAACACATTATGCTTTTTTGGGGAATCAAACTCACAACCTTTAGGTTGGAAGTGAAGAGTGCTTACCATCTGACCAACTTTCTCTTGTGTCTCATTTTTATTTTATTTTTTTACTTCACTCAGTTTTTTTTAAATTTAAATTTTATAACAATCATATATTATATGATTATTTATACTCATATACAAATGCATTACTACCCACAATTCATTCAAATGTAGATTATATTTTAATTAACTGTATATTTTTTTAAAAAAATATCTTTAAATATAGCAGTACGATTCTGTCATTTTATTTATTTATTTTTATAAATTTAAACATTATTGATTATAATTATAAATTTATATAAAATTAAACTTTCGATTTTAAAAAAATTGAATAATCAATTCAATAAGATCAGTAAAAAAAAACATCGAAACTCATAACTATAATACTTCATCATAATATAATTTTAATCCTAGTTGGTTCATTTCTTTTATTTTTTACTTCAATTTTCACACTGATGGAAAAAACTAATAGAATTCATGAAATATTTTGCAAGTTTGAGAAGTCTAAGTTTGTAAGTCGATGTTATCTTTGTATAGTTGTTCTACGTACATATGTAGAATTACTATTATATATGTACATATTTATAGACAAAAGCAAATAGATCGACTTAGTCTACACAATTTATCAATAACAAATCAATAGCCAAACACAAAAATAGCACAAAGACTTGAGAATTTTTTTTATTGTCTTTATCAATGAAATTATATCAAATAAAAAAATAAAAGTGCTAAATTAACAAATATTAGCGATCTAGTGGTAGAATCGTACCCCACTCACAATACTTATAACCTGGATTATATTTTTCAAATGATGCATTTCATAATTGTGTAATTTAAGAAAATTGATGTATTGATTTTTTTCATTTTTACAAAATCGTCCGAATTCTTTGATTTTAATATTTTCCCTCGACAATTAATGAATAGACACTGTCTATTTCTTATGAAGCACTTGTATTATTCCTTTGGTTAGTTGTCACTTGTAATTATAAACAATTGTAGCCAAAAAAATTGTATATAGCTATGATTTTTTTTTTGTAGAAAATAGTTGAATTATTCACTACAAATTTTAAGTCGCCGCTATTTAACACCTTATGTATTTTGTGACAATTTTTCTGTTGTCACTAAATCGCTTATTGATTAGATACAATAAAATTTTTGTCACCAATTATTTATATTATTAGATGAAAATAAATGTCATAATTAAATCTAAATTTTTATAGCTAAAATTTATAATATTTAACTACGAACTCTAATTTGTCGATATTGTAACAACATAGTTTATTAGATTAATTTATTTTGTGTCCAAAAATTAATAAATTTTTAGACAAATAATTATTTGTCATGAATTAGATATATTATTAGTGACGAAATAATGTGTCACCGATAACTTTTAATTCGTGACTTACACTACATAATAAATGGCGCCAATTAAGTTTTTGGTGGGAAACATTAGTGGACAAAACTTTACCACGAACTTTTATGTTTCACCACTAAAAGTATGTGTCTCGTATATTTAAGCACGAAAAGTAAATTTTGTCACTAAAAGTGAACAATTAGTGACGAATTTGATGTCGTAGCTAATAATTTTGTAACTATATATCATATTTGTTGTAGTGATACTTATTCTTAATGGTAACCTTGTTCAATTGCCGATAGTAAATACGTATTGCAGAGTGAACCATCTTTCTTTCGGAAAAACAAAACAGAAGCACCCTATGGAGATATACTCGGTCAAGTGAAACCCTTATCCAATAAATATTTCAATTGTTCTTTCAATTCCTTAAGTTCTACCGGAGCCATTAGGTAAGGAGGAATAAAAATAGGTTGCGTATTTGGTAGATGGTCAATAGAGAAGTCTATTTCCCTTTCGGTAGGAATACCGGGTAGATCATTTAGGAACACTTTCGGAAAACTTATTTACAACAGGGACCAACTCAAGTGTAGGGTTTTCAGAATCTATATCCCTCAACCTAACTAGATGATAAATACAACCGTTAGAAATCATCTCTCTATCTTTAAGACAAGAAACAAACTGACCTTTCGGCACAGAATTTTCCCCTTTCCACTCTTGGATAGGCTCATTTGGAAAATGAAACTTGACCACTATGTTCCTACAATCAATAGAAGAATAACAAGAATGCAATCAATACATCCTAAGACTGAAATCAAAATCTAGCTTATCAAGTTCTACAAGTTCAACAAGAGTGACTCTATGGGATAAGAAGACGAGACACTTCTTTAGGCCCTCTTAGCCACAACAAAATCACGAAAAAGAGTAGAGACAGAAAAAGGATCTAAAAATATATTCAAAAGAATATAACCTCATAGACACATATGACGTAACAAAATACAAGGTAGGACCAGGATCAAGTAAAGCATAAACATCAAGTTGGAAGACTTTCAACATACTTGTAACCACATTGGGAGAACCCTCTTGTTCATCGCGAGTTTGAAGTGCATAGAATTTATTTTGCATGGGAGCACTGGAACCCAAAACACTAGGAGGATCTTTCTTACCCTCTCTTCCTTTATCCATAAGCATCTTAAAATACCTCATCTTGTGACAACTTTTACCACAACCGAAGCAACTATCCGTGTCGTCTAAGAACTTTCCCTCGTGCTTTTTTACAAACCCAACACAAGTAGACATAGGCAATAAAGATCCACTACAATTTCTCCTTGAATCTTAGGGTTAGACACCATATCTTTGTTGAACTTAGAAGGAGCATTGGAAGAACCTTGACATGAAAACCTTTGTTGAAACTTAGAACGACCATGCCCATCGGACTTTAAATGTGAGAAGTTATCATCACCGGTATTAGACGTCTTTGCCTCCCTACACCTTTCCTTAAGTTTATCCTCTTCTATTTGATGAGCATGAACCATGAGATGAGAAATGACCATATTATTGTTAAGCATGAAGAGTACATCTCCAGAGTTGCGCCACCAAATTTGACATACCCCTAAAGAGATTCGTGAAGATTTCATTTATGGGGATTACTCCCCACACTTTGTGGAACATCTTAGTAAAATCGCCAGTAATTAAAGTATGGAATCACCGACAAGGAAAATCTGACCTTTTGGTCAAAAATTCGGCAAATTCCATAGAACAACAACAAAAACTATGAGGACCCAAGGAAGGTACAAAATATTTTACTAGATTTGGAGCTCGTTTGAACTTGAAATGCGCATGTTTCCCCTCGGGACCTATTGGATCAATTACGTAGGTCTTAGAGGGCGTCCATGAAAAATTTCAGCAAACAATAAGCTCGAATCCTGAATCACCAAAAATCCATTGACATAGCATATAAAAATCGGTAATATTTGATTTTACCTACTAGAGGGCTTCTTTAAACTTAAAAATATGCCCATTTTCCCTCGCGACCAATTGTGTCTATTACTAAGGTCTCAACTAATATCCATGAAATATTTTGGTTAAATAACAAGCCTAAACCCTGAATCATCAAAAATCCATAGACTAAAGCACATGAAAATCGATATATTTTGGTTTTATGTTCTTTGGGGTTCATTTAAACTTGAAAATGCACCCGTTATACCCTCGAGACCAACTGGATCCATTACTAAGGTCTTAACGGATGTCCATGAAAATTTTTATCCAAAAAACAGTTCGAATCTCGAATCACCGAAAATCCATGGATTATAGCACACGAAAATTGGTAAAATCTGGTTTTACCTATTTTGAGGCTCGTTTAAAGTTGAAAATGTGTTTGCTTGTCCCTCAAAACTAATTGGCTCCATTACTAAGGTCTTAATGGACGTCCATAAAATAATTTGGCCAAAAATAAGCCGAAATCCTGAATAACCAAAAATCCATGGACTAAGCACACAAAAATTGGTAAAATCTGGTTTTACCTGCTTGGGTTCGTTTGAACATGAAAATGCACTCGTTCGCCCCTCGATACCCATTGAGTCCATACTAAGGTCTTAACGGACATCCTTGAAAATTTTGGCCAAAAAAAAAAACTAGAATCCCCAATCACTAAAATCCATATATTATAGCACATGAAAATTGATAAAATTTGGTTTTACATGCTTTGGGGCTCATTTGAACTTGAAAATATGCATATTTGCCTGTCGGGACCAACTGGCTCCATAACTAAGGTCTTCACGGAGACCCCTGAAAAAATTCTGGTTTTACCTACTTTGAGGCTCATTTGAACTTGAAAATGCGCATGTTAGCCCCTATGGACCTATTGAATCCATTACTAAGGTCATAACGGAGATGCATGAAAAAATTCTTTCAAAAATCAGTCGGAGTTCTGAATCACCAAATATCCATAGACTATAACACATGAAAATTGTTAAAAAAAAATTTACTTGTTCTGGGCTCGTTTAAACTTGAAATGCACCAGTTTTTCCCTCGAGACAATCTGGCTCCATTACTAGGTCTTAATGGACATCCATGAAAACTTCCAGCCAAAAACAAGACCAAATCTCGAATCACAAAAAATTCATGGACTATAGCACACAAAAATTGGTAAAATTTAAATTTATCTACTTTGGGGCTCGTTTGAAATTTAAAATGTGCCTGTATGTCCCTTGAGACCAACTGGCTCCATTACTACGATCTTAGTGGACGTCCATTAATAATTTCAGCAAAAACAATTAGAATCCCGAATCACCAAATTTCATGGACTACAACACACGAAAATCTTGACATGTGAGTTCTTGACTAATCATCACTTTTCCCCATATAATATAGTCAGTCAAACCATCATCTTGTAGAGCTTAGCTTTATGTTTTGGAGGCACATTGTTATCACACAAAATACCGGATGTGCTCCATTTCATCCACCCTGTCCCATTATGATGTGTGGAATCCTCATCAATATCCTCATATTCTGGATTACTATGTTAGTTTTATGACCCACTCACATTAATATTATTTTGGTTTAATAGTTAATTACTAACTAAATTCTAATCTAATTGGATAAGTGGAGAAGTGGAGAAGTGGGGAAGTGGGGAAGTGGGGAAGTGGAGATGTTACTTCAACTACCCATTAAGTCTTCCACTTTACCCATTACCTCTTCCAACTATCCATTATCTCCACTACTCACCATGATGGAAAGGTGAGAAAGATGTTAAAACAAGCTCTATTTAAAGGGTCCTCTCTCTGCCATAAAGATATAGTCTTATCCATCAAAGCTATATATAAAGTATAAGGCAAGAGAGAGAAACAACTTCTAAATTACCAAAACAAAAGACTTCCACTCAATCAAGTCAAGAATTACAATGATAGATTCAGGTATGTATTCTTGACTAAAATATCATATTATTAAATATATGTGAAAATCGTATAGTTCTACGATCCTGAATAATTGATAGGATTTTTAAATATTAGATTATTTATGTTTTCACAATCATTAAAAATCATTTACATGTGGTATCAAGAGCTTGGTTTAAGAACTAGTGATTTTTCATAAAATTAATGTTTTTCTTATTTGAAAACGGTAATAGGTAGTATTAAGTGAAATAATTATTCTCTATCATGATGTATTTTATTTTGAAATTATGCATATGAGATTAGTTAATAACCAAAGTGGTCTAATCTTTGAAAAATAAATTCAAAATAATAATGATTAAACATATATTCAATTATCCATTTTTTTTATGCTTATAACTGATATAACTTATGGATATATTGAAGTTTTTGGTTGTAAGATATTTAGGGATCACCCAAAGGTTGATTATTTAATTTTATAACAAATAACATTAATGAGATACTTTAGATGTGTCGTCAGTTTTATTTATTTATCCAAAGATAATAAATATTATTGATTGACACATTTAAAATTATTGAATTACGTTAAATTCACATCGAAGTATCATTATGTCTAAAGTTGTATTTTGATGTTTCGCCCAAAGGAGGACATCAATATACATTTAAGAATTTATAAATCATTTCTGAATTTGATAGTAAGTTAAAATTCATAACTCAAAGTATTAATAAATGAGTATATTATATTTGCAGCATTTGCTCTTCATTCGCACTCTGTCTCTGTTACGACCTCTAACGGTCTTAACTTCTCAGATTGGTGCGAACATATCAAATTCCATCTCGGAGTTTTAGATCTTGATGTTGCACTTTACACTGAGAAGTCAACTTCTATTACTGAAACTAGCAGTACTGAAGAAAGGTCTCATTATAAGCACTGGGATCGATCTAACATATTAGGCATAATGTTTATGCGAATGAATATTGCGAGCAACATTAAGACTACTCTTCCCAAAACTGAAAATGCAAAAGATTTTCTGAAATTCGTAGAAGAATCCTCTCAAACTGCTGATAAGTCTCTTGCTGGGACACTAATGGGTACTTTGACCACCATGAAGTTTGATGGTTCATGTACCATGCATGAGCATGTCATCAAAATGACAAACGTAGCAGCAAGACTTAAGTCTTTGGGAATGGAAGTGGAACAAATTTTTCTTGTACAATTCATTATCAACTCATTACCGTCTGAGTATGGACCTTTTCAAATGGACTACAACACCATGAAAGACAAATGAAACGTGCATGAATTGCACATAAATGTTGGTTCAGGAGGAAGTAAGGCTCAAGAATGAAGGAACCCACTCCACTAACCTTGTAAGTCATCAAGGAGTTGGAAAGAAAGGAAATAAACATTCTAAAGGAAAACAGAGGCATCATAATGTTAATGAGTCCTCCTCTCAAGTACATAAGAAGGAATATAAGAATGATAAGTGTCGTTTCTGTGGAAAATCTGGACACTTTCAGAAAGATTGCCTAAAATTTAAGGCATGACTCGAGAAGAAAGGTAAGCCTAGTGCTTTACATGTCTCAAATCAAATTTAACTGAAGGTCCTTATAATACTTAGTGGATTGACTCTGGTTGTACTGTTCATGTTTCTAATACGATGTAGGGATTCCTTACAATACAAACCATAAACCAGAATGAAAGATATGTGTATATGGGGAATATAGTGAAGGCTCCAGTTAAAGCTATAGGAATTTACCGTTTGATCCTTGATACTGGGCGCCACTTAGATTTACTTGAAACTTGTTATGTACCTTCTCTTTCGAGAAATTTAGTTTCTTTGTCTAAGTTGGATAAGACTGGATACTCTTTTAATTTCGGTAATGGATGTTTTACTTTGTTTAAACATAATTATCTCATTGGTACTGGTACTCTTTGTGATAACTTATACAAACTGAATCTTGATAATCTATTTGCCAAAACACTCTTTAACTCTGCATCATAATATTGGAACCAAACGAAGTTTGGTGAATGAACAATCTACTTTCTTGTGGCACAAACGTTTAGGTCACATATCCAAAGAAAGATTGGAAAGATTAGTTAAGAATGAAATTCTTCCAAATTTGAATTTTACAGACCTTAACATTTGTGTGGATTGTATTAAAGGAAAACAAACAAGACACACAAAGAAAGGAGCCACAAGAAGAACACAACTTCTTGAAATTATACACATTGATATATGTGGTCCTTTTGATATTACATCTTTCAATTAAGAAAAATATTTTATCACTTTGATTGATGATTTTTCACGTTATGGGTATGTCTATTTGTTGCATGAAAAATCTCAAGCGATAAATGCATTGGAGGTCTTTATTACTGAGGTTGAAAGACAACTAGATAGAAAGGTGAAAATAATCAGGTCAGATAGAGGTGGTGAATATTATGGAAGATATGATGAAAATGGACAACACCCAGGTCCATTTTCTATATTCCTCGAAAAACATGGCATATGTGCTCAATACACAATGCCTGGAACACCACAATAAAATGGTGTAGCAGAAAGGTGTAGTCGAACATTAATGGACATGTTTAGGAGTATGTTAAGTAATTCATCTATTCCTCTTTCATTGTGGATGTATGCTTTAAGAACTGCCGTTTACTTACTTAATACGATTCCTAGTAAAGCAGTCCCAAAGACTCCTTTTGAACTATAGACTGGTAGGAAACCTAGTTTAAGGCACTTGCATGTTTGGGGTTGCCCGTCAGAAGTTAGAGTTTATAACCCACAAGAAAAGAAACTGGATTCAAGAACAATCTGTGGTTTCTTCATTGGTTATCCAGAAAAATCAAAAGGGTATAGATTTTACTGTCCTAATCACAGTACAAGAATAGTTGAAACTGGAAATGCTAGGTTCATTAAGAATGGTGAAGTTAGTGGGAGTGAAGAACCATGTAAAGTGGAAATTAAAGAAGTTAGGGTGAGGGTTTCTCTACCTTTTACTTTTTTTAAAGATATTCTTAAAGTTGTTGCACAACCTAACAATCAACAAGAACAATAAATTGATGCTCCTGTTAATCTCAATGAAGCAATAATTAATGAACCTGCAGTAGATGTACCACAATAAGTAGCATTAAGAAAATCTCAAAGACAAAATAGACCTGCTATTTCTTATGACTATTTGGTATATTTACACCAGTAAGAAATTGATTTAGGAATTGATAATGATCCAGTTTCATTTTCACAAGCTATTGAAAGTAATAATTTTGATAGATAGATAAATGCTATGAAGCATGAGTTGAAATCTATGGAACAAAATGAAGTATGGGATCTTGTTGAATTACCAGAAGGTTGCAAAAAAGTTGGGTGTAAATGGGTCTTTATGACCAAACGTGACTCAAATGGCAACATCGTACGTCACAAGGCCAGACTTGTTGCAAAAGGTTTCACTCAAAAAGATGGCATCAACTATAAAGAAACATTTTCACTTGTCTCTAGAAAAGATTCACTCATAATTATAATGGCTTTAGTAGCTCATTATGACTTAGAGCTACATCAAATGGATGTGAAAACAACCTTTCTAAATGGAAATTTGGAGGAAGAAGTTTATATGAATCAAACTGAAGGGTTCTCTTGTAAAGGAAAGGAACACATGGTGTGTAAACATAAGAAGTCATTATACAGACTTAACAAGCTTCTCGACAATGGTATCTTAAGTTAAATGAAACTATTGTCACTTTTGGATTTAAGGAAAACACTGTTGATCGGTGTATATATCTGAAGGTTAGTAGGAGTAAGTTTGTTATGTTAGTCCTGTATGTTGATGACATCTTGCTTGCTACTAATGATCTTGATTTGTTGCATGATACCAAGAGATATTTATCTAACAATTTTGAAATGAAAGATATGGGAGAGGCATCCTATGTGATTGGAATAGAAATATTTCGAAATAAATCACAAGGATTATTAGGTTTGTCTCAGAAAGCCTATATTAATAAAGTGTTAGAGAGATTTAGAATGGAAAAAAGCTCATCAAGTCCCATTCCAATTCAGAAAGGAGATAAATATAGTCTCAATCAATGTCCAAAGAATGAATTGAAACGTAAGCAAATGAATGATATTCCTTATGCATCAATAGTTGGGAGTCTAATGTATGCCCAAACATGTACAAGACCAGACATCAATTTCGTTGTTGGAATGTTGGACCGTTATCAAAGTAATCCAGGAATGGATCACTAGAAAGCTGCGAAGAAAGTGTTGCGATACTTGCAAAGAACTAAAGATCATATACTCACTTATAGAAGATCTGATAATCTTGATGTGATTGGATATTCAGATTCAGATTATGCTGGTTGTGTGGATACACGAAAATCCACATTTGGGTATTTGTTCATATTAGCTGGAGGAGCAATATCATGGAAGAGTGCGAAGCAGTCTGTTATAGTTGTATCCACAATGGAAGTTGAATTTGTGGCATGCTTTGAGGCCACAGTTAAGGATAATTGGCTGCGGAACTTTATTTCAGGACTTGGACTAGTCGACAGTATTTTCAAGCCGCTGAAAATTTATTGTAATAATACTACAGCAGTCTTCTTCTCTAAAAAATGATAAGTATTCTAAGGGTGCCAAACATTTGGAATTGAAATACTTTTCAGTTAAGGAAGAAGTCCAGAAACATAAAGTGACAATTGAACATATTAGCACCAAACTTATGATTGTTGATCCTTTGACGAAAGGATTACCGCCCAAAACATTTGTTGAACATGTTGAAAGAATGGGTCTTATTAATAGCAATGAGTGACTTTATGTAAAGATTATATTATGTTTATGCAATTGACACTTTGAGCTCAACTATATATATGTTTCTGTTATTACCTGTTTTCTCTTGTATACGTTATGTTGAGAATGATGATGACATGTTTTATTTTAGATAAAGATATTCTAAGCATTATGGTGGACCCATTATGTATTTGAAAGGTTGTGTTAGGCAATAGACTAATATCGTAGTGCATGGAAGGGACTATGCCAAATAAAGTGGTGTACAACAGTCATGACTCATATTAGTTGATTTACTTAATAACAACAAATAATGTTGAACTTAGTTTACGTGCACATTGTAATTGAAATGTTTATTAAATCGTTAAGTAAATAATGTTACGTGTGTCAAGTGGGAGAATGTTAGTTTTATAACTCACTCACATTAATATTATTTTGGTTTAATATTTAATTACTAACTAAATTCTAATCTAATTGATAAGTGGAGAAGTGGAGAAGTGGAGAAGTTACTTCAACTACCCATTAAGTCTTCCACTTTACCCATTACCTCTTCCAACTATCCATTATCTCCACTACTCACCATGATGGAAAGGTGGAAAAGATGTTAAAACAAACTCTATTTAAAGGATTCTCTCTCTGCCATAAAGATATAGTCTTATCCATCAAAACTATATATAAAGTATAAGGCAAGAGAGAGAAACAACTTCTAAATTACCAAAACAAAAAGACTTCCGCTCAATCAAGTCAAGAATTACAATGACAGATTCAGGTATGTATTTTTGACTAAAATATCATGGTATATAGTTCTACGATCCTGAATAATTGATAGGATTTATAAATGTTAGATTATTTATGTTTTCACAATCATTCAAAATCCTTTTACATACTAACCACATGCACTTGAAACTTCCTATCTTGGGGATAACGTGTGAGTCAAGCCTTGCATCAACATACCGCTTCATGAGTTACATCACTTGTGCTATTGGTGTCATTTTGTGGATTTTAGTACTGACCTTAGATCCTTAGATGATATTATCAGACATAACTTCAGGTGTTATTCAGTGGATTCAACCTGTATTTATCCTATCAGTATAGACAACGATAATATAAAGGTTTTATACTTTATTGTTTCTGTGAAATCCACTTTCAATTTCTGTACCTTTCCACTCTGTTTGGTTATGAAAGCATTATTGTCATCTGTTTGTAGAATTTATTTTGAAGTTATATGTTTAAGTTTATGATTTGTCGAATCTTGAGACTTTACTTAATTGACTGATTTCAGTTACAGTCCTGAAGATCAGAAGTTCTTGAGGCCTGTGTCTTTGCTTCAATTTTGCCACATTGGAGTAATAATTTGTTTAACATTTCTTGGCTAAAGAACTTTGGGTTTGACCACTTTAACATATCCTGGAGAAAAATTGGAATATGGAGTCTTATTGATTGCCTCTTAGAAAATGCTGGTCCATTTGCTTCAGGGGATTGGATTCTTCCAGATATTACCCTCCAGGGTTCAATCAAGTTGAACAACCACTTGCATACGTTTCCTAAAATGTACAACTTCAGATATGCTACCAGTGTACCAACAAAGTCATGGGTATAACAGTCCGTTCTAGCATACTCTTCTGTTCATTAGAATCTTGCAAAATAAAAATTCTATGGTGCCATCCTCCAGATATCCCTCCCCCATATAAGGTCTATAGGTGTGCTTTTTTGCTGCCAAATAACAATTTCTATACGAATCATACGTAATTTAATCATCTCATTGCTTCGGTTCCATCTGGAATAAGGATTGATGGGACAATGATGGTGCACTCAACACTACATCTATGACACATCCTCGTTTCTCAGTTGAGCACCCAAATCAACTAGTTGTTAAAGATTCTGATTGCCAGCCTTTTCTACCTGGCATCTGGTAGGCAACCAGTCTTAATTTTCTGCTATTACATTTGCTTTCCAATGCTTGCAATTGGATATTGGCACCTTCTCGTTGCTACTGCTTTTTTCTCTAATATGTTTTTCACTTAACCCCATCAAAGATAATACGTATCGGAAACTATGACTTTATATTTATTTAATCAGGATTTCTTAGGTTTATTCCAATTATCTTTGAGATATGGATAACATTTGACTTGCTTTGTAAATTTGTAACTATTGAACATACTACATATTTGTTTAACATATAGGATACTTGAGATAGCTATTGTGTGTAGTTATTATTTGAATAAACGACAGGTATTTCAGGGAGATTCAATACTAACATTTCCTTTTTTTTCTCTCTGGAATCAGGTACTATAAGATTATCGAAGGTGATCACATTCTTTTCATTGTGAATCGTGAAAGAGTTGGAGTTCAATTTGATTTGATCTACGACAACAGATTTGAGCATTGCAGGAAGCATGCCTTCGGAAAGAATCCGACAATGACAAACCATATAATTTAACAGTTAGCAAAGATGTTGCTCTTACCAATACGCGCTACAAACTCTTAAGAGAGTAGAGGTTAAAGAAAAGGGAATATGTGATATCCAAATACTCTTCTGGCTTCTTGCCTCTTTTTTCCCTTTGAAATGTAATTTTGAATAGGCTTGCAGAGGAAAAATGTGAATTAAGGAGATATCTCACACTGGTCTCTTGTAATATCAAAAACATTAAGATAGACTTTCAGAAGAATATATTAGAGAGGTTTCAGTTTTAACTATGCGGTTATCTGTAATATTTCAAACTTTTACATATTGAACAAATGCAATCCACTCTATATTAAGATTTGAAGTTTTAGTTAAAATTTGTGGTTAAGCTTGTAAGTGTCTATCCTTTTCTGATTTCATCATGTTAAGGTTCTAGTAGTTCTATCAGACCCAAGAGTGTGTGTTAGACCGAGAAAGATTTTTATAATTGACAAATAGAGGAACAGAGGAAAGGAACCAAATCGACATATTCCTTTCGGACCGAATCTGACTAGGATAAGGAGAACATCAGTCACGCGAATTAGAAGTCATAAAGCGGTGGAAGGGTTACTTTTTCGACAAGAAACCAGTTCAAAAGGTTTCCTTTCATAAAAGAATTCCTTTAAGGAAGAGGAAGCCTGCATAAAATCAGTTTACAAGAATTTCCGAATTCCACATGGATAAGGAAGAAGAGTTGGAGTAGGAAAAAGATTTTTGGTCTACTTAGTCTATATATAGAGCAAGGATCTTCCAACGAAACTTTCACACTTAAACAGGGAATTACAAGTAGAACACAATCATATAGAGGGAGTTTATATTTGAGTGATTTCCGATTACGAAGTGCAGCCAACGCAAGGAAACAAGAAACAATAATTAAAAAACTTATTCATAGGCTTATATTTTATAGTTCTTAAGTCAAGTTTACTTGTATCGAGTTTTTATTGAGTTGTATCGTTAATTCTTTCTAGATCGAGTGAAGTATAAACTGGCGTAGGACTAGAGTATTCAAGTTGGGGCGACTTAAAGACTTGGGAACATAAACCTTGGGGGGTTTGTGTTGGAGATTAGGAATTAGAGTTAGTTCCTAGAATTGCAGGAGTTTAATACGAATTCGTAACTTGAAGTGGAGTCGATGATCTAGTTGGTTGTTGGCATCTAGGAATTATAGTTTATAATTTCTTAGGTTACATACGTTTGTAATCTTTTGTTGAGGCTCAATGTTTAATAAAATGGAGTTAAATCCTACAGATGTATTGATCATGGTTTTTTTATCCTTTATGAGCCAGGATTTTCTGCGGTAAAATATTGTGTCATTACTTTATTTACTTTACATAACATAACTTTTGTAATCCGCAAAGAAACATATAGAATGTACTTGTTCCTTAGGCAAATCTGGGGTTAGTATACCAACAATTGGTATAAGAGCGGGTTATCTTTGTAGAAACTAATAACTCAAGATAAGAACACTATGAATTTTGCACCTCCTCTTGGACACGGTGAAGGTCAACACATCAACAGACCACCACTATTCAATGGACATTACTACACATGATGGAAGACGAAAATGAATGATTTTCTACAAGCTCAGGACTATGAGTTATGGATAAGAGTTACTGATAGTCCTCTTATTCCTATGATGAAGGATGATTAAGGTAAAGTCATTCCAAATCCCAAGGCACAATATGGAGAAGCTCATTATAGAATTCTCGCAAAGAATACTATAGCTAATTACATCTTTGTATATGGACTTGGACCAGACGAGTTTAATCATATCTCAGGTTGTGCTACAGCGAAACAAATTTGGGACACACTAGCAATGCACATGAAGGAACTCTCATAGTAAGAAAATTTAGAATTGCTAGACTATGCACCAAATATGAAGCATTTAAGATCGAGAGTGGTGAATCACATCAAGATATGATTACTAGATTCACTACAATTGTGAATGAACTAGTGTCTTTGGGAAAAATATATACTAATGAGGAACAGGTGGATAAATTGTTGATGACTCTACCTAGGTTACGGGATATCATGGTCACTACAATAAGAAAAACAAAGGATTTGAGAACCATGAGCTTGGAAGAACTCATAGGAAATCTAAAGACTTACGAGATGAATGTTGATAACACAAAAATGAGTAAAAGAAGCAAAGATATGAATTTTTTCTTTGAAGGCAACTTAAAGTGATAGAATCTGATCTAGATGATGAGGACATATTCGTGATCAACAAAAGCCTAAGAAAGCTTCTAAAGAAAGGTGGAAGCTATGAGCTAAAACTGCCCTCAAGCAAAGAAAAAGAATCTGACATTGCTATGTATGCTTGTTGAGGAACACGTTCAGACAACTCAATTGAAGATGATACACAAGATGTTGGTTTGATGGCCATGGAGGACTCTGAACCAGACTCTGAATCAGACATTGAGAAAATGGAGGTAAATCTTCTTGATCTTAAAAATAAACTAAAATGTTTTCAAAGAAAAAATTATTTTCTCTTATTCTAACTCTCATAGATAATTTTTAGGAGTTGAATGAAAATAGAGATCAGTTATTGACTTCCTTGACCAGTTTAAAATTTGAATATATTGATCTTGAGAAATTTAATTTTAATCTCAACAAAGAAAATCAATTCCTAAAGGAACAAGTACAACAACTTGATTCCTGCACTTTGTCTCTAAAATTTGAAATTTGGAAATAAAGTGTTACTTGAAATGGGAAAGGAAAAACTAGTGGTGACCAAATTAGATGTGACCGAGATCTAAACAGGTTAAAAGATGAACTATTTCGTGAAAGGAAAAAAATAGAAGAATAAATCTTGACCTTGTTAGAACTATGTATGAGCTTGAGAGGGCATACAAATGGACTAAACCATCAATGATTGTGGCTCAGCTCAGTAATAGAACACATAACACTAAATTTGGAATAGGTTTTGTTAAAGAAGTTCCAAAGAAAATCTCTTATTTGTGCACACATCGTGGTAGTATTGGTCACTCAAGGGTTACCTGCCCAATAGTTATAACTCACATAAAATAAAACTTCAAAGTGGCCTCAAATAGAAAATAAACCTTGTTAAAAGAAAGAAATCATGCCAAAGGAACATGTTGGGGAAAAAGAAAAAATCTAAAAATGTTTTATCAATATGGATAAATAGAGATCTCATTCATCCTTTTTATCAATACAAAGGACCCAAACTAGTCCGGGTTACTAAATCTAACATTTGAATTCTCATGAAAAGTAGGAAGCAAGCAACATTAACCAATGAACACATATTGCTCCAGACGTATGATAAAAACTAAAAGAAATTCCTCTCACTTGCAAAAGAAAAGGATGGAATAATATCTTTGATAGTAAAAAAACAATTGAAACAGGGCAAGAGTAACGAACACATATTGAAAGAAGGAATCATGTTGAAGGAATGAACCAAAATCCACTCAGTTCTGAGTTGTCAATGATCTTCAAATTAATTATGAAGAAACATATGAAAGAAATAGGTCCATCCTATGCAGTATCTAACAATCACGAACATGAAAAGTCATATGAGGTGCACTCAGATGATCAGAGTGTGTAAACTGCGAGTCCATCAAGCTAGAAGGATCATCAACCTAGGAAAACAATTTTAAAAGAAACAATTTGGAACTTTGGGGTGATTAAGATCACATAAGTATCCCTCAATGGCTAATAAACGTTGCACATACTTTCCTCTAATCTTGAATTTTATGCTCAGTCTTGTACATTAAGTTTTATGTCTCTATACCACTTTTAAAGTCAAGTCACTCATGCACTATAACATTGTATTTGCATCTGTCACAAGAGAGAGACTTAGTAAAATCGGAGCAATATTCAACATTATCCAGCGATCTAAGGTATGTATACTACAATTGTTCATGACTAAATATAGATCCAATGACTTGAACCTGTTCCTTCCACTCGTTTTAAAAGATATATCGAATGTCCTATATTGTATTTTTTATATTCTAAAAGGAATCTAATCACACTTTCTTGTGATAAAATATAACCAAATATCTACCCATGATAAAACTCTTCATCTCAAAGGACTCTTAATACCACTACATAAATATCTTATGAAAAGCCGATTTAAAGCCTTATCCTAGTGTGTATCTACAACTCACACACTTCTCTTTCATAAACTTCGTGACCAAGAAATCCTTTTTTTTCTAAAATTGTGGAATAAAGTGTTCTTCATGAAACATGTTCATGCTTGATTAATTAAAATTTATGGTTCTTAATGACATTCTTGGAGATTCTAGGTGTGATGGTCTATCTAATGTTATGGTTGGGATGACTTCGGTGGATGTGATAACATGGGCATCATGGATGAAACTAACATGAGTGGCATGTACCCATCAAGACCATTCACACGGAGTCAAGAAAAGGATCTCCAAGGCCTACAAACAATGTTCATGAAAAGTGAAGCATTAAAGGAGATTGAAGGTAACCAAAGAAGGACATACAATGTGTTTTCATTACATCAAAATGATAAGGAACAAGGAAAGAGGCCATGTGTGCAAATGTCCATTTCATGAATTCAACAATTCACAAAAGAAGGCAACCAAACAGGGCCCTTATCTCATTAAGGGCAAAATATTCAAAGAAGTGTCTATGAATTCAAGAATTCACAAAAGAAGACAATCAAACAAGGACCTTACCTCATTAAGGGTAACATTGTCAAAGAAGTGTCTTCTTTGTTTCCATAGTATAGATAGTAGTCTTTTATCATTTTACAAGACTTAGACTATGTTGAATATTGACTCTCAAACTGTAGTATCTTCTTACTGAGTAATTAATGAGTAATTAGGGTGAATCTTGGGATTGCTAGTTAACTTCTTGAGTTTGACTAATCAAAGTGTTAGCCCCTTTGTGATTCTTGGTTTCATTTGATTATTGTTCCTTGGGTTAAATTTAGGTTGTTAAAGTCAATTGGGAGTTGAGGGTTTTAGTCCCTTGTTGCCAATAATTTCAATAACTTGAGTATCAATCCACATATCCTTTATTTCTTTGTTTCTTTCCTTGATTGATCCTTACTAGGATGCCACCTCTACTTTGGTGCCTTATAATATAGAGGTGGTGTACAAAGTAGGTAGTGTTGATTTTTAGGGGGAATCTTTATTGGGTGTGTATACAATTACTAAGGAAGTTTTGGAGGATGTACCATGTGAGGGGGAATATTTGGGGACCCTCTGTTGAACCTAGTTATTCTATTAGGATCCATATAAATTGGGATTTAGGGTTGATGTCAAAAATTGTTATAGTTGGTATTGTACCTGATAGTACAACATTTTGTTGAACAGATTGGGAGAAAATGTTCCTCTACAAATGATGGTGAAGAAAATTTGTTCCTCTTACTGACTCAATTGAAATTAAGGATGTCAAGACCCGAGAGCACCCCCAAGTCGTAACACAGCGTACTTGACCCTAAAGGGGTCTTGTACAAGCCTCTTAGCATTCATTCATCACATAGTTAGTAAAAAAAAGTACGAAATTAAAACTTTTCTCAATAAAGTCAATAATCGAATACTCATTTATAAAAAACGATGAAATACTAAGTCTCATCATAGCCATCTTAGACACCGCATCAACTTCATAGGGACACGACCCTTACAATATAAAGAAAACTACTAAGGTTCTATTAAATAAAAAGGAAATATAAGAGTTCTTTGTCCTCGAATCCATGACGTACCAAGTCTTGGGGATTAGAAATCCAAGCCTTCAACTAGAGGATCCCCCTAGCAACCTCAACCTACAGTTGTAGTAAAAATATGAAGAAGATGTTGTTAACACAATTTAGCACTAAGTATGATGCCCATGCAAAAATATGCTAAAAGGGGCATTTTGTTGAAAGTCATGCTTTATACCATTTTGTAAAACTTCATGAACATTTGAACAATAACAGCATAATATAAGTCACAACCAACATACAAATCACAATATCTCATTTAAACCGTTACCTTCACCTTTTTACCTTTTTCCTCAAGTAGTCATACTTCAACTAGTACCAATATGCAATGCATAAACACATACATTAAGTAAATCATTTCATCATATCCGGACCTCTATCTAAAGTTACCCAAAGACACCCTTAAGTAAGACATAAAGTGGCAGCCCATATGACCTCTTCATGCCACACCTAAGTGTTCCTCAAGGCCACATTTAGACAAGAACCGTTACATTTCAACATACTAGGCTAAGTAACTCATTTCATCAATATAGGAGAAACATGCATCCAATTATAGAGACAATAAGTCAACATTCATTATTACCTTCATTTAGAAGACTTTCACATTAGTCATGAAGACTTAGGGAACTCACTCAAGCACCTTCAAAGCCTACTCGTGCCATGTGTAGATATCATCTCATACTACTACCTACACATTGTAGTACCTATCAAGTAACTAGAGTGAACATCCCACAAGATGGGAATATGCATTAACCAACATAGACCATGAGAGCTAAATCATGAAACCCGGTGTTCTAGCCCCACACCGTAAAGGGGTTTTCTACTTGCAAAGGGTAGAACTAATACACATCCTATGTAGGCACATAGTTTAAGGGATATCCAAAGATGTTCATTGGACTCTAGCCTAAACGTTGAGAAGAGCCACCATCTTAACCATACCCACTCGGGCTTACCCTTTGTTCCCATAGAGTATTTGTATAAACATATAAAGGTGTGCTTGATAGGGCTACCAACATTAGGCCTACCGACCCAAGACACATACAGATGAAAGTCCACCACCATTAGGTCTATTGATTCAAGGTATAGAGGATAATTCATTTGATCTTTCGTATGAAGGGCCACCACCATTAGGTCTACAGATCCTAGGTTAATCATCTCACACATGAAAGAGGCTACCGCCATTAGGTCTACCATTTCAAGGTTCTACATTCACCTAGTGTTATAGACTCATCATAAAGGGCCACCAATTTTAGGTCTACCGGTTCAATACATGGTCTAAAATACCTTGTTAGTCTTCCATTGGGAGGCTACCAACATTAGGTCTACCAACCCTAGACATTTACTACTAGAAGAGGATGCACTATCCTACCAAATCAAGATACACATTCATATTTTCCTTCATTTATACTAGAATAGGGTGCTTAAGCCTACCAATTCACGAGTATTTAGTGAGAGTATACTTTCAATCACAACACATTCACATTCTATAGAATATCCTCATTCTATCATTAGAACCACATGTACAAATACTTCAAGACATGATCACCTTCATTCATTGAATTCACATTCATATAGCTATCAAGTAAGCAACTCCACCATAAGTGGATCACATTCAATATATCACAATTTTACCTCAATAAGGATAGATCTCCATGCCTATATATAAGATACTACAATGGATAAGACATTAACATATTCCGATAACCAATTCCATCATTAATATAAGCAATTCAACAAGAAATTGATCACAATATGCCTTCAAGGCCTTAGATCCCAACTCACCAACTCACCAAAATATCAATACCTCAATACCACAATACTCCTCCATATTAAGGCATAATTAATGACATAAATCCATAAACTAACTTCATATCATCAAATGCTATTCAATATACATACATAATCAACCAATTTCCATTCAATTTAGGATCTTGAGGAAGACATGGGTTCTTGAAGAAATTTCCATTTAAAATCAACTTAAAATAAACAATAAAAT
The DNA here is from genome assembly GCA_016801875.1 of Solanum sitiens. NCBI lineage: Eukaryota > Viridiplantae > Streptophyta > Magnoliopsida > Solanales > Solanaceae > Solanum > Solanum sitiens. Next base: position 1,068,528 of record JABWTJ010000287.1, read on the forward strand.
TGCTTTTAAAACGTTTTACCAATGAACCCATGCTTAGATTAGAAAGTAGGATTTTGCCCTTTTGAAAAGCTTTGAAATCTATTTTGTATTGAATCCTTGAATGGAAGATTAATCAAGGATGAAGGATAACCATACCTTCTTAGATGATAATCCACAAAAATCACTTGGAAAGTTTGAAGAAAAAGACCTTGGGACCTTGAGTTCTTCACCTCTAATGGAGTTTTCCTTGAGAGAGAGTTTTGGCGAATAAGGGTTCTAACTTTTGGGGTTTTGAAATAATAAAGTCAAAAGTACCTTTTAAATGTTTTAATACTCTCAAAATACATAAAATTACCTAATATAACCGTCCATACACTTTAAAAGACTTGGGGTGAGTATCCCAATTAACCCCTTACTTGGCCGAGATTGCACCAGGTTGCAGGCCATGACTCACGACCACCATCAACAGACCGTGGATGGGATCACGAGCCGTATGGGATGCCCGTGGTTTTGTTTAGTGAGTGTCCATTTGGTGGCCTGACCTACGAAGGCCATCCACAAACCGTGGATGGACCTAGGGGGCGTAAATCCCATCCGTAGGTCACCACCTTTTGGTGAACTCTCTTGATTCAAGGGGTCTTGGGGTTAGACTTGGGGTCCTCCTCAAAAACCATTAGCGTAGTCCTTGGGGAGTCATACCCCGATTTTTAACCCCTAAACATGATATTCTAAGTACAAGAGTCACTTTTACAAGTTTTAACCCTCAAACGACACACCAAACTTCAACGACAAGACACTAGGACATACTAGTTCAAATGACTAGTTTCCAGACATCATGGTCGTTCCTTGATGTTTGACCTCAAAACTCCTTAAACTAAACTCAAAGACTCATTTCTCATCATTTTAACCAAGTTTCCACATCAAACACACCATAGGAGGCTTTATTTCTTCCTATTCCATTTCAGGGTCATTACAAAGGATGACTCTAATAAAATTAGAGTTATGAACATTGGGAAGCGTACAATGCTCTTAGACAAGGTGATTAATGATTTTAGGGATTAGAGATGAGTGAACTATCATTTCTACAGAGGGTACAAGATTGATTAAACCATATCCTTAAAGGTGATACAAAACGGAAAAAAAAAGAAATAAGATGAAATTGAAGTCATATGTGTCACTCACCAGAATTCCATGTACCAGGCGCACATGTATTATGACTTTGAACATTTAGGCCTGCTAAAGAAAATTAAAACACAAAGCTCAAGGTTGAGCTTGCATAGACCAAGGCTATCTTTGAAATTGAGAAGTCTACTAATTTTGTTAACTCAAAAGACGTTTTCGTGCTGCTGAAAATGGACTTTTATTTACCCTCTCATGCCCGATTTTTTGCTATTGCCTAGACACTCTAGCCTTTGACCTTCCATTTTTTTCTCATCATTAGTGCTTGATTCTATCTTTAATCTTGATTACATTTGTGGTGTATATGCTTTTTGATTAATGCTAATGTTCGGTTTGAGTTCAGGTTCATGTCTATCTCCTATGTTTGTGCAAATGCTTTGCTATAGATAAATGTGCTCTTGATTTTTAAGTGTTTGTGTAGGTGATATTCAAGTGGCCATGAGTATCAAATTCGCTTCTCTTAGTGTGGTATGTGCCTTCACAATGTTTATGATGTCAAAAGGGGGAAGTCTTTGTGTAATATTTATAACCCAATTGGTCTAACTTGATCCTCTAATGTGTTTGCTTTGTGTATTGGGTTTTAAGAAACTAATATAACACATATTGATCTATTCACAGAAGAAGGAATGGTTTTTCATCATCAAAAAGGAAGAATTTGTTAGATCGAGAAAGATTTGAAAATTGACAAATAGAGGAATAGAGGAAAGGAACCGGTTGCATAGACATGTTCCATTAAGACCGAATTCGACTGGGATAAGGGGAACGTCAACCACGCAATTAGAAGTTATTAAGTTGTGGAAATGTTGTTTTTTTGACAAGAAACCAGTGCAAAAACGTTTCCTTTCACAAAATAATCCCTTTAAGGAAGAGGAAGCCTGCATAAAATCAGCTTACAAGAATTTCCAAATTCCACACGGATAAGGAAACATAGTTGAAGTAGGAAATGATTCCTTGTCTACTTAGTCTATAAATAGAGCGAGGATCTTCCTATGAAACTTGCACACTTAAACAGAGAATTACAAGTAGAATACAATAAAATAGAGGGAGTTCATATTTGAGTGATTTCTTATTACAGAGTGCAGCCAACGCAAGATACTAAGAAAAAGGAATTGAAGAACTGATTTATAGGCTTATGTTTCATAGTTGTTGATTCAAGTTTTCTTGTATTGAGTTTGTATCAAGTTTTGTGGTTAATTCTTTCTAGATCCAGTGAAGTATAAACTGGAGTATGAATAGAGTCTTCAAGTTGGGTCGACTTAAAGAAATGGGAACATAAACCATGGGGGTTTGTGTTGGAGTTTAGGAATTAGAGTTAGTTCCTAGTATTACAAGAGTTGTAATCTGAATTCATAACTTAAAGTGGGATCGACAATCAAGTTGATTGTTGGAGTCTAGGAATTAGTGTTTATAATTCCTTAGGTTACATAGATTTGTAATCTTTTGTTGAGGCTCAAAGTTTAATAAAGTAGAGTTAAATCCTATAGAGGGCAGGTCATGGTTTTTTACCCATTATGAGCCAGGGTTTTTCGCAATAAAATGTTGTGTCACTATTTTATTTGCTTTACATAACGTAATTGTTGTAATCCGCAATTGAACATATAGAATATACTTGTTCCCTAGGCAATCAGGGGTCAGTATTCCAACAGTGTGGCCTAGTGGTGAATAAAGTGGTTGAGATTCATGAGGTCTTAGATTAAGATTATAGCGGAGATAAAAAAAACATTAGGTTATTCTTCCCATTTGTCATATCCTTGGTGGACAGAATTACTTGGCATTTATCGTTGATGGGAAATGGAAAGTATCTTGTGAAATCAGTTGAGGTGCGCAAAAATTGACCTGGACACAATAGTTAGTAAAAAATAAAAGATTCTAGTAGTTGTATCATTGTGTTGCTTCTGGAAGCTTACTGAACACAAGATTTGATCAGTATACAGGTAGTATTCTGTGGACTTACTTGATGTTACAGCAGGAATGGATACAGCCTTGATCCTAGCAGTTTGTTGTTACACTTATTAGTTACACGTCTGTATCTAGACTTTTGATCTGTGTATTCACCCATAAGAACAAGTAATAAGGATTAAATGGAGCAACTTGGACAGTAGGCGTCCATATAACTGATGTTACAAAAATTATATATTTGAGCTCTTAAGAGTATATAGCAACCTAAATAAAAATTTAACATTAAGAAATAACCTAAATAGAATGCTTAAATATGTGTTCTCAGACTACTTATCTTCATTTGTGGGATTGCCTTCTTCTTTACGTGAGTGACCTTAAATAACTCTTTCTGAAATACAATACTGACCTACTTGATTCCTTTCTCGCAAACAAAAGAATAGAATATTAAAAAATGTTTGAGTAAAATAATAATAATTGGTGATTAAGCATTAAGAAAATAAAATTTAAAAAAATTATTGTATATGGACAAATCATATGACACATCCCAAATGAAAAAAATACGGTGTAATAAACACATGCCGATATGAATATGATGAAGCTGAGTATAAACTTTTTTTCTACGACAATCAAACTTATAAAGTTTATTTTTATGAGAATCACACTTATAGCGAGCATGTCTAAAAATTTTAGACAATTGTGCTTGTTCTTTGTAATTAATCACATGGTTCTTGGTACAAGTTGATTCCATTAATTATAACCTGAATCATAACTCTTTTTCCTTTGTTTGATTTTGAATTCGAGATTTCATGACTATCAACCTATTTCATTGACATCATATTTACAGATATTAATCTTTTATCAAATATTTGATCCATGATGTTTTTACAAAAGGTGTTCTATTAAATTTAAGAGCTAATTAAATTGAAAAACATTTATTTGAAAATTATATATCAATTACATTTTACAATATGAGTTACAAATATTTGATTGTTAATTAATAGAGGAAAATACATGAAAATCACCCTAACTTGGCAACACAACTTACTTGCAACATCCCAGAATTTTTTTTGAACTAAGACTCGAACCGTTCTTCATAGTGAGTGAGATTTTTACAAGGAATTTAAAATTTCTTGTGTTTTAAGGTCATTAGATATAGCACCTTGAGTTCCAAGAGAAACCAAAGAGAAAAGCATTCAAGTCAGTCCTATGTTTTCTTAAGTTTTGGGTCAACTTAAACTTGCCATAACTTTTAGTACAGAATGAGTTAAGAGACTCACAAGATATTCAATTAAAGCCCTTCAAATCCTCTTTCTAACGCCACCGAGTTTTCTCAATTACGAGCTATGAGTAAAACGTTGTGATGTATTTACTAACGTCGCGCAAACTTGGCAGCAGCTCCGTGATGGCTCCGCGCAATACGGACCTCACTGCCCAGTGAAAAATAACTCCGACTCCCAGCTTGTTTTATTTTATTTTTAGGGGTATTTTGGTCCTAAAAAGCCTTAGAAGGTCATCTAAATTTCCCTAAACATATAGAAAATCAGTTTTCACAAATCAAACCGTCTCATTAACTCCAAGGATTGTACGCTCAAGAAAATCAAGAAACACTAAGGCTAGGGTTCATCTTTCAAGGTTTTCCTTCATGTTCTTCAAGAAGATGATTCCTTCGGGTATATAAGATTCCTTAGTATTGGGTTTGTTCACCCACAGGCCAATCATGTTAATTTCAACGTTAAGTTTGTTCTAGAAAGTTGAAAGTATGATGTTCTTGAATAATGTTCTTGAAATTGGCTTTAGTTCTTGAGTTTAGACAAGATGATTGAGTTCTTGAGGAAAGCATGTCGATTTTAGAGTTGATGAGTAGGTTCTCGTGTTCATGTGTTGGGTATCTAGATCTAAAGAGGGATTGAGAAATAGAATTGAATTTAGGCAAATTTGGGCTAGAAAACAACAAAGGAAAAGTCGAGCAAATTTTGGCACGCAAGTCCGCGACGCGGACTTGCTCCCCCTGTACCAAAAATTTACTCTGTGTCACGTTTAGGATACGAACTCCTCTGTCTCAAAATTTTATTGAGCGACCAAATATTTTAATTCAACTGTGCATCGCGGACTTGTTCCAAGACGGTGATTTCGTGACCTTTTCTCATGTTTATCTATCTAAAAGTACTCCTAAAGGTTAAGAGATCTTTCCTACCACAAATCACAACCTTGAATTCATAAATCACATTCAAGGTAGAGTTAAGAGTTAAGTTTTTTCATTCGAACATTCTAAGAAAGTCCATTTGAAAACTTTTTGAGAAGTTTTCTAAAACTTCTAGTAATTTGTTTCAAGGATCGAGTAAGTGAGTAAGAGGACGAGTAAAAAGTGTTCATGAGTATACTTTGTCATCATGAGATCTTTAATATAATGAATCATAACTCTTGAATTCACAATTCACATTAAAGAGAGACTAACAGTAGAGTTGAAGAAAACTTTTGAGTTAAATTCACTTTGAGATCGACTATTGATCTGAACTAAGATTCGAAGAAGTAATTAACTAAATGAGAAGATTCGTTTACATGAGTCCTTATTGATATTTTGACCCTTGAGTCGAGTCGTTCATGCCCATAACTTCTGCATGAACTCCATCAGTTGAGTACCTTTGAGAGGAGTAGTATATTCAAGTTCTAAGTCTTGAGTATTGAGTTTCTAACCCATTGGAGATTACATTTATAATGTGGGGACTATTACATGTTACCCATGAAGTCTTTGAGTTGAGTTGTTCATGCTCATAAGTCTGCATGAATCCTCTAAGTTGATCATTCTTGAAGTGAGAAGTATTATTGAAGTTCTTGAGTTCCAAGAATTGAGTCCTATCTATGGTCATTAAAAACTGTGCATTGAGTGTTCACGTCCATAATTCGGCATGAACCTTATTTTAAAAAGTCTATTACAAAAGTTTTAACTTTGTTTTAAGACTTGAGTTTCGAGTTGAGTAAAGATTTGAGTTCATTTCTTCAAAAGATTATATCGGGACTATGTATTTCCAAAGAGTAAATGTTTTCACATTTAAAAAATAAAGGAAACTGAATTTCCAAAAGTGTCTTTGAGCTAGTTTTTTCAGTAAAGAGAAAACTATTATTTCCAAGAGAGCTTTTACGCTATGTTTTGAGTAATTATCTCAAACCAAAGAAAGAAGTTCTTTTTCAAAACATATGAGCTAAGTATATTTTTGGGAGTAGTATTGCGCACCGATATAGAGATGCGAGTTCATATTAACTCAAGTCTCCATAAACCATGTAGTTATCCTGTGTATTAAAGGATCATACTTTTTAGATGATCACGTAAGTTAAGCTAGTAGATTCACTAAGTTAAGCGTTCTATATGACGGCAAAGCATATGACAGTTTTGACAGCGTGGGCAAGACGATGTATCACTACTTAGGCTCATAGTAGTGGTTGTTGGTTAGAAAAACTCCCACAACAGTACTTGCATGGTTCCTCAAGGGATAAATGGGGGCATGGGACTTCATTCATGCATTGCACAAGAAGACTTTGGGAGGGAGCATGGTATGTCTTTTATGATATTATGATTATGATATTGTTACTGTATTTTCTTTAACGAACTGAGTTTTTTTAACTGTTTTATAAAGTTTTCCATATATTTCATCTTTTATTGTTGCTTTATCTTGAGTCAAGTATCCAGACTTGAGTATCTTGATTTGAGTATCTTGAGTTGAGTACCTTTCATATCTTTGAGTTGTGTATCTTATTCTTAAGTTGAGTTGAGTGAGTTCAGAAAAGGTAAGTATGTTTACTTTTTATCAAGTTTTAAGCTTATGTTATGCTTTAAAATCCTCCTTACATGCTCATACATTCCCTGTACTGAATCATTTGTCCTGCATCTTCTCGTGATTCAGATCCAGGTATTCAGTATCATCAACAGGAGCTTCACTAATATCACATGGAGTTCGAGTTAGCTATGGTGAGTCTCCTTTCTTCTGGAGGATTCCATTTACTTTCAGTTGTTAAGAGGTTGTGGGTCTTGTCCCGAATTCCATCATTATCATTTAGAGACTTCATAGATAGAAAATAGAGTTTCAGAAGTCTATATTGTATTTTATTAAATTTTTTAAAGAGTTAAGTTGCCTATTTTATGGCGAGTTGAATATATTATTTTTATTCAGGTTGTTAATTTGAGTTAAAGCTTTGTAAAGTTGAGTTTATTGAAAAAAAAATCAGTTTTTAGATTTTGCATGCTTAACTTAGTCTTCCACTTGTAGTGAGCCAGCATGAGGATTTGTTCGGGGACCAAAAATGGTCTTCGAGTGCCAGCCACGTCCAAGGTGTAGACTCGGGTCGTGACAAACTTTGTATCAGAGCTTAAGTGTCCTACGGTGTCTATGAAGTTGTGTCGGTAGGATCTTGTTCATGGTTCTGAGGGCCCCACTTCTATAAACGAGGTACTATAGACATTTAAGAAAAGTTTTTCCTTCTTTCATACTCTTAATCGTGCAATAAAGCTAATTCAAAGAGATATTTTTCTAACTCCTGCATTCTCAAATTCATTCGACTATCCATCATATTAGAGGTGATTGAAAAGTAAAGTGTTAAGATCCTTATGGATGAGTTGTTCTTAGCAAGAGTCTTGATAAATCCACAAAACTTCATAAGGGATTGACAGAAGCCCAAGAGTAAGTTAAGCGTTCAATTTCAGAGTAATGCCTTCATATGAATCGTGCATTTGAGCTAAAAGTGAGTTGTACTCTCTTGTTTAAGTCTTGTTTCAGTTGAGATCCTTAAGAAGAAATATGCTTAGAGATTGGGTAATATTTCCACTCGAAAAGATCGCATTAGTTACGAGATCATGAGCAATAGTAGTGAAAGAGACCAGAGTTAGAGGAGAGTATTTAGAGGTTTAGTAATCTAAGTATGGAAGATGGTGTTTTGTCAAGCTATGTTACTCTAGTCTGTACCTAGTAAGATACTAATGAAGAGTTTTCCCTTATGGGTAGATTAAGAAATGATGAGTTGTGAAGATTACATCATAGGTAGTGAAGTGTATTGTAGCTAGAAAAGAGTTTGTGATGATGTGTCAATGTGTTAGAAAGGACCATGTGTAAGTGGTGAGTAGAAGAGCAAGAGTATTCATGAGGTGACAGATCTAATCTAGGCTTATGATTTGCTTGAGAGTGTCATGATGTTCATAAGGTTATAGAATTGATCAAATAATGAGGTATAGTATAGTAGGTGAGCAATCGTAGTGATATTCGGGTTTAGTACTAAACATTAAGCTTGAATTTTAGATGAGTTTCATGATCAAAAGAATGGCAACATGAGGATGATTATGTTAGTTTTGAGATTTGATGTAGAAAACACGACATAGAGTAGGTGTAGAATTGAGGTGATTAGTTGCAATAGGTATGAGTGGTATAGGTGAGAGACCCTAACGTTCAAACAAGGGCAGTGAAGTGTGGCTAAGTCACAAGAGTAAAAATAGCATTAAGATAATGTACACTAGTTAGAGAACTGGAATAGGTCCATAGCTTTCAAGTCCTAGCTTTAGACCTAAGGGGGAGATGATAAGATGAGAAAGCAACTCAAGTGTTGAGAATGAACAAGATAGTACTGAGTTCTAAATTGATTAGGAGGATAAGCTTTTACTATGAGAAATAGTTAAATGAGAGCCCTTAGTTGATTCCGAAGAAGGTGGCTTGTAGGAGTCCATGGAGTTGTTAGAGTACTAAGTTTGAATGTGTTATAAAGAGTACTAGTCTGATATGAGATTCCTTATAGAGAAGTATAGAATTCGAACTTAAGGATTTGTGTTAAGCTTAAATATAGTAAGAGCACACCATTAGATTCACACCTTAGTAAGAGTAACCCCATTTTACACCCAGTTCAGTCGTCATTCGAGGATGAATAATCCCAAAAGGAAGATATTGTAACACCCTAGAAATTATTTTGAACTATGACTCGAACCATCTTCATAGTGAGTTAGATTTTTACAAGGAATTTTAAATTTCTTGTGTTAAGGTCACTAGATGTAGCACCTTAAGTTCCAAGAGAAACCAAAGCGAAAAGCATTGAAATCATTCCTAAATTTTCTTAAGTTTTGGGTCAACTTCAACTAGCCATAACTCTTAGTACATAATGAGTTAGGTCTCTCACAAGATATTAAATTAAATACTCTTGAGTTCTCTTTCTAAGTCCACCGAGTTTGATCAATTCCGAGCTCTGAATAAAAAGTTATGACAGATTTACTAACGTCGCACAAACCTGGCAGCATCTCCGGACGTGGAACCAATACGGACCTCACTGCCCGATGAAAACTAGTTCTAAATCCCAGCTTGTTTTATTTATTTTTATGGGTATGTTGGTCCTAACAACCCTTAAAAGGTCATCGAAATTTCCCTAAATGTGTAGAAAATCAGATTTCACAAATCAAACCCTCTTATTCACTCCAAAGATTCTACGATCAAGAAAACCAAGAAACGCTAAGGCCATGGTTCATCTTTCAAGGTTTTCCTTCAATTTATTCAAGAAGATGATTACTTCATCTATGTAAGCTTCCATAGTTATGAGGTTGTTCACCCACACACCAATCATGTTAATTTCAGCGTTAAGTTCGTTCTAGAAAATTGAAAGTATGATGTTCTTGAAATTGGCTTTAATTCTTGAGTTTATACCAGATTATTGAGTTATTGATGATAGAATGTCAATTTTAGAGTTTTTTATGATTAGGTTATTGTGTTCATGTGCTGGCTATATAGATCTAAAGAGGGGTTGAGAAAGAGAATTGAAATTAAGCGAATTGGGGCTATAAAACAACAAAGGAAAAGTCAACCAGATTTTTGCACGCAAGTCCGCGTCGCGGACTTGCTTCCCTAGTGACCAAAAATTTTGCTCCGCGTCACGGACTTCTTCTAAGACGGTGATTTCGTGACCTTTTCACATATTTAGCTATTAAAAATACTCCATAATATCACGAGATCTTTCCTACAACCTTAAATTCATAAATCACATTCAAGTTAAAGTTAAGAGTTAAGTTTTGAGAATTCATTCGAACATTCTAAGAAAGTCCCTTTCAGCCCTTTTGAGGATTCTTCAACAACATCTAGTAATTTGTTTCAAAGATCGAGTAAATGAGTAAGAGGATGAGTAAAAAGTGTTCATGAGTATATTTTGTCATCACTATATCTTTCCTATAATGAACCATAACTCTTGAATTCATAATTCACATTCAAGAGTGATTAAGAGTAGAGTTCAAGAAAGATTTTAAGTTAAATTGTGAATCCTTTGAGATCAACTATTGATCTGAACTAAAATTTGAGGAAGTAAGTAAGAGAATGAGAAGAATCTTTTACATGAGTTCCTTATTGATATTTTGAATCTTCAGTCGAGTCGTTCATGCCCATAACTTCCGCATGAGCTCCATCAATTGAGTACCTTTGAGAGGAGTAGTATCTTGAAGTTCTATGTCTTGAGTATTGAGTTTCTAACCCATTTGAGATTACATTTTTAAGCGTTCTTTATGACGGCAAAGCATTGGACAGTTCTAGCAGTGTGGACAAGATGTTGTATCACCACTTATTCTCCTAGTGGTGGTTGTCCGTTAGAGAAACTCCCACAGTAGTAATTGCATGGCTCCTCAAGGGGTTATGCTTAGCATGAATGAGGGTATGAGACTCCATTCATGCATGGCACAAGCAAACATTGAGAGGGAGCATGGTATGTCTTTTATGATATTATGATTATGAGTTTGTTATTGTATTTTCTTTAATGAAATGAGTTGTTTTACTGTTTTATAAAGTTTTTCAGAAATTGCATCTTCTATTGTTGATTTATCTTTAGTTAAGTATCCATAATTTAGTATCCATAGTGGAGTATCTTGATTTGCGTATCTTAAGTTGAATACCTTTCATATCTTTGAGTTGAGTATCTTATTCTTGAGTTGAGTTAAGTTGAATGAGTTCAGAAAAGGTACGTATGTTTCCTTTTAGCAAGTTTCAAGCTTATGTTATGATTTAGAATCCCCCTTACATGCTCGTACATTCCACGTACTGAATCATTTAGTCTGCATCTTCTCATGATGCAGATCTAGGTATTCAGGATCATCAATAGAAACTTCGTTGATATCACATGGAGTTGGTATTCAGGATCATCAACAGAAACTTCGTTGATATCACATGGAGTTCGAGTTAGCTATGGTGAGCCTCCTTGCTTACGGAGGATTCCAGTTACTTTCAGTTGTTAGGAGGTCATGTGTCTTGTCCCGACTTCCATCATTGTCATTTAGAGGCTTCATAGATAAACAATAGAGTTTCAGAACTCTTCATTTATTTTGTTAAATATTTTAAAATCTTAAGTTGCCTATTTTATGGCGAATTGAATATATTATTTTTCTTCGACTTTTTAGAGTCGCCACTGAATTTTGAGAAAAATCAAGAAAACTATTGTTTTCAAAAGACTTTAAACAGGAAAAAAATCATATTGAAAACTTTAGAGGGGTTCGGCGATTCAAATTTATATTTTAGAAAGGTGTTAGGCACCTAAAATATCCGTTAATACGGTTTTCCAGCAACTAACTTAATTTGGATAAAATCGCTTAATTTTTAAAAATTACTTAGAAGGGTAAAGAGTTAAAATATTAACTTATTATCTAAATGAGTTATTTGCAAAATTCTTGGTTTTATGTTGATAAAGCATTTAAGGCGTTTGCGGGGAATTTGGAGTTTTCTTAACTTAAAACTAACTAATAAATAAAGCAAGTAAATAGACAAGAAATAAGAGACAGGGAAAGAGATTTGGGTCCAAATCCGGGTTTTTTGTCCGCCTGCTTTTGGTTTTTTCATGTTGTCAAAGAGTTTGACCAGAATCTGGACCCACCTGCTTTGGGTTTTTGACCCATTTCTTTTGGGTTTTGGACCCATTTATTCTTTATGCACCTGTCCTAATCTAAACATACAAGATAAATATTAAATACGAAAAGGAAAAGACAACAAGGCTTAGGCCCAAAGATAACAAAAATACAAAATATGAAAATAAAAGGTTCTTCCAATCCAACTTCTTCGACTTTCTTCAATTATTTAAACTTCGGGACCTGTCCATCGATTTTTATGGCTTGACTCAAAACAAAGAATTGGGCCTCCGTGGCCCCTTTTCTGAATGCGATAGAAGAAAGTGGGAGTCCAAGGGACTAGGAGGGGAGTGTCACATGCAAGCAAATGATGGTAAGAAAGGATTAGTCAAATTGGAAAACTCTCAACTTTAGTATAACGCTTTTAATTTGCAAAAGAGAAGCAAAATGGTGGAACTAAAGGAGGCAGTGAAAAGAGCTTATACACATTATATTTTAGGAATATCTAGTTATCAACCGAACAAAACCCCCCAAAACACTAGGAGAGAAATATGTTACACGTTTATCAAACAAAGCACTTCACGCCATAATCGAACTTCAACTACACAATGGAAACTAAAATTTATTAAGCTATAAACCTAAAGAACAGAATACCTTTATTAGTAGTAGGCCAACAAAGTAAACTACTTAGACGTCTAAACAAGGCAAATACTTTGTCCGACTTAACATATTTGCAAAACACGCACAAAAGACAACAAACGTAGCCCTTACAGTGGCTATCATGATTTATCAATAACATCCAACAAATGGAGGTTAACAGATCAACTAGCTTTATTTTAGGTAATTTCCAGATTCACTCGACCAAGGACTTAAAAAAAAACATATCCATAGTTATTCAAGATGAAGGCAAATACATTAAACCTGACCCGAAAACTTAAAACCAAACTGGCGCGACTGCCGACGACATGGAATGGGGAAGAATGAGAGCCTAAAGATAGCCCAATATTTGAAACAATGCACATATGAGAATACCCCACAAAATAGTTCATAACAATAATATTATAAGATTTTTAAAAAAAAAAGATTAAGACGGAAACAATGAAATAATAACATCAGAAAGATTTATGGCATCAGTTGACTCGAGACTCTTGGGCTCACAAGAACGACAATCATGCTTACGACCCTATCCATCTTAGCAAAATGATGAAAGAAAAATGATGAAATAAATAAAAAAAAATTGAAAAATGAAGAGCTATTTGACACATTAATAAACAGTAGCAAACCATTCCAAAACAAAACAAGTATGCCAATATGCACCAAAATCTCCAATCTACACTCAAAGCTATACTAGCAAACAACGAAATAATCACTTTAGAACTTCAAGATATATATAACCTAAAACAAGAAAGTGTTTCTGCAAATACAAATTGGATAGAAACAAAGGGTACCAGACAAGAACAACATTCAACAAATCAACATAGGAAACATTATCGAATTTTCAGTTTCTGGTCACCTTCGTAAGAGTGACGACAAATAAAAAAATGTGGCAAGAAATTTATATTCAAAGCACATAACGACCACAACTCATAGCAAAGACCCGCAACTTTCAACTCTATAATGTAACCGATTCTGACGAAATAAGTTGAAAACACACACATGATGTCAAATACTAGCATATCAACAATGACCAACAACTATGGACATATAAATAGAAACGATTATTAACCTTGAAAGATCACATAGAGATGAGATAAAGGCGAGAGAATAAGAGAAGAGTGTACCTCTTTTGGAGCAGCGAACTCGGGACAAGAGCGCGTCGGAAGTGACTCCACAACCACGAAACTTGAACACGAGTGGGAGAGTAGAAATCTGGACAGTAGCTCACACGATTTTATTTTATTTTAGAAATTTTTTAGCTAAGCTTTGAAGTGCCTTTCTGTATTCTAAGCCCAAAGAAACAGTAAAAAGAAAAAGAACTTTCCCAGGAAATCAAAAGCAAACACAAAGAAAATGCTCCCTATTCCTTTCTATCCAGAAAACCAAAGAGAGAAAAAAAACAAAATCTTCGGGAAAAAAAAGCCCACTCGTTCTGGAGAGAACCCCAGCTTATATAACCCCCTAATTAGGGTTTTAAAGGTTGGGGGAAAAGGCTCAAAGAAAATCCCAGGCCCACGAAATTTCAGAATTTGAATTCCAACCCTAGGAGAATATTCCCAAATTTCCCAGTAGAGTCGCCATTTCTGTTTTATCGAAAAAATAGTTACAATTTCGAAAAAAATATTTTTTATTAAGTTTTTGACTTTTTAGAGTCGCCACTTAATTTTGAGAAAAATCAAGAAAACTATTGTTTTCAAAAGACTTTAAACAGAAAGAAAATCGTTTTGAAAAATTTAGAGGGGTTTGGGGATTCAAATTTATATTTTAGGAAGGTGTTAGGCACCTAAAATATCCGTTAATACAATTTTCCAGCAACTAACTTAATTTGGCTAAAATTGCTTAATTTTCGAAAATTACATAGAAGGATAGAGTTAAAATATTAACTTATTATCTAAATGAGTTATTTGCAAAATTCTTGGTTTTATGTTGATAAAGCATTTAAGGCGTTTGCGGAGAATTTGGAGTTTTCTTAACTTAAAACTAACTAATAAATAAAGCAAGTAAATAGACAAGAAATAAGAGAGAGGGAAAGAGATTTGGGTCCAAATCCGGGTTTTCTGTCCGCCTGGACCAGAATTTGGACCCACCTGCTTTGGGTTTTTGACCCATTTCTTTTGGGTTTTGGACTCATTTATTCTTTATGCACCTGTCCTGATCTAAACATACAAGATAAATATTAAATACGAAAAGGAAAAGACAACAAGGCTTAGGCCCAAAGATAACAAATATACAAAATATGAAAATAAAAGAGTCTTCCAATCCAACTTCTTCGACTTTCTTCAATTCTTTAAACTTTGGGACCTGTCCATCGATTTTTATAGCTTGACTCGAAACAAAGAATTGGGCCTCCGTGGCCCCTTTTCTGAATGCGATAGAAGAAAGTGGGAGTCCAAGGGACTCGGAGGGGAGTGTCACATGCAAGCAAATGATGGTAAGAAAGGATTAGTCAAATTGGAAAACTCTCAACTTTAGTATCACGCTTTTAATTTGCAAAAGAGAAGCAAAATGTGTGGAACTAAAGGAGGCAGTGAAAAGAGCTTATACACATTATATTTTAGGAATATCTAGTAATCAACCGAACAAAACCCCCCAAAACACTAGGAGAGGAACATGTTACACGTTTATCAAACAAAGCACTTCACCCCATAATCGAACTTCAACTACACAATGGAAACTAAATTAAGCTATAAACCTAAAGAACAGAATACCTTAATTAGTAGTAGGCCAACAAAGTAAACTACTCAGACGTCTAAACAAGGCAAATACTTCGTCCGACTTAACATATTTGCGAAACACGCACAAAAGACAACAAACGTAGCCCTTACAGTGGCTATCATGATTTATCAATAACATCCAAACAGATGAAGGTTAACAGATCAACTAGCTTTATTTTAGGTAATTTCTAGATTCACTCGACCAAGGACTTAAAAAGAACATATCCATAGTTATTCAAGATGAAGGCAAATACAGTAAACCTGACCCGAAAACTTAAAACCAAACTGGCCCGACTGCCGACGACATGAAAGGGAAGAATGAGTGCCTAAAGATAGCCCAATATTTGAAACAATGCACATATGAGAATACCCCACAAAATAGTTCATAACAATAATATTATAAGATTTAAAAAAAAAAAAAGATTAAGACGGAAACAATGAAATAATAACATCAGAAAGATTTATGGCATCAGTTGACTCGAGACTCTTGGGCTCACAAGAACGACAATCATGCTTACGACCCTATCCATCTTAGCAAAATGATGAAAGAAAAATGACGAAATAAATAAAAAAAAATTGAAAAATGAAGAGCTATTTGACACATTAATAAACAGTAGCAAACCATTCCAAAACAAAACAAGTATGCCAATATGCACCAAAATCTCCAATCTACACTCAAAGCTATACTAGCAAACAACGAAATAATCACTTTAGAACTTCAAGATATATATAACCTAAAACAAGAAAGTGTTTCTACAAATAAAAATTGGATAGAAACGAAGGGTCCCAGACAAGAACAACATTCAACAAATCAACATAGGAAACATTATCGAATTTTCAGTTTCTGGTCACCTTCGTAAGAGTGACGACAAATAAAAAAATGTGGCAAGAAATTTATATTCAAAGCACATAACGACCACAACTCATAGCAAAGACCCGCAACTTTCAACTCTATAATGTAACCGATTCTGACAAAATAAGTTGAAAACACACACATGATGTCAAATACTAGCATATCAACAATGACCAACAACTATGGACATATAAATAGAAACGATTATTAACCTTGAAAGATCACATAGAGATGAGATAAAGGCGAGAGAATAAGAGAAGAGTGTACCTCTTTTGGAGCAGCGAACTCGGGACAAGAGCGCGTCGGAAGTGACTCCACAACCACGAAACTTGAACACGAGTGGGAGAGTAGAAATCTGGACAGCAGCTCAATCCAAAAACCAAACTATTAACCTTTCTTCCGAGATGTATTATTGCGCAAAAGAGAGAGAAAAATCTTCCGCGAACTATGCTGCTAAGTGAAGAAACGTCTCACACGATTTATTTATTTTTAGAAATTTTTTAGCTAAGCTTTAAAGTGCCTTTTTGTATTCTTATCCCAAAGAAACAGTAAAAAGAAAAAGAACTTTCCCAGGAAATCAAAAGAAAACACAAAGAAAACACTCCCTATTCCTTTCTTTCCAGAAAACCAAAGAGAGAAAAAAAAACAAAATCTTTGGGAAAAAAAAGCCCCCAGCCCCCTCGTTCTGGAGAGAACCCCAACTTATACAACCCCATATTTAGGGTATTAAAGGTGGGGGAAAAGGCTCAAAGAAAATCCGAGGCCCACGAAATTTCATAATTTGAATTCCCAACCCTAGGAGAATATTCCCAAACGATTGTTCAGTTTGAAACGGATGAAAACTTGCGTGGAGGGATCGGATCGATCGAGCGTCCTTGTTGATCTACGTGTCGCCATCTCCGGACGAGCAAGGACGGAAAACGCGTCTGGTAAAACTGAAAACCCAGCCTGCTCTACTGCGCGAGCGTACTATCGAAAGAAAGGTGAATCGCGCTTGGCAATACGCGTCAACGTTCTGAGCTCCGGTGCTAGTTCACGCATGAAGTCGCTGGCTCGTTGCTTGGTTTTTTCATGCGCTGAGAAGAGGAAACGAGTTAAGGGCTGGTTTTGGGATGGACTCTTCTGCAAAGCGCGTTGGACAATTCTTTTGGGAAGAAGATATGGGGTTGGGTCGGGTCTTGAGGGGAAGTTGGGCTGGATATATTAGTGAGTTAGTGAAATACCAAAATTTGGGTTGGCTAAAATAATTAATATGGACTGGGCCGCTGAAGCTGGCCTCTCATCCTTTGAGAATTATAGCAAAAGGAGAGGGCTGAATGAGTAGGCTGGTTGGGAGAGGTTGGGCCTGGGACGGGCTGCTGAAAAATAAAAGGGTCCAAATTTGTCTTAAGAAGAATGCCCATTTAGCCAAATCATTGGCTAAATTGATTAAAATTTAAAGACAAACTAATATGATTAATTAACAAGCTTTTTAATTTTAACGAAATAAAATAATTGACGTAATTATAAAATAATTAATTCAAAAATGTAAACCACTATATAACTAAACTAATTAATAAAATATTTAAACAAAATAAAATCTTTTGAGAAGAATTTTGAATAATTATAAAATATATTAGTTATATACATTATTATGTAAATCATATGTAATATCTAAGAATTATGAAAAACAATAAGATTTATTTGGAATAACTTGAAAAACCTTTTAAACCTTAATAAAACTAATTATTTCCAAACGTTTAGAATTAAGAAGCTCGTTAATTAATTAGTATCGGGGAGGGTCAAAATTGAGTGTCAACAACTGTCCCTCATTTTACTTGAATTGATGCAAGAAACTCGAGGAAAATGAAATTGACCAAACCAATTGTGACCGACCACATATTCATCTTTTAAGAAAGGGATTTGGTACGGACTTTAGGAATTATGGCCGAACCCCAAAAATGGGTTTCATACATATCTCAGGCTATTATGAGAATTCAAGCCACCTGTAGTTCAATAAGCTTGATTTAACGCATGATTCAAGAAATAATTCAAAGCTATCCCGCTACCGGATTATGAAGGGACCGAAACACTCGGGGATAGAATTTAAGAGCGAATGTTGGAATACAGATGAGTTTTCAACATCGAGCCCGCCTACATATCCTTAAACCTTAGGAATTATGCTGTTTGTAGTTTTACTCAAAAGGTTGAAAAGGAAATCTATTATGCTAGATAACCTTTAACTAGATGATTGACAAATTAAGTCGAGCATGAAAAAGAGGATTGCAATTTCTTAGCCATGAAGGTAGAGCTCTTCACATCCATAGGTAAGAACTTACACGGACATAATTTCCAAAGCTCTTGGTGCATTGTCATTCAGATTGGAAACTTGCTTCCGACAGATAACAAGATTTTTGGATGCGAGACTGAAACTGACAAAAGCCGAAGAAAATCCCACATGCCTTCTGATAGGGGTGTGGTTTGATTGTGGTGGAAGTCGCTCCTCTGCTCGCGTCCTAAGAGTTTGACACTCCTCTTCGGACTATGTCCCAGTTCGCTGCTAAGAAAAATTCCACGTTGTGCTGCATCCTTTTTGATGTCGTCCGCAACTGTGGTTTTGTTTTTGGAGAATTCATCCTTTCGGATGCTCTCGACAAAGACTGAGATAAAACTCGTCAGCTTAAAAATGCAATTTAAATGGGAGACAGTGTCTTTTACCGTGTTGACACTTAATTGTTCTCCTCAACATTAGTCGTCAACTCGATTAATTTGACGTAAAGCAAATAAAGCTTATGTCTTGTGTTTGCAATGTAATATTCAATGCATTCTTCATGTAATGTCGAAATAAATAAAAGTGATGCAGTGTTGATATTTTCTTGATGTCGTCTTTAATGATTCTTTCGGCGTCTAATCTTGCCAAATAAAAGATGCAGTTGATGTTGATGGGTAAATATTTCTCTTGAGATGCACGATTTCCTTTTCTGGCCGTGCATGATTTCTTGCGGGGCATGTATATCTTCCCGCGATGCGTGATTTCTTGCGGGGTATGAAACCTTCCACGATGCATAAATTCTGCGAGGTATGAATATCTTCTCGCGATACATAATTTTCTGCGAGGCATGAACATCTTCTCGCGATGCATAACTTTCTGTGAGGCATGAATATCTTCTCGCGATGCATAATTTCTTCGAGGCATGATATCTTCTCGCGATGCATAACTTTCTGCGAGGCATGAAATCTTTTCGCGATTCATAACTTTCTGCGAGGCATGAAATCTTCTCGCGATGCATCAATATTGACTCGCGATGCATGAACATTGACTCGCGATGTATGATCTTTCGCGATGCATGAACATTGACTCGCGATGCACTATCTTCCGCGATGCATGAATATTGATTCGCGATGCATGATCTTTCGCGATGCATGAATATTGACTCGCGATGCATGAATATTGACTCGCGATGCATGATCTTTCGCGATGCATGAATATTGACTCGCGATGCATGATTTTCTGTGGGGCCTGAATATCTTCCCGCGATACATGAATTTTGACTCGTGATGTCATCTTTGGTACGAAATGATGATAGTGCTTCAATCGAGCAACGTAGTGATCTTCTGGGTGCCTTCTAGGTAATGATATCGTCTCAATCGATAATATAAATAAATGACCCTTCGGATAGTGTATCATCTCAACCGATAATACAAATAAATGATCCTTCGGTAGTAGTAATATCAGATCTGATATTATGATGCAGATGACGTCATTAACAAAAATCGTAAACTCATTCTTAAGATTTTTGCTTGATTCACCTTCGAATCTAGCCGGACGTTTCTTATAGACTTCATATTGTTGTAAATTGATTGAAATAAACCATTCATATTCCCAAGTCTCCGGTAATAGCAATATAAAATATTTCCTAGGTCTACAGAAACACCGTTAAATTTTGGGAGAGCTTTCTCCTCCCTTGACTTCTCCGTATTCATCGATCGGAAGTAATTTGCTGGTTTCAGAGCAAAGCTATAAACCTGCATCCACATAAAAATTGTTAGTTTTAAAATAAATTAATCTGTGTCGATTTCTTCAGTTGTCTGCTCCTTGTCATGCTATCTCCGGTTGATTTCCTGATCTCCCGACTCTTGGTAGACAAGACAAAATATTTCAGGTCAAAACAAATGAAACATAAAGGAAATTCTTTAAGAAATAAATTTTCGAGAAGTAATATTTTGAAAAAGGTCACTGCCAAGTATCATGTCACGTCAGGCTTAGCGGACTTCTTTGAGTCAGATGCTTGGAGGTATATCTGATTATTTGCTGGGGAGTATTTGGAGTCATTCTAAACTGTCAACAAACCCATGTTGAAATTTTGAGGCCATCCTCGAAATTTCTGTCCCAGTTACAAGTTTTGGTTTATCTACAACTGTTGCTGAGCAAACCACAGAATTTTTGAGATCGTCTCAAAAATTCTGTCCCAGTTGCAAATCTTGAAATATTTCCGGTCTTGACTTGTTGAGGAAAAATCTTCTTCTCGAGAATTTTTGAATCCCTCTCAAAAATTCTGTCTCCGTTTCTATTATAAAGAGAAATAGAAATCTTACGGGAGATATGACCGAACCCTTGTGGCGCCTACGTATCCCGTTGAGGCAGGAATTAGGTCAAACGTAGTTTCCCTCAAGGATTAACAAAAATAAGAAATTACAAGGAAACCGACTGAGGCCGATATAGGCCGCCTATGTATCTCATTCTTGAGAATTAAGGTCGGACGTAGTTCAAGTACAAAGAAATATTAAAAGGGATAAATGGGGTGACCGAGGCCGACATAGGCCGCCTACGTATCTCATTCTTGAGAATTCAGGTCAGACGTAGTTCATAACAAGAGGGATAAAATTTAAACAAAGAAAATACAAGCAAAATAGAACAATTACAAGTAAATGACAGAAATACAAACTGAAACTTTACACATAATATCTCTTGACAGCATCTGAGTTGATCGGTTTTGGACACGCGGTGCCATCCATCTATGACAGGACTAAAGCACCTCCAGATAATACCTTGCGAACCATGTAGGGTCCTTGCCAATTTGGTGCAAATTTTCCTTTGTACTCGTCTTGATGAGGAAAAATGCGCTTGAGGACCAACTGACCTATTTCAAAAATTCTAGCTCTTACTCTCTTGTGGAAAGCGCGAATCATTCTCTGTCGATATAGTTGACCATGACAAACGGCAACCATTCTCTTTTCATCGATCAAAGTTAAATGATCAATTCTCTTGCTAACCCACTCAACATTACTTAACTCAGCTTCTTGGATAATTCTCAAAGAGGGTATCTCAACTTCGGCGGGTATGACTGCTTCTGTTCCGTACACTAACAAGTATGGAGTAGCTCCAGTTGACGTTCTGACAGTCATTCGATAACCCAATAAAGCATATGGCAACATCTCATGCCAACCTCGGTGATTGTCAATCATTTTCCTCAGGATCTTCTTGATATTCTTATTGGCGGCCTCTACAGCTCTATTCATTTGAGGACGATAAGCGGTCGATTTTCGGTGAGTAATCATAAACTGCTCACATATCTCTCTCATCAAGTGACTATTGAGATTTGCACCATTATCAATAATAACGGATTCTGGTACTCCAAACCGGCATATCAAATTGTTTCGAACAAAATCAGCTACAACTTTCTTGGTTACCGACTTGTAAGATGCTGCTTCCACCCACTTGGTGAAGTAATCGATAGCCACCAAAATAAATCTGTGTCCATTAGAAGCGGCTGGCTCTATCGTACCGATGACATCCATACCCCAAGATACAAATGGCCAGGGTGAACTCATAGCATTAAGTTCGTGAGGCGGCACTCGAATCAAATCACCTTGCACTTGGCATTTATGACATTTTTGCACAAACTTGCAACAATCATTCTCCATTGTCATACAAAAATAACCGGCTCGAAGGATCTTTCTTGCCAAAGTGGGCCCATTCATGTGCGTGCCACAAACTCCAGCGTTTATCTGTTCAATAAGCCTCGCAGCTTCAACAGCGTCAACACATCTGAGAAGACCCAAATCTGGAGTCCTCCTATAAAAGATTTCTCCATTTAGAAAGAAATTAAGAGCCATACGACGTATCGACTTCTTTTGGTTGGATGTTGCATCTTAAGGATAACTCCCGGACTCCAAATACTTCTTTATATCAAAATACCATGGCAAACCGTCTGGTTCTGCTTCAACATGTGAACAATGGACTGGATGTTCTTTCAGCTCTATATCCAGGGGATCAATATAATCAGTATCTGGATGTTTGAGTATTGACACAATGGTGGCAAGGGCATCGTCCAACTCATTCTGTATTCTGGGGGTATGTTTGAACTCAATTTTACGAAATCTTTTGCACATCTTCTGTATATAATACACGTACGGTATGATCTTCGGGTTCCTCACGGCCCATTCTCCTTGAACCTGATGGATCAACAGATCTGATCTCCAATAACCAGCAACTCATGGACATTCATGTCAATGGCCATTTTCAAACCAAGAATATAAGCTTCATATTCAGCCATGTTGTTCGTGCAAGTAAATCGGAGTTTAGCTTCCATGGGATAGTGCTGACCAGATTCTGACACTAAGACTTCTCCGATACCTTTACCTTGGTGATTTGTTGCTCCATCAAAGAATAATCTCCAACCGGGATATGCTTCAGAAATATCTTCACCCACAAATGACACTTCTTCATCGTGAAAATAAGTCTTAAGCGGCTCATACTCTTCATCAAAGGATTTTCTGCAAGATGATCAGCCAAGGCTTGTGCTTTTATCGCCTTCTGAGTCACATACACAATATCAAACTAACTCAACAGTATTTGCCATTTAGCTAACTTTCCGGTTGGCATCGCCTTCCGGAAAATATACTTCAATGGGTCCATTCTGAAGATGAGATACGTAGTATAAGAGGACAAATAATGTCTCAACTTCTGGGCAAGCCAAGTCAAAGCAGAACACGTCCTTTCCAACAAAGTGTAACGAGACTCGTATGGGGTAAACTTCTTGCTTCTGTAATAGATAGCCCTTTCCTTCTTTCCTGTTTCGTCGTGTTGACTGAGCACGCATCCGAATGCACTATCTGAGATAGACAAATACAACAACAAAGGACTCCCTTCTTGCGGAGGAACCAATACCGGTGGATTGGACAAATAGTTCTTGATAGCATCAAAAGCAGTCTGGCACTCTTCAGTCCACTTTGTCGGAGCGTCTTTCTTCAACAGCTTGAAGATAGGCTCACATACCACGGTTGATTGAGCTATGAATCGACTGATGTAGTTCAACCTCCCTAAGAAACTCATCACCTCTTTTCTCGTCTTCGGCGGAGGTAACTCTTGAATTGCTTTAATCTTTGAAGGATGGAGCTCAATACCTCTTCTACATTGACTGAACTGATCAAGAAAGATGTACCTTTTGTATGGGCTGAGGAGCAGGAGATGTCTTTTCAAGCCTTGAAATTGATGTTGAGTTCTGCACCTTTGCTCCAACTACCCAACTTTGATAAGGCCTTTGAAATTGAATGTGATGCTTTAGGTGTTGGTATAGGTGGTGTGTTGATGCAAGAAGGAAAACCAGTAGCTTTATTTAGTGAAAAGCTAAAAGGAGCTACGCTCAAGTACTCAACTTATGACAAGGAATTGTATGCACTTGTGCGAGTGTTGGCTAATTGGCAGCACTACTTGTGGCACAAAGAGTTAGTGATAAGGACCGATCATGAGTCCTTGAAGAATCTTAAGGGGAAATCCATGTTGAACCAGCGACATGCTAAGTGGGTTGAATTCATTTAAACCTTTTCATATGTGATCAACTACAAGCAAGGCAAGGAGAATGTGGTAGCGGATGCTCTATCAAGAAGGTTTGTGTTGGTCAATACCTTGGTTTCTAGAATGATGGGGTTTGAAAGCTTAAAAGGATTCTATTCTATGGATTCCGACTTCAAAGATACCTTTGATAATATTACCAAAGGGAAGCGAGTTGATAGGTACCAATTGGTTGATGGGTTTTTGTTCAAAGATGGTCGAGCATGTGTGCCCATGAGCTCATGGAGAGAGTTATTTATCAAGGAGGCTCATAGTGGTGGTTTGATGGGACACTTTGGGGTACCAAAAACATTTGATATTCTTAAGGAGCAGTTCTTTTGGCCCAAGATGAAACATGATGTGGAAAGGATTTGTGGACAATGTCTAGAATGCAAGCAAGCCAAATACACGACCAGACCCCAAGGTAAGTATACTCCTCTTCCTACTCCTAATGGTCCGTGGATGGATATTTCTATGGATTTTGTGTTGGGACTGCCTAGGACTAAAAGAGGACATGATAGTATATTTGTGGTAGTGGATAGATTTTCTAAAATGGTTCATTTTATTCCATGCCATAAATGTGATGATGCATCCCATGTAGCGTCTTTGTTTGTTATCAATGTGCTTAAATTGCATGGAGTCCCTCAAACCATTGTTAGTGATAGGGATTCCAAGTTTCTAAGTCATTTTTGGAAGAGTCTATGGGGTACATTTGGTACCAAACTTCTATTCTCTACTTCTTGCCATCCTCAAACCACAGAACAAACCGAAGTAGTCAACCGGACTCTTGGAACCATGTTTCGATGCATGATTAGAGGAACACCAACTACTTGGGAAGACCGTTTAGCCTTAATTGAATTTGAATATAATCGGTCTTTCCACTCCTCTATTCGAATGTCTCCATTTGAGGCATGCTATGGTTTTAAAACTTTGTTTCCATTAACCATGATTACTTTGTCTAGTGTTGTTGTTGTGAGACTAGATGCCAAGCAAAGGGCAAAAGAGATGATGAACATTCATGCCAAGGTCAAAGAGTCCATTGAAAAGAACAATTCAAAGGTGGCCATTCCAAAGAATCGAGGGAGAAAGGAAGTGATCTTCAATCCAGATGAATGGGTGTGGGTGCATTTCCGAAAGGAAAGGTTTCCACAAGTACGAAAAGGGAAGCTAAGCCCAAGAGGGGATGGACCCTTCCAAGTAGTCAAGCGAATCAATGACAATGCTTACATGATTGACCTACCAAGTGAGTATAATGTTCATAATTTTTTCAATGTTACTGATTTTTCTCCTTGTGTTGTAGGTGATCCTTTGGATTCAAGGATGAATCATTTTCAAGAAGGGGAGGATGATAACATGGGCAGCATGGATGACACTAACATGAGTGGAATTTACCCCTCAATACCATTCACACGGAGTCAAGCAAAGGATCTCCAAGGCCTACAAGCATTGTTCATGAAACGGGAAGCATTAGAGGAGATTGAAGGTCACCAAAGAAGGACATACAATGTGATTACATTACATCGAATTGAGAAGGAAGAACGAAAGAGGCCATGTGTGCAAATGGACTTTTCATGAATTCAAGAATTCACAAAAGAAGACAATAAAACAAGGCCCTTACCTCATTAACGGCAAAATTGTCAAAGAAGTGTCTTCTTTATTTCCTTAGTATAAATACTAGTCTTTTATCATTTTGCAAGACTTAGATTATGTTGAATATTGACTCTCAAATTGTAGTATCTTCTTAGTGAGTAACTAGTGAGTAATTAGGGTGAATCTTGGGATTGCTAGTTAACTTCTTGAGTTTGATTAATCAGAGAATTACCCCTTTGTGATTCTTGGTTTCATTTAATTATTCTTCATTGGGTTAAATTTAGGTTGTTGAGGTCAATTGGGAGGTGAGGGTTTTAGTCCCTTGTTGCCCATAATTTCAATAACTTAGTATTAATCCACATATCTTTTGTTTCTTTGTGTCTTTCCTTATTTAATCTTTATCACCTTGGGACCTTGAGTTCTTCACCTCTAATGGAGTTTTCCTTGAGAGAGAGTTTTGGGGAATAAGGGTTGTAACTTTTGGTGTTTTGAAATAATAAAGTCAAAAATACCTATTATATTTTCAATTCTCTCAAAATACCAAAAATTACTTAAAATAACCGTCCATACACTTTAAAGACTTTGGGTGAATATCCCAATTAACCCCTCACTTGGCCAAGATTGCACCAGGTTGCAGGCCATGACTCACGACCACCATCAACGGACTGTGGATGAGATCACGAGCCGTACTGGCTGCCCGTGGTTTTGTTCAGAGAGTGTCCATTTAGTGGCCTGACCTACGGAGGCCATCCACGAACCGTGGATGAACCTACGGGGCGTGAATCCCATCCGTAGGTCACCACCTTTTGGTGAACTCTCTTGATTCAAGGGGTCTTGGGGTTAGACTTCTGGTCCTCCTCAAGAACCCTTAGGGTAGTCCTTGGGGATTCATACACATATTCTTTACCCCTAAACATGATATTCTAAGTACAAGAGTCACTTTTACAAGTTTTAACCCTCAAACGACACACCAAACTTCAACGACAACACACTAGGACATACTAGTTCAAATGACTAGTTTCCTGACATCATGGTCGTTCCTTGATGTTTGACCTCAAAACTCCTTAAACTAAACTCAAAGACTCATATCTCATCATTTTAATCAAGTTGCACATCAAACAAACCATAGGAGGCTTTAGTTTTTCCTATTCCATATTAGGGTCATTACAAAGGATGACTCTACTGAAATTAGAGTTGTGAACATTTGGAAGCGTACAATGCTCTTAGACAAGGTGATTAATGATTTGTGGGTTAGAGATGAGTGAACTATCGTTTTTCTGGAGGGTAAAGGATTGATTAAACCATATCCTTAAAGGTGATACAAAACAGAAAAAAATAAGTTGAAATTGAAGCCATATGTGTCACTCACCAGAATTCCATCGACCAGGTGCACATGTATTATGTCTTTGAACATTTAGGCCTGCTAAAGAAAATTAAAACACAAAGCTCAAGGCTGAGCTTGCATAGACCAAGGTTACCTTTGAAATTAAGAAGTCTACTAATTTTGTTAACTCAAAAGATGTTTTTCGTGCTGCTGAAAATGGACTTTTATTTACCCTCTCATGCCCGGTCTTTAGCTATTGCCTAAAAAATCTAGCAGTTCACCTTCCATTTTTTTTCTCATCACTAGTGCTTGATTCTATCTCTAATCTTGATTACATTTGTAGTGTATATTCTTTTTTATTAATGCTAATGTTGGGTTTGAGTTCAGGTTCACATATATCTCCTATGTTTGTGCAAATGCTTTGCTATAGATAACTGAGCTCTTGAGTTTTTAAGTGTTTGTGTAGGTGATATTCAAGTGGTCATGAGAATCAAATTTGCTTGTCTTAGTGTGGTATGAGCCTTCACAATGTTTTATAATGTGAAAAGGGGGAAGTGTTTGTGTAATATATATAACCCAATTGGTCTAACTTGGTCCTCTAATGTGTTTGCTTTGTGTATTGGGTTTTAAGAAACTGATATAACACATTGATCTATTCACAGAAGAAGGAATGGTTTTTCATCATAAAAAAGGAGAATTTGTTAGATCGAGAAAGATTTTGATAATTGACAAAAAGAGGAATAGAGGAAAGGAACCAGTTGCATAGACATGTTCCATTAAGATCGAATCCGACTGGGATAAGGGGAACGTCAACCATGCAAATTAGAAGTTATAAAGTTGTGTAAGGGTTGTTTTTTTGACAAGACACCAATGCAAAAAGGTTTCCTTTCAAAAAAAAATCCCTTTAAGGAAGAGGAAGCCTGCATAAATCAGCTTATAAGAATTTCCAAATTCCACACGGATAAGGAAGTAGAGTTGAAGTAGGAAAAGGATTCTTGGTCTACTTATTCTATAAATAGAGATCTTCCAACGAAACTTGCACACTTAAACAAAGAATTACAAGTAGAATACAATCAAATAGAGGGAGTTCATATTTGAGTGATTTCTTATTACGGAGTGCAGCCAACACAAGTAACTACGAAAAAGGAATTGAAGAAATGATTTATAGGCTTATGTTTTATAGTTCTTGAGTCAAGTTTTCTTGTATTGAGATTTTATCAAGTTTGGTGGTTAATTCTTTCTAGATCCAGTGAAGTATAAACTGGAGTATGAGTAGAGTCTTCAAGTTGGGGAAACTTAAAGACTTGGGAACATAAATCATGGGGGTTTGTGTTGGAGTTTAGGAATTAGAGTTAGTTCGTACGATTACAAGAGTTGTAATCTGAATTCATAACTTGAATAGGGGTCGACAATCAAGTTGATTGTTAGCGTCTTGGAATTAGAGTTTATATTTCCTTAGGTTACATAGATTTGTAATCTTTTGTTGAGGCTCAAAGTTTAATGAAGTAGAGTTAAATCCTATAGAGGGAAGGTCGTGGTTTTGTACTCCTTATGAGTCAGCGTTTTTCGCGATAAAATATTATGTCATTACTTTATTTGCTTTACATAACGTAACTGCTGTAATCCGCAATTGAACATATAGAATATACTTGTTCCTTAGGCAAACCATGGAGTCAGTATTCCAACAGTGTGGCCTAGTGGTTAATGAAGTGGTTGAGATTCATGAGGTCTTAGATTAAGATTATAGTGGAGACAAAAAAAACATTATGTTATTCTTTCCATTTGTCATATCCTTGGTGGACAGAATTACTTGGTATTTATCGTTGATGGGAGATGGAAAGTATCTCGTGAAATCAGTTGAGGTGAGCGAAAATTGACCTAGACACAATAGTTAGTAAAAAATAAAAGATTCTAGTGGTTGTATCATTGTGTTGCTTTTTGAAGCTTACTGAACACAAGATTGGATCACTATACAGGTAGTACTCTGTGGACTTACTTGATGTTACAGTAGGAATGGATACAGCCTTGATCCTAGCAGTTTGTTATTACACTTATTAGTTACACGTTTGTATCTAGACTTTTGATCTATGTATTCACCCCTAAGTACAAGTAATAAGGATTAAATGGAGCGACTTGGACATTAGGCGTCCATATAACTGATGTTACAAAAATTATATAATTGAGCTCTTAAGAGTATATAAAAACCTAAATGAAAAATTAACATTAAGAAATAACCTAAATAGAGTGCTTAAATATGTGTTCTGGGATTGCCTTCTTCTTTACGTGAGTATCCTTAAATAACTCTTTCTGAAATACAGTACTGACCTACTTAATTCCTTTCTTGCAAACAAAAGAATAGAATATTAAAAAATGTTTGAGTATAATAATAATAATTGGTGATTAAGCATTAAGAAATTAAAATTTAAAAAATTTATTGGATATGGACAAATCATATGACACATCCCAAATAAAAAAAATACGGTGTAATAAACACATGCCGATATGAATATGATGAAACTCAATATAAACTTTCTTTCTACGACAATCACATTTATAACGTTAATTTCTATGAGAACCACACTTATAGCGAGCATGTCTAAAAAGTTAGACAATAGTGCTTGTTCTTAGTAATTAATCACATGGTTCTTGATTCCATTAATTATCACCTGAATCATAATTCTTTTTCCTTTGTTTGAATTTGAATTCGAGATTTCATAATTATCAACCTATTTCATTGACATCATATTTACAGATATTAATCTTTTATCAAATATTTGATCCATGATGTTTTTACAAAGGTGTTCTATTAAATTTAAGAGCTAATTAAATTGAAAAATATTTATTTGAATATTATATATCAATTAGTTTTTACAATATGAGTTAAAAATATTTGATTGTTAATTAATATAGAAAAATACATGAAAATCTCCCTAACTTGGCAACACAACTTACTTGTAACATCCCAGAATTTTTTTTGAACTAAGACTCGAACCGTTCTTCATAGTGAGTGAGATTTTTACAAGGAATTTAAAATTTCTTGTGATTTAAGTTCACTAGATATAGCACCTTAATTTCCAAGAGAAACCAAAAAGAAAAGCATTCAAGTCATTCCTAAGTGTTCTTAAGTTTTGTGTCAACTTAAACTGGCCATAACTTTTAGTACAGAATGAGTTAGGAGACTCACAAGATATTCAATTAAAGCACTTCAAGTTCTCTTTCCAACGCCACCGAGTTTGCTCAATTCTGAGCTCTGAGTAAAATGTTATGACGGATTTACTAACGTCGCGCAAACCTGGCAGAAGCTCCGCGATGGCTCCGCGACGCAGAGCCAATACGGACCTCACTGCCCGGTGAAAAATAATTTCGACTCCCAGCTTGTTTTATTTATTTTTAGGGGTATTTTCGTCCTAAAAACCCTTAGAAGGTCATCTAAATTGCCCTACACATATAGAAAATCAGTTTTCACAAATCAAATCCTTTCATTAACTCCAAAGATTCTACGCTCAAGAAAATCAAGAAACACTAAGGATAGGGTTCATGTTTCAAGGTTTTCCTTCAAGTTCTTAAAGAAGATGATTCCTTCGGCTATGGAAGCTTCCTTAGTATTGGGTTTGTTCACCCACAGGCCAACGTTATATTCGTTCAAGAAAGTTGAAAGTATGATGTTCTTGAATAATGTTCTTGAAATTGGCTTTAGTTCTTGAGTTTAGACAAGATGATTGAGTTCATGAGGAAAGCATGTCAATTTTAGAGTTGTTTATGAGTAGGTCCTTGTATTCATGTGTTGGGTATCTAGATCTAAAGAGGGTTTTAGAAATAGAATTGAATTTAGGCGAATTGGGGCTAGAAAATAACAAAGGAAAACTCGAGCAAATTTTGGCACGCAAGTATGCGTCGAGGACTTGCTTCCCCTGTGACAAAAAATTTACTCTGTGTCACGTTTAGTTAGCGAACTCCTCTGTCTCATAGTTTTATTTCGTGACCAAAGATTTTAATTCAACTCTGCATCGGGGACTTGTTCCATGACGGTGATTTCGTGACCTTTTCTCATGTTTATCTATCTAAAAGTACTCCTAAAGATCAAGAGATATTTCCTACCACAGATCACAACCTTGAATTCATAAATCACATTCAAGGTAGAGTTAAGAGTTAAGTTTTGAGAATTCATTCGAACATTCTAAGAAAGTCCATTTGAGAATTTTTTGAGTAGTTTTCTACAACTTCTAGTAATTTGTTTCAAGGATCGAGTAAGTGAGTAAGAGGACGAGTAAAAAGTGTTCATGAGTATACTTTGTCATCACGAGATATTTCATATAATGAATCATAACTCTTGAATTCATAATTCACATCAAGAGAGACTAAGAGTAGAGTTCAAGAAAGCCTTTGAGTTAAATTGTGAATCATTTGAGATCAACTATTGATCCAAACTATGATTCAAAGAAGTAAGCAACTGAACGAGAAGATTCGTTTACATGAGTTCCTTATTGATATTTTGACCGTCGAGTCGTTCATGCCCATAACTTCTGCATGAACTCCATCAGTTGAGTACCTTTGAGAGGAGTAGTATATTCAAGTTCTAAGTCTCGAGTATTGAATTTCTAACCCATTTAAGATTACATTTCTAATCATAGGAATATTACATGTTACCCATGAAGTCTTTGAGTTGAGTTGTTCATGCACATTATTCCGCGCGAATCCTCTGAGTTCATCATTCTTGAAGTGGGCAGTATTATTGAAGTTCTTGAGTTCCAAGCATTGAGTCCTATCTATGGTCATTAAAAACCGTGTATTGAGTGTTCACGTCCATAATTCGGCATGAACCTTATTTTGAAAAGTCTATTATAAATGCTTTAAATTTGTTTTAAGACTTGAATTTTCGAGTTGAGTTCATTTCTTCAAAAGAGTATATGGGGACTATGTATTTCCAAAGAGTAAATGTTTTCACACTTAAAAAATAAAGGGAACTGGAATTTCCAAAAGAGACTTTAAGCTACTTTTTTCAGTAGAGAAAACTATTATTTCCAAGAGAGATTGTAAGCTATATTTTGAGTAATTTTCTCACATCAAATAAAGAAGTTCTTTTTAAAACATATAAGATAAGTATATTTTTGGGAGTAGTATTGCGCACCGATATAGGGATGCGAGTTCATATTAACTCAAGTCTCCAGAAACAATGTAGTCATCCTGTGTATTAAAGGATCATACATTTTAGATGATCACTAAAGTTAAGCTAGTAGATCCACTAAGTTAAGCGTTATATATGACGGCAAAGTATATGACAGCTCTGGCAGAGTGGGCAAGAAGTTGTATCACCACTTAGCCTCATAGTAGTGGTTGTTGGTTAGAAAAACTCCCACAACAGTAATTGCATGGTTCCTTAAGGGATGAATGGGGGTATGGGACTTCATTCATGCATTGCACAAGTAGACTTTGGGAGGGAGCATTGTATGTCTTTTATGATATTATGATTATGATTTTGTTATTGTATTTTCTTTAACGAACTTAACTGTTTTATAAAGTTTTCCATATATTTCATCTTTTATTGTTGCTTTATCTTGAGTCAAGTATCCAGACTTGAGTTTCTTGATTTGAGTATCTTAAGTTGGGTACCTTTCATATCTTTGAGTTGTGTATCTTATTCTTCAATTGAGTTGAGTTGAGTTGATGAGTTCAGAAAAGGTAAGTATCTTTACTTTTTTTTATCAAGTTTTAAGTTTGTGTTATGCTTTAAAATTCCCCTTACATGCTCATACATTCCACGTACTGAGCCATTTGGACTGCATCTTCTCGTGATGCAGATCCAGCTATTCAGTATCATCAACACGAGCTTCGTTGATATCACATGGAGTTCGAGTTAGCTATGGTGAGCCTCCTTCCTTCAGAGGATTCCATTTACTTTCAGTTTTTAAGAGGTCGTGGGTCTTGTCCCGAATTCCATCATTGTCATTTAGAGTCTTCATAGATAGAAAATAAAGTTTCAGAAGTCTACATTTATTTTATTAAATTTTTTAAAGACTTAAGTTACTTATAATAAGGTGAGCTGAATATATTAGTTTTATTCATAGTTGTTAATTTGAGTTAAAGCTTTGTAAAGTTGAGTTTATTGGATTATTTTCAGTTTTAAGATTTTGCATGCTTAAGTTAGTATTTAACTTGTAGTGAGCCGGGATAAGGGTTTGCTTGGGGACTAACAATGGTCTTCGAGTGCTAGCCACGTCCAGGGTGTAGACTCAGGTCGTGACAAACTTTTTATCAGAGCACGAGCTTAAGTGTCCTACGGTGTCTATAAAGTTGTGTCGGTAGGATCTTGTTCATGGTTGTGAGGGCCCACTTCTATAACGAGGTAATATAGACATTTAAGAAAAGTTTTTCCTTTTTTCATGCTCTTAATCATGAAATAAAGCTAAGTCAAATAGATATTTTTCTAACTCCTGCGTTCTTAAATTCATTCGACTATACATCATACTAGAGGTGATCTAAAAGTAAAGTGTAAAGATACTTATGGATGAGTTGTTCTTAGCAAGAGTCTTGAGAAATCCACGAGATTTCATAAGGGCTTGAGAGAATACCAAGAGTAAGTTAAACATTGAATTTCAGAGTAATGCCTTCATATGAATCGTGCATTTGAGATAAAAGTGAGTTGTACTCTCTTGTTTAAGTCTTGTTTCAGCTAAGATCCTTAAGAAAGTATGTTTAGGGATTGGGTAATATTTCCACTCAAAAAGATAGCATTAGCTACGAGATCATGAGCAGCAGTAGTGAAAGAGACCAGAGTTAGAGGAAATTACTTAGAGGTTTAGTAATCTAAGTATGGGAGATGGTGTTTTGTCAAGCTATGTTACTCCAGTCTGTACCTAGTAAGATACTAATGAACAGTTTTCCTTATGGGTAGATTAAGAAATGATGAGTTGTGAAGATTACATCATAGTTAGTGAAGTGTATTGTAGCTAGAAAAGAGGTTGTTATGATGTGTCAATGTGTTAGAAATGACCATGTGTAAGTGGTGAATAGAAGAGCACGAGTATTTATGAGGTGATAGATCTAAGCTAGGCTTAAGATTTGTTTGAGAGAGTCATGATGTTCATAAGGTTATAGAACAGATCAAATAATGTGGTATAGTATAGGTGAGCAATCATATCCATATTCGAGTTTAGTACTAAACATTAAGCTTGAATTTGAGATGAGTGTCATTATAAAAAGAATTGAAACATGAGGGTGATTATGTTAGTTTTGAGATTTGATGTAGAAAACATGACATAGAGTAGGTGTAGAATTGAGGTGATTAGCTGCAATAGATATGAGTGGTACAAGTGAGACACCCTAACGTTTAAATAAGGGCAGTGAAGTGTGGCTAAGTCACAAGAGTAAAAAGAGGATTAAGATAATGTACACTAGTTAGAGAACTTGAATAGGTCCATAACTTTCAAGTCCTAGCTTTAGACATAAGGGGGAGATGACAAGATGAGAAAGCAAGTCAAGTGTTGACAATAAGATAGTAATTAGTTCCAAAGTGATTGGTAGGATAAGGTTTTACTATGAGAAATAGTTAAATGAGAGCCCTTAGTTGGTTTCGAAGAAGTTGGCTTGTAGGAGTCCATGGAGTTGTTAGAGTACTAGGCTTGAATGAGATGGTAAAGAGTACTAGTTTGATATGAGATTCCCTATAGAGAAGTATAGAATTCAAACTTAAGGATATGTGTTAAGCTTGAATATAGTAAGATCACACCATTAGATCCACACCTTAGTAAGAGTAACCCCATTTTATATTCAGTTTAGTCGTCATTCGACGATGAATGATCCCAAGGAGAGATATTGTAACACCCCAAAAATTATTTTAAACTAAGAATCGAACCATTCTTCATAGTGAGTTATATTTTTACAAGGAATTTTAAATTTCTTGTGTTAAGGTCACTAGATGTAGCACCTTAAGTTCCAAGAAACCAAAGTGAAAAGCTTTCAAGTCATTCCTAAGTTTTCTTAAGTTTTAGGTCAACTTCAATTGCCATAACTCTTAGTACATAATGAGTTAGGACGCTCACAAAATATGAAATTAAACACCTTCGAGTTCTCTTTCAAAGGCCACCAAGTTTGCTCAATTACGAGCATTGAGTAAAAAGTTATGACATATTTACTAACGCTGCGCAAACCTGGCAGCATCTCTGCAACGCGGAACTAATATGGACCTCACTGCCCGGTAAAACTAGTTCTAAATCCCAGCTCATTTTATTTATTTTATGGGTATGTTGATACTAACAACCCTTAAAAGATCACCGAAATTTCCCTAAACGTGTAGAAAATCATATTTCACAAATCCAACCCTATTATTCACTCCAAAGATTCTACAATCAAGAAAACCAAGAAACGCTAAGGCAAGGGTTCATCTTTCAAGGTTTTCATTCAATTTCTGCAAGAAGATAATTCCTTCATTTATATAAGCTTCCATAGTTATGGGGTTGTTCACCCACACACGAATCATGTTAATTTCAGCGTTAAGTTCATTTTAGAAAATTGAAAGTATGGTGTTCTTAAAATTGGCTTTAATTCTTGAGTTTACACGAGATTAATGAGTTCTTGATGAAAGCATGTCAATTTTAGAGTTGTTTATGAGTAGGTTATTGTGTTCATGTGCTGGCTATATATATCTAAATATGGGTTGAGAAAGAGAATTGAAATTAAGCGAATTGGGGCTATAAAACAACAAAGGAAAAGTCAACCAGATTTTTGCACGCAAGTCCGCGTCGCGGACTTGCTTCCCTAGTGACCAAAAATTTGCTCCGTGTCACGGACTTCTTCTAAGACGGTGATTTCATGATCTTTTCTCATGTTTAGCTATTAAAAATACTCCTAAACATCACGAGATCTTTCCTACCACAAATCACAACCTTAAATTCATAAATCACATTCAAGTTAGAGTTAAGAGTTAAGTTTTGAGAATTCATTTGAACATTCTAAGAAAGTCCCTGTCAGCCCTTTTGAGGAGTCTTCAACAATATCTAGTAATTTGTTTCAAAGATCGAGTAAATGAGTAAGAGGATGAGTAAAAAGTGTTCATGAGTATATTTTGTCATCACTAGATCTTTCCTATAATGAACCATAACTCTTGAATTCAAAATTCACATTCAAGAGTGAATAAGAGTAGAGTTCAAGAAAGATTTTAAGTTAAATTGTGAATCCTTTGAGATCAGCTATTGATCTGAACTAAAATTTGAGGAAGTAAGTAAGAGAATGAGAAGAATCTTTTACATGAGTTCCTTATTGATATTTTGACTCTTGAGTCGAGTCGTTCATGTCCATAACTTCCGCATGAGCTCCATCAATTGAGTACCTTTGAGAGGAGTACTATCTTAAAGTTCTATGTCTTGAGTATTGAGTTTCTAACCTATTTGAGATTACATTTTTAATTAGTGGACTATTACATGTTACCCATGAAGTATTTGAGTTAAGTTGTTCATACTCATAATTTCGCATGAATCCTCTAAGTTCAGCATTCTTGAAGTGAGTAGTATTATTGAAGTTCTGGATTTCCAAGCATTGAGTCCTATCTATGTTCATTGAAAATCTTGTATTGAGTGTTCACATCCATAATTCGGCATGAACCTTATTTTAAGAAGTCTTTTACAAATGTTTTAACTTTGTTTTAAGACTTGAGTTTTGAGTTGAGTAAAGAGTAAAGAGTTGAGTTCATTTCTTCAACAGAGTATATCGGGACTATGTATTCCCAAAGAGTAAATGTTTTCACAATGAAACAAGAAAGGAAACTGAGATTTCCAAAAGAGACTTTGAGCTAGTTTTTCACTAAAGAGGAAATTACGATTTCCAAGAGAGCTTTTAAGCTAAGTTTTGAGTAATTATCTCAAACCAAAGGAAGAAGTTATTTTTAAAACATATGAGCTAAGTATACTATTGGGAGTAGTATTGAGCACCTATATGCGGATGCGAGTTAATATTAACTCAAGTCTCCATAAACAATGTAGCCAGCATAGGTATAAAAGGATCATACTTTCTAGATAATCACTTAAGTTAAGCTAGTGGATCCACTAAGTTAAGCGTTCTTTATGACGGCAAAGTATAGGATAGTTCTAGCAGCGTGGACAAGACGTTGTATCACCACTTAGTCTCCTAGTGGTGGTTGTAAGTTAGAGAAACTCCCACAGTAGTAACTGCATGACTCCTTAAGGGGTTATGCTTAGCATGAATGAGGGTATGAAAATTCATTCATGCATTGCACAAGCAAACTTTGAGAGGGAGCATGGTATGTCTTTTATGATATTATGATTATGAGTGTGTTATTGCATTTTCTTTAATGAACTGAGTTGTTTTTAACGTTTTGTAAAGTTTTCCATATATTACATCTTTTATTGTTGCTTTATCTTGATTTAATAGCCAGAGTTTAGTATCCAGAGTTGAGAATCTTGATTTGTGTATCTTAAGTTGAGTACCTTTATATCTTTGAGTTGAGTATATTATTCTTGATTTGAGTTGAGTTGAGTGAGTTCTGAAAAGGTACATGCTTCCTTTTTAGCAAGTTTCAAGCTTATGTTATGCTTTCGAATTCCCCTTACATGGTCGTACATTCCACGTACTGAGCCATTTGGCCTGCATCTTCTCATGATGCAGATCTAGGTATTAAGGATCATTAACAGAAACTTCGTTGATAGCACATGGAGTTCGAGTTAGCTATCGTGAGCCTCCTTGCTTTCGGAGGATTCCAGTTACTTTCAGTTGTTAGGAGGTCATGGGTCTTGTCCCGACTTCCATCATTGTCATTTAGAGGCTTCATAGATTGACAATAGAGTTTTAGAAGTCTTCATTAATTTTGTTAAAAGCTTTAAAATCTTAAGTTGCCTAGTTTATGTCAATTGAATATATTCTTTTTATTCAGAGTTGTTCATTTGAGTAAAGCTTTGAAAGTTGATTTTATTGGAAAAAATATTCACTTTTAAGCTTTTGCAAGCTTAAGTTAGTCTTCCACTTGTAGTCGGTCAGGATGAGGGCTCTCTTGGGGATCAACAATGGTCTTCCAGTGTCAACCATGTCCAGGGTGTAGACTCGAGTCGTGATGTTACTTTAGCACTTAAACTAAACGGGGACATTTAAATACTTCCTTAACATCTTTGAAGTAATTTTCTCCCACCTTGAGACTATAACACCACTGTCATCCACCATATCATAGCCACGTAGTGTCACATCATAAACACATTGGCATCATGTCATTAACTTTTATCTGTTTTTTACTTATTCACCATTTTTATTAAAACAAATTTTAAAATTAATTACATCAAATTATTAATTTATAAATTCATACCCCCACCCCCTCTCTTTCTTCTTCCTTGTTATTCACCATTTCAACCATTAATACTTTCCTTTCTTCTTCTTGTTCTTCACTATTCAACATTTTTTTAAAAATAACTTTAATGAAGAAAATTCACTATAATATTCACATTATCTACTTCGAACCCTCCTCATGAATTTACCCTCTTGGATAAATGGAGAATTAAAAAAAAATTGTTACTCATGATATATAATTAGATGTAATATTATTTTAATTACTAAATAATTTATTAATTTAATGAAAATAATGAAGCAATTTTTTCTGTGAAAGGAGATAAGAAATAAATAAATTTTTAGTAATGTGAAGAGTT
Organism: Solanum sitiens; assembly: GCA_016801875.1. NCBI lineage: Eukaryota > Viridiplantae > Streptophyta > Magnoliopsida > Solanales > Solanaceae > Solanum > Solanum sitiens. The sequence continues at coordinate 1,107,017 of JABWTJ010000287.1, forward strand.
TTTGTTGTAAATGTACCTCCATTAATAACATATTTATTTGTAATAAATTAAGTAAATTATTTTTATAATAAAATAATGGATTTTATTAAGAAAAAAATATCAAGAAAAAGAGAAAATAAATAAATATATAGTCATGTGTAAGAATTATATTGTGTAATGACTAAGTTATGTAATAACTATATTTTTATAGAGAGAGGTTCCATATTACCTTATCTATGTTTCTCTTTTATTATATATAGAGAGATGTCATATAACCTTATCTATGTTTCTCTTTTATTATATATATATATATATATATATATATATAGATTATGTGACAAATAAGCATGCGTAAGAATTGTATTGTGTAATAACTAAGCTATGTAATAACTACCTTATTAACTACATTTAAAAATAGATAAATGCATTTATTAGGAGAACCTATTTAAAATTATAGTCAAATTACTGGAAAGACTTTTATGGATATTAAGAAGTTCAATTAATGAGAAAATCCATTCATAATTTTTTTTTTTTTCAATTAGTTTTGTCTCCTTCTCTATATATAGACCCAAAATCATTATTCTCATCACACAACTAAGCTTTTTATTATTATTATTTATTTATTTAAGGTTTTAGAAAAAGAGAGAAAAATATATATGTGTATAACAAATGGTTGCGTTATCAAGTATTCTTTAGTTAAATGTTTTATTATTCTGGATCAGTGATTATTCTTTTACAATTTCAATTCATTATTTATTACAATGTTTCTTATAAGTTTCAGAGTCAATTTTTTTATATATGAAATCACCTTTGTATCCTAAAGAAACATATATGAACATGGTTCATGGAAAGATTTGAATTAAAACATGAATCAAAATTCTTTTGGTTTCTATTTTTTATTTTTTTATTTAGCCACATATATTTGCTTCCTTTATTAGCTTATATCAATGAATTCACAAGGCGAAATGGGAGCCTTGTACTTGTATGCATTTATATTTTAAATCATTCTACTTAACTCTTTGTCAATTGAACCCTTAAACTCAATGTAACTTAGCATTTTAATTCCCCTTGGCTCTGCCTGTACTTCAAACTCTCAACAAAAATGACACATCATCATCCACGTCAGATTTAAAATTACACATCACTTATATTTTTAAAAAAATCATTTTTCTTCTTTTATCACTACATTCCTCTTCATTCTTCGTGACTACCCTTTTCTCCATTTTTTACATTAGATCTCACCATCACAATCTTTCATTCTGACCATCAGTGTCACTAAAATTTACCATTTTTCTCTATATTTTAATCATCCATAACTTCCAGTGACAATTTTTTACTACTTCGTCCACCACTTAAACACCATAGAGTTCTTTTCTCCATTATGTCTACAAATATCACTAAAATACTTAACTATATATTATTATTTATACACAACTTTACCCAATTCACTCCACATGATTTCATAAGAAGCATTAAATTACTTTTTACCCACCAAAATTATCAGATTTGTATCCTCACAAATTGTAGCTTGATCTTGTTCTTATTTTGGGGAGAAATAAAGAATAAAGAAGAAATTGGAGATCCATGAGGAAGGAGAACTGAGCGGGAAAGAACAAAAGAGAAAAGAAGAAATTAGAGAGGTGTGGGGAAAACGTAAGAGAAAAAGAAATGGGAGGAGGTGGGAAACAGAAGATAGAAGTGAAATTAATTTTGAATTTTTTTGGTCTTTTTATCGTATTTTTATTTTTCTTTTAATTATTTTTAATTTAATTTTTTGTGTCACGCTCTTTTTATGCGTGAAAACACGCATTTGTTCCAAGTCAACAATTAGTTGCCACATAATCTTAGTCAATGGTCAAAGAGGTTTATTATATTGAATTTTATTGAGATTAAGTGTTTAGTTGACAAAGTGTCAAGTAGGAGGGTCTAGAATACAAACACGTACAAGTATAAGGGTCCATTAAACCATTTCACCAATTCACAATAATCAATAACATTTCAGAAGCCATATTTTCGTGAAAAACTAAAATCTTCTTTTAATCATTTACTAAAATAGTTATCCTTAATAATTTTATATTTTGCAATAAAAATTGCAAATATTTCTATAATACTGGCATATACATAACTAAATAGCCATGAGGTATTTGTATACCTACCTTGACCATAACATGTATTATCGATGCATTAGAAATTTCATCTAGCTTCAGGATGTTATCATCCCATAACACAACAATTCCACTAGAGTTTCCTATAAGTAGGATCTCAATCATATAATTGAAAGAAAAATCATAAAGTAGAACTTGGTTATCCAGCAGTTTGTCTCCCACAAGACTACCAAGGGAGGCCTATGCCAATGCAAAAATGACCTAAAGTTTCTCCTAAAATTCAGGCCATTTCCTCTCCTACGGTTATATGTTATGATTCTAAAGGATCTGTTCACATTAGATGGGTTTATAATTGTAATGTCCTTTTTGAATTCTATTGGCGTTTGTGTTTGGATTCAATAATGTTGGGTTCATTATTAGCACATAATTTCCTATTTGAGGGTTAAAACTTAAAAGGGAACCTAATATGTATTAAACTTTTAAAAGATTCTATAAACAGATAAGCATGAGCTTCTTATCTTATTTCTCATTCTAAATCAATACTTTTATTTCCTTTAACACAATTATTTATGTTCTTGTCTCTCTCGTTAGTTCTAGGGATTCTTCTAATTTTTGGGCGTTTGTATTAACAAGTTTAAATGGAGCTAGTTTTACAGAAGGGGTACCTTGAAATCCCTCCTATAAACCTAGCTCAATTTAGACTTGTGAGTAAAAAAACCTATAAAATATAAGAGCTCTAGACTAATGATAGAAATAAGGACAAAAATAGTTGTGTTAAAAGGACATAAAGATAATGATTTACAATGAGAAATACAAAAAGAATTAACGCATATCTATCTGCTGAATCTCTTAAAAATTTTAATAGTTATTCATGACACGCCCCGAGTCTACTTTTTGAACGTGATCGACACACGAGAACTATTGTTGTTCCATAAGCGAACCCTCGGTCTATACTACTTAACAAAGACTTACTCAAGCAAATAGGAAGCATTAAATGCATAATTAAACTCAACTAAAATAAATGTCTGGAAATACTTAATAAGGTATAAGTAATAGTCTCAAGATCTCAAAACAGAAAGGAACATATATACATAGAGATTCATCAACTCTAACTGTCTATAAAGCCTCTAATAATAGGATAGATGACGGGACAAGACTCACGACAACTCAACAATAACTGAAAAAATAAATGTAAAATCATTCGGAAAGCAAGGAGGCTCACCAAAGCTAATTGGAGTGCAAGTGATCTCAATGAGGCGGTTGTTGATGACTCTAAACACCTGCATGTGCATCATAATAAGCTTCAAATCGAATGACATCAGTACTTGAACGTACGAGTATGTAAAGAAAACTGAATGCCGAAAAGATAAGGTTAGAAAAAGAATCACCTCAACTCAACTCAATACAAAGGAATAAACTTATAAGTCTGGAAAAATATTCAGCTCACCTCACCTCAACTCAACTCAATACAAAGGAATAATAAAAGATGAAATGTTTAAAGCTTCATAAATAAAAGATACTAAATTACTTTTACTCTTATTTGGGAGATTCTCTAACCAACAACTATCATTATGAGCTATGTCATGATACAACGTCTCATCCGCACTGTCAGGTTTTTCTTTTCTTAGTGTAAAAAGGTTACATTTGAGAATTCTTAGTTTAAGATCATTGTTGGTTAAAAATTATTCTCAATAATAATTTCATAAAAGCTCTTGTACTTTCCTCTTCAAATCAATTTAGTTTTGAATGTTCATTAAGACATGTGATTATGATATGCAAGAATTTAGCAAATGTAGCTTATAGGAGTTAATAAAGAGATGAGAAACATGACCACAACTTACAGGAACATGTGCCAAATGAAACAAAGAAAAGAATCTTCTTAACAAATCTTTGGTGCATAGAAACAAGCCATGAACTTCAGAAGTCGGGCCTCGACGCACTACTGGCGCAGGGCGCCAGACCCTAAACTTCAGAATTCAGGCCTGGGAGCACTGTTGGTGCACCGGCCCAACGCCTGAACTATTGAAGGTCAAGTTTGGCGCATTACTGGTGCACCGCCATAGGTCCCTCCCATGCATCCCGACGAATTTTCAAGTTAAATTAGGACCCCAAATTAGTGTATAATTGAGAAATTGCTTCCAAACTCTTTTTGTTTCTCAAATAAAAAACCAATACAATTCCTTTTGAAAACATAACTCTACTAAATCAATAAGGTTATGTGAAACTAAGCATGAACAAGACAAAAAAAAAGAATCAAAATCTCAATTGTTAAACAACCAAATTCAATATCAAGAACTACAAATGGATCCTTTGAATTTGATGATTTCTGACTAAATTGAGATGTAGGGTGTGAGGAAGAACTAGTCCAACATTATGATATATATACCTTAAAAGAACAAAGGTTCTTGGCGAAAATCGATGTAAACTTGAAGAACGCTTGAGTCCTAGCTTTTTCCCCTCTTGGAACTATGCTCTAATTCTGCCAAGTGTAAAAGAATGTGAAAAGATGTTTTAACATTGATTAGACCTTAATTACGTGAAGAAAAATTTGGCTTAAGCTTAGAAAGAGTGGAGAAAGACCAAACTACATGTCTAAGACGATTTAGATTCCTTAAAAAGAAGTTTTCACTAAAACGAGCATATCATTTTACTCTAAGCTTAAAATGAAACAAATTTGGCGGCATTGGAAAGAGAAATCAAAGATTTTCAATTTGATAGGTCATTGGCCACCTAAATCTTTAAGTGCTAAGCGATATGAATGTTTTAAGTTGACCTAAGTAGAATCTTGCATTAACACTTAATCGGCATGGAAGATTTCAACTCTACTTTGTGTTAGAAAATTCTAGTGACCTTAATTGATATCCAAAATCAGTCTCACATTGATGAATTGACCATAGAATCTAAGAACAATTAAGAATCACTCGGTACGAACTTATACAAAATTGAAGAATGGTACATGTCTTAACTTCGAAATTTTTGGGGTGTTACAATTAAGCACCCATTTAACCCTCAGATAGGGAAACTGTGTTCTAGTAATTGAAACCAACAATGAAGAATCCAAACACGGATGCCTCGAAAGAATCCAGAAGGGACATTCACAGGATAAATTAACCCAATCTGGATAGATTTATGAACATCATGATATGGAACTCCATGAGAGGGAATGACCGATTTTTAAGGGAACTTCAAGGGTCGATGAAGTTGAACAGACATTTGGACAAGTTTCCTAACACGTACTGCTTCATCTATGCTACCAAGCATACCAACAATGACATCTCTGTCATACTAGGGATATATCCTATGCTATTCATCGCAATCCTGCAAATGAGTGTTGCAGGAAGCATGCCTTCAGAAAGAATCCGACGATGCCACACTATATAACTTAATAGTTAGAAAAGATTTTGCTCTAACTAATGCACTACAAACTCTTAAGAGAGTAGAGGTTAAAGAAAAGGGAATCTTCGATATCAAATACTCTCCTGGCTTCTTGCCGTTTTTTTCATCAGACAAAAAACTATTTTCCCTTTGAAATGTATATGTGAACAGGTTTGTGGAGGAAAATGTGAAATGAGGAGACATGGAACATTGCCCTTTTTATATCAAAACATAAAGATAGATTTTCAGAGAAAAGAGGGTGATCTACAACATCTTAAACTTTTCTTATTGAGGAAATGCAATCCACTGTAGATTAGGTTTTGAAATTTTGGTTAAAACCGTTGTTCTGCATGAAAGTGAGTCTTTTTTGTGATTGTATTATGTTAAGATTCTAGTAGTTCTATCTCACCCAAGAGAGTGGCCTAGAAATGTTTGAAAGTCATTAGGTCTTAGGTTAAAATTATAACGTAGACAAAAAAAAGTAGGTGATTCTTTCTATTTGTCCTAGTTTTGGTAGACAGAGTTACCTGGTACCTGTTGTTGATGGGAGGTGGCAAGTATCTCATGAAATTAGTCGAGCTGTGCGAATGTTAACACCAAAGTCATAAAAAAATGATTCTAGTAGTTGTATTATTGTGTTTCTTCTTGAAGCTTACCAAACTCAAGATTTAATGACTATACAACTAGAATTCTATGGAATAACATGATATTACGGCAGGATATATCTTTGATTTGTTATTAGTTATACGTTTGTATCAAGACTTTTGATCTGTTTATTCTCCCCCAAATACAAGTAATTAGGGTTAAATAGAGCAACTTGGACATTAGGCATTCATATAAGTGATGCTAACTTGTTTGGCATAAAGACGTAATTGTTATTGTTGTACAATCAATAAGTATTGCAGAGTTGGAAGAGGATGGGGAAAAGAAGATTTTTTTGAGTTGTTTAGGGTCGGTGGGGAGGGCTTTTTTGTCTATGCTCTTTTTGGAACAATGGATTGTTCATCTTTGCCCCTAGCTAGATGTAGGATCGGTGGGGAGGGTACTATCGTTGCAATGTTTCTTTCACCAAGTTTTATGTATCAACATTTGAAAGTGAGAACAGGCCTTTGCTTCTCTTTTTGGCAATTTGTCCTCTAGAAGCTAGTGTTATTAACCTCTACTTATAAGGTTAGTCAAAAATAGAAACAGAAATAGATGAAGTATACAGAAAAAATAATCCGAGTCCACAGAAACTACTGTGTCTCCTTAAGAAATTTAATCCCCTCATTGTACCCGAGGTTATGGATTAATTTCTCGCAAGATAAAATGGATTAATCCTGTTAAAGAAATAGCGGTACCTCAAATTTCTTTAACTTCAGCGAACTTAAGAAACAACAACAAGTCACACAGACTCAGTCGAACGACACTTTGATTTTGAGAGAAAAGATATATAGCCAATTTCAGCAAGAAACGTGTCTATTCAGATAAATTTGTTCAGACCCATTTTATCTAGAGAGTTGTGTCTTTTGGAAAAAAATAACAACTTTTCAGAAAATGTGTATGTTGGGAAAGTAACGACTTTTCGAAAAGTAACAATTTTTCAAAAAGAGTAACAACTTTTCGGAACATTATCGTTACACGCGAATTAATTCTGTTAATTAACTAATGAACTAACGTCCTGAATTATTTTATAAAAGATAAGATTAACATGATTTATTTGATTAACAAAAATCAATTAAATAAATTTTGTCCAAAAAATTTATCAATCAATCACATCATTTGCCAAATCCAAAACCAAATCCGAAGTCGAGACCGAGCGAGCGACGACGACGGCGCGAGGGGACACCTTCTTCTTAGCTCTTTAAGAAGTAAAGAAAGTGTTTCTTTATATAAGGACAACAATTTCCCTTTCTTTTGCTGATATGGGATAAATGACTTTTCATTTGCACTTTGCAAATGACTATTCATTTTTCATCCAAATTGGTTCCCTCACTTTTCCATATTCTCTCTTTTCTTTTACCATTCACACCTTGCTAAATCCAACAATCCCCCACATAAATGGGTAATGGCTATTGTTAAAACATATGCATGAAAAACTTGTGTGTCTTGTAAGTAAGGGTTAATCGCATCTGAATAAGTAGGTTTTCTTTAAACTTTCCGTAGTGAACATATATCGGATATACTCGATCAATCGTTAAATTTGATATCTTTGAACCGTCGAGCTTTGGTGTATACCTATACAACAAAAGTCACACAATCAACCCTTGAACTATTCTAAGTTCTCATTGTTTTGTTTGTTTCAGCCATGAACACATCTCGGTTAGTAAGTGCTTAGAGAACTGGCCTTACTGGATTCTCCTTGAAGCGGCTTACACTTCACACTCACATAGGTAATTTATAAATGTATTATCCCGTAGATACACCATTTGATATACCCTGTATCAAACTTAGAAATCATTAAAAAGTCCTTATGCCTTTATCCTGGTTACTAAACATTGTCTCATCATGAGAATGGACTATAAAATAATTTTTGACAATGTTGAATTGTCATCAATGACTTTGTTTTATCTCCTTGAACCTAGATCTTTGGATCTACAGTCTTCTAGGTAGAGTTACCACCACGATGACTTGTTCTCGGCCATAGTCCCATTCCCGTTGATGATTTCTCAACTCCCTCTCTAGTTAGGCCTTTTGTAAGTGGATCCGACACATTATCCTTTGACTCACATATTCAATTGTGATAATTTCACTAGAGAGTAGTTGTCTCACAGAGTTATGTCTTCGTTTTATGTGACGAGACTTTTCGTTATACATAATGCTTCCATCCCTTCCTATTGCAGCTTGACTATCACAATGTATACATATAGGGGTCATTGGTTTGGGCCAAAACAAAATATCTTCTAAGAAATTCCGGAGCCATTCAGCTTCTTCACCTGCCTTTTCTAAGGCTATGAATTCATACTCCATTGTAGAGCGAGTTATACATGTTTGTTTGGATGATTTACAAGATATTGATCCTCCACCAATAGTGAAAACGTATCCACTTGTGGATTTTGTTTCAGCTGACCCAGTAATCCAATTTGCATCACTATATCCTTCAAGAACTGTTGGATATTTGTTGTAATGCAAAGCTTAATTTTGAGTGTCATCTAAATATCCCAAAAATCTCTTCATTGTCAACCAATGATTTTGATTAGGATTACTTGTGTATCAACTCAATTTACTGATAGCGCAAGCTATATCTGGTCGTGTACAATTCATGACATACATCAAACTTCCCAACACTCTGGCATAGTCCAATTGAGATTGACTTTCACCTTTATTCTTTGCAAGATGAAGGTTCACATCAATTGGAGTCTTTGCCCTTTTGAAATTCAAATACTTGAACTTTTCAAGTACCTGTTGAATATAATGAGTTTGACACAATGCTATACCGTTAGGAGTTTTGAGAATCTTAATTCCTAATATCACATCGGCAAATCCTAGTTCTTTCATATCAAACTTACTAGTGAGCATACTCTTAGTATCTGTTATATTGGGAACGTCCTTACTCATTATCAGCATGTCATCCACATATAGGCGTACAATGACTTTCTGATTTGGAGTATGTTTAATGTAAACACATTTATCGCATTCATTGATCTTAAACCCATTTGACAACATGGTTTGATCAAACTTTGCATGCCATTGTTTTGGTGCTTGTTTTAGTCCATAAAGTGACTTAATAAGTTTGCACACTTTCTTTTCTTTACCCAGAACTACAATACCCTCAGGCTGTTCTATGTAAATTTATTCTTCCAGCTCTCCATTTAAGAAGGCAGTTTTCACATCCATTTGATGGATTTCAAGACCGTATACTGTAGTTAGGGCAATTAACATCCGAGTTGATGTAATCCTAGTCACTAGCGAGTATGTGTCAAAATAATCAAGAGCTTGTTTTTGTCTAAAGCCTTTCACAACAAGTCTTGCCTTATATTTGTCAATAGTTCCATCATCTTTCATCTTTTTTTTAAAGATCCATTTTGAACCCAAGGGTTTGTTCCGTGGAGGAAGATCAACCAACTCCCAAGTATGATTACTTAGGACTGATTCAATTTCACTATTGACAGCCTCCTTCCAAGAGGTTGAGTCGCTAGACAACATTGCTTCCTTGAATGTTTGAGGCTCACTTTCAAGAAGAAATGTTACAAAATCAGATGAAAATGAAGTAGTTGCCCTTTGACGTTTATTGCGTCTTGGACTCTCTTCATTGGTTTCATTCTCTTTTGGTTCTTCTTTGGGTTGTTTAGACCCCCACTAGATGACTCAAGTCTAATTTTATACGGATAGATATGTTCAAAAAATTCAGCACTATCTGATTCCATTACCGTATTGTCATGAATATCCGAATGTTTGGATTTATGAACAAAAAATTGACATGCCTTACTATTTGTGGCATATCAATGAATACACAATCCATAGTCTTAGACCCTATCTTTACCCTCTTAGGTATAGGAACTTGGACTTTGGCTAGACACCCCTTTGATATATTTCAAGTTGGGTGTTCTACCTTTCCATTTCTCATATGGAATAACATGTGTCTTTGAGTGAGGAACTCTATTGAGTATTCGATTTGTTGTAAGGATAGCTTACCCCCCCCCCCCCACCCACAAGTTATGTGGTAAACCTGAATTTATAAGTAATGCATTCATCATTTCTTTTAAAGTTTGGTTTTTACTTTCTGCAATCCCATTAGATTGAGGAGTGTATGGAGCAGTAGTTTGATGGATTATTCTATTTTCTAAAAATATTTCTGCAAATGGAGATTCGTATTCTCCGCCTCTATCACTTTTGATCATTTTGATCTTTTTATCCAACTGATTTTCAACTTTAGTTTTATATTGCCTAAATGAATCTATTGCTTCATCCTTACCATTTAGCAAATAGACATAACATTATCTAGTGCAATCATCAATAAAAGTTATGAAATACTTTTTGCCACCACGTGATGGTGTTGACTTCATGTCACAAATATCAGTGTGAATCAGTTCTAAAGGATTTGAATTCCTTTCAACAGATTTATAAGGATGCTTAGCATACTTAGATTCAACGCAAATTTGACATTTTGATTTATTGCACTCAAATTTCTGCAAAACATTCAAGTTAATCAGTTTTCGCAAGGTTTTATTATTAACGTGTCTCAAACGTTCATTCCATAAACATTTAGACTCAAGCAAGTAAGAAGAAGCAGAATCTTTATTCATATCAACTGCAATTACATTGAGTTTGAAAAGGCCATCACTGAGGCAGCCTTTTCCTACATACATATCATTCTTACTTACTACTACTGTATCAGAAAGAAATACACATTTAAATCCATTCTTAGTCAGAACTAGAATTGAAACTAAATTATTTCTCAATTCTAGAACATACGAGACCCTGTTCAAAGTCACCACCTTGCCTGATGTCATCTTTAATAGGACCTTGCTAGTTCCTTCCACCTTTGCAATAGCGGAGTTTGACATAAAAAACTTCTCATCTGTAGGTCCAAGAGTATATGATGAAAATAATTCTTTGTGGCACAAACATAGCATGAGGCACCAGAATCTATCCACCATTTTCTTGGATTTCCAACCAAGTTACATTCTGAAAGCATTGCACACAGATCGTCCATTTCTCCTTTGGATTCAGACAAGTTTGCTTGATCCTTATTTTTCTTGTCCTTCTTAGGACTCCGACATTCAGTAGCCCTATGACCACGTTTACCACAATTAAAGCAGCTTTCATTGAATTTCTTCTTAGGAGAATTGCTTTTTGGACCAGATTCTTTCTTTCTTTTCTTTAATTTTGTGGGATCTTCAACAATGTTTACTCCAGATATTGCTGAGTTACCACGTGACCTCTTTTCTGCAGCCTTACTATCCTCTTCGATTCTCAACCTTACTATGAGATCTTCAACAATCATCTCCTTGCATTATGTTTCAAGTAGTTTTTGAAGTCCTTCCACAACGGAGGTAAATTTTCAATAATGGCAGCCACTTGAAAGGCATCATTCACAATCAATCCTACATTAAAGATTATGTGAGTATTAAGGAAAAACTTATTTCTAACATAGGCATTAAATAAATTGATACCTTCAGCAAGGAGATCATGGATTATGACCTGCAGTTCTTGAACTTGGGTGACGACGGTCTTACTGTCTATCATCTTATAGTTCAGAAACTTTGCCACAATGAACTTCTTCATTCCGACATCCTCTGTTTGGTACTTCTTTTCTAAAGCATCCCAGAGTTCTTTTGAGGTTTTGACATTGTTGTACACATTGTACAGGTCATCTTTCAGGCCACTAAGAATATATTTTTTACATAAAAAATTTGAGTGTGTCCATGCTTCTGTTACCAAGAATCGTTCTTCAGGCGGAGTATCATCCGACATAGCAGGAACACTCTCATTAATGAACCTCTGCAGACTCAAGGTAGTGAGATAGAAGAACATCTTCTGCTGCCATCTCTTGAAGTCGACTAGAAAAACTTTGCAGGTTTCTCAGCCGGCGGTAAGGCAGAAGTTGAACGATTGTGTGCAACCGATGTTGTTGCAGCACTTACTGTTCCAGCATTCACTTTACTTGAATTAGTCATTTTTTCTGTCATAAAATGCAGATAATTTTAATATTTTAAATACTAACAGTAAAGAATAAATCTTTACACACACTGTTGTTTATTTAACGGTAAAGTTTTTATGTTTATTTAATCGTTAATCGAATGAATTTTAAAAATTCAAGCAGAGTAGAAAATCATAAAGGTTTAATCTATAGAAACCTCAAATACATAAACTTTTAAATTTTTTAAGATTGTTATTAACCTGTACTTATAAGGTTAGTCAATACAGAAACAAAAATAGATGAAGTATACAGAAAAAATAATCTGAGTCCATAGAAACTAACGTGTCTCCTTAAGAAATTTAATCCCCTCACTGTACCCGAGGTTATGGATTAATTTCTCCCAAGATAAAATGGATTAATCCTGTTATAGAAATAGCGGTACCTCAATGTTCTTTAACTTCAGCTAACTTAAGAAACAGCAACAAGTCACACAGACTCAATCGATCGACACTTTGATTTTGAGAGAAAAGATATGCAGAGAAGGAAAAATTTTCAGTGTTTGGAAAAATGGAACATGACTTCCATTTATATCCAATTTCAGTAAGAAACGTGTCTGTTAAGATAAATCTGTTCAGAGCCGTTCTATCTAAAGAGTTGTGTCTTTTGGGAAAAAATAATAACTTTTTGGAAAATGTGTCTATTGGGAAAGTAACTACTTTTTGGAAAGTAACAACTTTTCGGAAAGAGTAACGACTTTTCGAAATATTACTGTTACACGCAAATTAATTCTGTTAATTAACTAATTAACTAACGTCCTGAATTAATTTATAAGATATAAGATTAACAGGATTTATTTGATTAACAAAAATCGATTAAATAAATTTTGTCCAAAAAATATCAATCAATCATTTGCTAAATTCGAAGTCGAAGCCAAGCGAGCGACAACGACGGCGCGAGGGGGAACCTTCTTTTTAGCTCTTTAATAAGTAAAGGAAGTGTTAAAACTGATCATGAACTCATGGTTATTAGTGTGATCTATGGTTATTAGTGTAACCTCTTATGTCCTCAAGGAAGTGGCCCAGTGTTGAGGCATGGAAGTAAAGGAATCGTTCATCGTGACGCCAGATGATGGATAGAAAATTAGGGCTTATGTATTATCACATTAGTTGAGTCGGATTTCACTAAATGGGTTGGATATAATACTAAAGAGAATGTAATTTTTTAATTTAATTATAATTATAATAAAAGTATATACACATGGATACATGTAGGCGCCACGCCGATTAAAAACATAATGACATGATAAGTTAACCTTGTAAGGAAACATATATACCCAAAGTTGGATGGTATGGGCAAATATATAAAAAAAATATGACGAAGGATAAATATGACCCTTTTCTAAGAGTACAAGGTCAAATATGAGCCTTTTTCGATGCTTAAATAGAAGAACGTACGGTAGACGGATCCTTTATCTAAAATTTGGGAAATTACCGGAGCTTTTGGCTTGTTTAATTATTCTCATAGCTGCTGGCCGGTGGCTTTAATGCTCTTGTCCCTATCGTCCTCGTTTGCTCGCCGGAGCTCGCCTGGTTGCTGTCATCCACGTGGCTTGTCCTCGCCGGAGCTCACCATTGTCGGCTGCTCTCGCCAAGATGCTAGTCGCCTGGGATTTCACCGAAGAAGAGGATGGAGAGAGGGAGCAACAACTTTAATTTGCGTTTGTCCTCGCTGGCTAGCTTTCGTGGCTACTTGCTGAGGAGCTCTCGCCGATCGGAGGTGCTGCTGGACACCGGTGGACAGAAGCTGGGGAAGCTGCCTCGTGGTCTTCGCCGGAGCATGGGAGATAGAGGACGGGCGGCTGCTACTGGCGAGAGAGGACAGGAAGAGTCAAAATGAAAATTTATTAGGGTGGATCTTAGGCCTCATTTGTTTGAATTTAACGGGGGTCTAAATCTTGATCATTAACATTCAGTCCATTGAGTGCGTTTGATTTTTAGGTCTAAATCTTAATCATTAAGATTCATTCTATTAAGTCTATTTGTTTCTTTAAAAAAAACTCCCTAATGGGTCTCAATGAATAAGATCTATTAAAGAGTATTAGTATCATTCAACTCTATTAAAATAATAAGCGTTCTTTTCATAAACAAACTCTCTTCTTCCTTACTTCTCTTCTGGACAAATTTCAAGTTTCTTCTTCTTCTTCTTTTCCAATCAAGTATCATTTTTTTTAATAAGTACGTACTCATAATCTTTTACAGGTATTTATTTAATATTTTTAATGTATAAAATAGTCTTGGGTGAATTGATATTTATGAAGAACTCTTCTTGTCACAATTCGTTTGTTGTCAAAACTTCTTTGGAAGAAGTTATCATTGTTTCTTGAGAAAACAAATAAATCATCTTTTTTTTTTGGGTGAGTTATAATCTTATTCTTGAAACAATTGTTTGGAAGAAGTATTCTTGGTTTGGATGATCATTTTTAATTATATAATGTTTAATTTCTAATTTAAAAGAATATTATGCACATTCAAATATTGAAAACAAACCATCTAAATGATTTAGTATTCAGACCTAGAAACTACATCTTAATAATCAGACAAGTATTCAGATTCTGATATTTTAATCTTAATGTTTATCTTAATATTCAGATGTGTATTAAGATTCAGACCTCTTAATCTTAATGAAAACAAATAAGGCCTTAATGTTGGAATAGGAAAGAATGGTTATTATATCTCAACCTTTGAATTAGAATAGATGAACGCTTGGGATTAAAAGTTGGAAAAATTTGCTAAGATGGGTGGATGAGATTAAGTCCTCATTTGTTGGCAGTTAATGGGGTCTGAATCTTAATCATTCGGATTCGTCTCACTAAGTGTGTTAGTTTTTTATGACTGAATCTTAATTATTCAGATTCAGTCATTAAGTTTGTTTGTTTTATCCTCCTTATAAGCCTCTTAATGGCTCTATATCTGAATGAATCTGATTTGTAACACATTCTTAACACCATTAGACTCAAAAAGAAGACTCTTATCTTAATTCAACTACATTACAACAACTCATTAAAGTTATTTTCTTATTTAATTGATGTTAATTACATGCTTACGATTATAATTTCATTTATTCTTATCTATTAATATATGTCTTTTACTTTGATAAATCAATCAACATATTTGAATTGAGAAGCACTCCATGATATAATATCTAACACAGTTCTAGAAAATATGAAAGTATTAATTAGTTGATCGACAACAATAATAAATGTCTATAATAAAATAATTTTTTTTATAAACATTATATTACTATTCTAAACTATTTTACATTGCATTACATTAGATTCTAAAAGTTTTTGAGTGGAAATAATAATCATATTATTGATGTAACTTAATGTTAAATTCTTAAAAGATAAATCATATTACCGTAGTATGATAAAAATGTTCAAAATATTATTTTCTTTAAAAAAAATATTTTATTAAAATGAGGTTTTTATAATATTTTATTGGTATAACGTTTAATTGCATTTGCACATTGAAAAAAAATTGTCACAATAATTCAGTGTTCTAATACAGAGACAAACATCTTAATAATTAGATGTTTATTCATATTTACACATCTTGATCTTAATGCACATCTTAATATTCAGATGTATATTCAGATTCAGATGTTAATCTTAATGGAAACAAATGAGGCCTAAAGATAGATTTTAAGAATTCAACTGAAATTGGCTATAATTACAATGCGTAAAAGGCTTCGATTGAAATGGGTTTAATTAGGGAATGTTAGAATTGAAAATGAAAAAGGGGCTAGCATTTAAATATTTTTGAATAGATAGGCTATTATTTAAATAATTTTGAGGAAGATTTAGGAAATGCTATACAATTAATAAAATACTATACATAATATAATATTTTCATACAAACAGAACACACCAAAATTTTTAAAAAATTGAGTAAAATAATTATTGAGTTTAACTATCGATATATATAATAATTTAATTTGATAATAATTAATATAACAATTTTTTTGTTAATTATATATACTAAAATATATACTTTTTTAGATAAAATCGATTAAAATTTTAGACTCGATTTTTTTTTTAGTATTTAATCGAAGAACACTTCCGAAAGAGTTATAGATCGGTCAAAGTTGGGTGTCAACACTCTCTACTAAATTTACTAAATTTCTTGTAAACTCTGAAAATTCTTTATATCATTCTGAAAAATAATATTTTCCTTTCAACATGAAAGTGAAACATTTGGGAATTCTTTCGTTCCCTTAAACTATTCTCAAAATAGAAGTTTATAATTTATCTTGCTCTTGAACTCATGGTAACCTTTGAAAAATTAATTTAAGAAAAAATGCTTGTTTTGACGATTCTCGATCATAATCAGATATTAGGGTTCATGTGGAACTGTCAACAAGAATAATAACTCAATGATCTTCAAGTATAATATAGTGCAACTCATAATCAATAGTTTAGAGTTTATAAATAGTAACTCGACTCATATAAGAGATTCTCGAAACAATGAGTATAACCCTAGATTTCACTCTTAGTAATTGAAATGAGACGTAAGACATGAGAACAAACTCAGTCTATCACTATGAATAACCTTACATACCTTAAGGGAACAAAGTTTTTGACGAAACTCGAAAATTGGCTTGAAAACCCTATATTAATCCGCTTGGATCCTTGCTCTAAGACAAAAAGTGTTTAATGAATCTGAGGTTGATGAACACTACCTAAACCCCTAATGAGATAAAAGGATATTGGGTTAGGTCTAGAAGGAGGTGGGAAAAGACAAAAAACCCTTAAATAAAAACTACAGAGGGCTCTACACTTTCGACCTACAATCCCTCTTACTTTCTACATCCCTTACTATTCATTCATAGAACAAACTTTAGAAACCTAAAATTCCTTTAACTTCCTATGAGATATTTCTACAATTTATTACGGTCCATAGATCCCTTCTGTGTAACCAACTTTAACTTCAAAATTTCACTGTCTTGATCACTTCTACAAGTCCCTTCTTCTAACTTAGATCTTCTCGTATGTCCAAAATAATTAACAATTTTTTCTGTCTAAATCTAGAACCATTCTACAAGAACCTCCTGCGCCCCGTAGAATTTTTTACGGCTCTTCCTGCCAATTTGTAGAACACATTACTGGGACTTGACAAATTGAAAAAACATAACTTTATTTCTTCGGCTCCCTTAATACGGCCCGTATAACTTCTTACGGTCCATAGGTGGGTTCCGTAGAACCAGTCTCAGCAAAATTTTCTGTAACTTCTTTTCCTTCTAAGTTCAAAGGTGTTACCATATCTAAATCTTAGAAATATTTGTCTTCAAATGCGATCAAACAAGGCAAGAAGGGGGTGGGGAAAGGTTTATAAACCCAAAATAATGCATAAATACACATAAAACTCATTAACTCACCATGCTAAACAAAAGAGGTACTTTTAGAAGAGTTAGTACCTTGGATTGAAACTAAATTAGGGGGGGCGGAATATGAGGGTATCTATCTTTCATATCCTCCCCAACTTTCCAAGTTTCCTCCTCAATAAACTGATTTGTCCATCAGACCTGGACTCATGCAACAACTTTGGTTCTCGACTTGCAATCAATCAACATAAATGCGCGGCTCAAGAAACTTTAATAATTATACTTATATAAGTGAATGTCTTCATTGGTTTATCTTGATGAAATCAATATATTTGTCAATCTACTTGAAAAGAGAGTGAAAACTAGAGCAGAGCGAAAATTCATAGTACTAACTCCACTGATATGAAATTGAGGTATAGTTGATTGATTGAGTAAATAAATATTGAAAAGAGATCCAAGGATGAGATTTTCTTGAAACATCTGACTGGTTTTATGATTATGCTACAACACTCTTTTTTACATTCTTATAACCATAGGACTGCAGTCCTTTCAATGGTTTCTTAGGGACACTCAGGAATCCTTCAACTGTGGGAAAAGAAAAAGGCAGAACCAAATTCTCTTTAGATTCTAATTTCTTTTTTGACTTGTTGTCTTCTTGTACTCTATGTTCTTATTGGTATCTCTTCCTATGTTCTCATTTTTATCAATGATTTTCTTCCACAAAAAGAGTTAACCTACTGATGTTCAATGACAACTACAGAATAGTGGCACTAGACTTATTTGCGTTATGAACCTGTACTTATAAGGCTAGTCAAAACAAAAACAGAAATAAGATGAATTAGACAAAAAAAAAAAAAATCCGAGTCCACAGAAGTTACTGTGTCTCCTTAAGAAATTTAATTCCCTCACTTTACCCGAGGTTACGGATTCATTTCTCCCAAGATAAAACAGATTAATCCTGTTAAAGAAATAGTGGTACCTCAAACTTCTTTAACTTCAGCAAACTTAAGAACAACAACAAGTCACACAGACTCAATCGATTGACACTTTGATTTAGAGAGAAAATATATGCAGAGAAGGAAAAAAAATTCAATGTTTGAAAAAACAAAAAATGACTTCCTTTTATAGCCATTTCAGCAAGAAACGTGTCTGTTCAGAGAAATCTATTCAGACTCGTTTTATCCAGAAAGTTGCGTCTTTTGGCAAATCATGAATTAATATTTAAGAAATAAGATTAACAGGATTTATTTGATTAACAAAATCGATTAAATAAATTTTATTCAAAAAATTAATCAATTAGTCACATCATTTGCCAAATCCGAAGCCAAAGGTGAGGCCGAGGCCGAGCAACGACGACGGAGTTCGGGGGCACCTTCTTCTTAACTCTTTAAGAAGTAAAGGAAGTATTTTCTTATATAAGGACAACAATTTCCCTTTCTTTTGTCGATATGGGAGAAATGATTTTTCATTTGAACTTTGCAAATGACTTTTCATTTTCCCTCCAAATTGGTTCCTCACTTTTCCATATTCTCTCTTTTCTTTTCTCATTCACATTTTGCTAAGACTTTTATTGAACTAATAGAACTTAAATTATGAATTCATCTTTGCTCAGGTTGGCATGGAAATTCGCTAATAAACTATGGCTATAACAATCACTGAATCGAGAAATTTCAAATTTTTGTCCCCAGACAAATAGATAAGTTGAAGCATCTCATCGTGTCTATATTACATTTAATCCACAATACCCAACCAAACTAAGGAATTGAAGGGAAAAAAAGAACACAATACTCCCTCCCTAGCTATCGACATTCATAACTTTTTTTAAAATAAGTAGGTAGATAGGCATATCTATTGATTTCATCAACAAAAATATACAAGGTGACATTCACTTATTTAAATATAATTGTTATAGCTTTGAGCCATAAAAATTTTGTTGATTGATCCATTTATTGGATGAGAAAATCATTGAAGGGGGAAACAAATTGAGTGATTTCATATTATTTTATGTTTATATTTTTTTAAAAAAAAAAATTGTTTTCAAATTTTATTTTTAGGATTAAATTTGCTTAATTTTCCAAAAAATAGTTTCAAAAAGCAGTAAAATTTTGCATATCATGCACCCAATAAAAATGTTAATACTCTACAAATTTAAAGCCTACATTGCCTAAATCAAGGAAACAGAAAAGTGAAAACAAGCAGGATCTAAAAAGACTTGTATAAAGAATTAATATCTAAATTTTGATTTTCTATCAAAAGCAAAATGAGAAGAAAAAATAAGGTAGGGCATTCAAAAAAGCTTTTTAGGTTTCCTTGTGATACATCTCTTTGCTTAAACCTGTAGAGAGGACTTCAAATGTTGGTTGGATATATAAAGTGTTGATTGGCTAGGTGATAGAGAATATAAAAAAAAAGGTGATCTAGTGTTGTCGCTTCTGTCATATTATTCTCCAACACCTGGTACTGTCCCTTATATATCTCCTACCTATATGGGAAACCCTCTATTCATGTGTAAATAAAGAAAAATCAAAAGGTGATCGACACTTCTATAAATGGACTAAATGATTTTCTTCTCATTTGCTTTTAATGGTAGAGGAAGATTTAGGTATTGACACTTCCTACCATTCTTTTAGTTTCTTATTGCTTTTACATTTCTGTTTCCCTGATTTATGTGTTGTGGATTTTAAAAATGCAGAGCATTATAACATTATTTTCAAGGTGCATGACATCCAATACTTTATTTCTCGTCTTAACTAGCTTTTGACAAATTTAAAAAAATGAAATATGAGAAAGAAACTTTAGATACAAAATCATATGAGAAAGCATAAAAGCCCCCTGAACTTGGCAGCGAAACTTACTTTAGTACTTTAACTTTACGAGTAATAAATTACCCCCCTTATCTCTTTTCAAGTGAATTTAAATACACCCAAACTGCTTGTCACACCCTAGCCTACACCCTGACCGTGGCCGGCACTCGAAGATCATTGTTGGTCCTAAGCAAACCCTTGGTCTGACTTACTTACTCAGCGGAAGACTTAAAATATTAAAAAAAAATATATATATTAACTAACTCTATTGTATGAAACTGAAATCAAAATGTTTTTAAATAAACATTTGACTTAGCCAAAATGACAACTCAAATATGAACATAAGTCAATAACAAAATGATAACGAATGAACTAACATCTGACTGACTATCTATGAAGCCTCTAATAACTCGGAGGATGTCGGGACAGACCCCATAATATCCTAATGAACTAAACGAGAAAGCAATGAAAGTGGATCCTCCGAAAAGCAAGGAGGCTCACCAACTGCCTCTGAACTACTCACTGGATTAACGGTGCGCTGGAATGTCGATCCTAGTTACCTGCATCTACATCATAATACGATGCATGTTAAATGACATCATTACATTGAATGTATGAGTATGTGAGTTGGAATGCTATACAATAACTTAGGCTTGATAAGAGTAAGAAGGAACACTTACCTTGGCTCTGCTCAACTCATGAATAACTTAACTCAATATAAAGCAATAAGATACACACACACATACACACACACACACACAATATATATATATATATCTATATCTATATCTATATATATATATATATATATATATATATAAAGCTTGTAAAATAGTGTAAACAACTTAGTTCGTTAAAGAAATGCAATACCAAATTCAACGTTACTTATATAATAAAGTAATATAGTTTATGTGGGAGATTATCTAACTGAAAACCACCACTATAAGCCTAAGTGGTGATACAATGTCTTCCCCACACTGCCAAAATTGTTATATACTTTGCCGTCATATAGAACACTTAGCTTTGTGAATCCAGTAGCTTAACTTACGTGATCATCTAAAAAGTATGATTCATTAATACCCATGATAGCTACATGCTTTTCATAGAGAATTGAGTTAATATGAACTCACATCCCAATATTGGTGCTCAATACTACTCCCAAAATATAATTTAGCTCATATGTTTTTAAACAAACTTCTTTCTTTAGGTTGATATAATTACTCAACACTTATCTTAAAAGCTATCTTGGAATCGCTGTTCCCTTTTCTTGCTCAAAACTCTTTTGGAAAAACTCAGTTTCCTCTTATCTTAAGTGTAAAAACATTTATAAATTCTTTGAGAATACTTAGTTCCCTATTGATTTTGAGAAATGAACTCAACTTTTTACTCTTAAATTAACTTGAACTCTTAGTCTTAAAACAAAGATTAAACATTTGTAAAAGACTCTTGAAAACTTTGTTGAGCTTCACTTGACTTTACTTTTAATTTTGATCTTGACTTTTACTTGAAAAGTCACTCTTAATCATTTCTTAAATTGAATTATGGATTAAAGGATTATGATTTGTGTTTGGAAGGACCTCTTTATGCGTAGGAATGATTTTAAAAATCTAAACTTAAGAAAAGTTACGAAATCACCATCATGAAGCAGGTTCGCGACGTGGAGCTACTCCCAAAAGATATTCGTGAAATTGATTTTTGGGACAGAGAGGTCCTCGACGCGGATGCACATTTTTTACCCTTGCTGGAACAAGTCCGCAACACGGACTGGTTTCACGCAACACTGCCTGACTTTTCGTTCTTCGTATTTCATTTCTAAACCCTATAAACTCCCATGGTTCTTTCCCCAAAAGCTTCCTTCTTCGTTTTCATCTCTAAACCCTCTATAATCCCATGGTTCTTTCCCCAAAATCTTAGTATCATTAATACACTCGATACCCAATGGTTTAACTCAAAAAAATAACCCGGAAACAAGGATTAAATCAACAATAGGCATTTAACGAACCAACCATCAAGAATTCAACAATGATCAACAAAAATTTCACTTAACATTCACACAACACCATTTTCGCTGAATTGAAACAAGTTTGGCATGTGCATGAACTAACCCAACACTACGTGATATCACAAACCTGTTTAGGGATCACCCTCGACGAAATTCACTCACAAGGCTTGAACGTTCTTGGTGAAATCCTAGATTACTCTCTTCTTTTCTCTCTTCTGCAAGCTCTAAGCGTCGTTATGACTTTTCCCAACTGAATTAAGTTTTATTTTACCCCAATTAATTCTTAAAAACGAATTGATTAAATTAGGTAATGAAAAGAAAACTTCCCTTCCCAATCCGGATTGGACTTTCCTTAATTCAACAACCTAATCCGAAAGGCATAACTCACTCATACGGACTCAAAATCGCCCAAACTTGGCGGCGTTGGAAAGATTGTTCCAAGACCAGTCCTTCCATATCTGGAACTTCACCTGAAACATCCTGATCTAGGAGTTATGATCGATTTAAAATGAGCAAAATTTACTTTCTTAACTTAGACAAATTTCCAGATTTGTCCTATACTTTCCAAAAATGATTATTTTATAGATCTTAACTCCTATCTAGTTATTTCGAGTTGTGAGATGTTATAATATCTCCACATTGGGAACATTCATGCTCGAATGAGATTACTCTTACTAGGCTAAAGGTGGTAACATCTAGTTCAAGCACCCAACAAGCAATGCAACAAACAACATGCTTATTCATAATTTAAGGAGTACTTAGAAGAGAATTAGTACCTCTGCGGATTCAAATAGATGTGGATATCTCTTCTTCATATCCTCTTTGGCTTCTCAAGTGGCTTCTTCATCAAATTGGTTCCTCTAAAAGACTTTGACTGATGCAACTTCTTTGTCCTCAACATGCGAACTTGGTGATCTAAAACCTGAACCAAAATCGCTTCATAAGATAGACTATCCTTGATCTCAATATTTTCAGTTGGTGTGATCAATGATGGATCGCCTATTCACTTTTTAAACATAGAGATGTGAAACACCGGATGAACTACTACTAACTCTTGAGGTAGCTCTAACTCATAAGTTACATTGCCAATCCTCTTGGCTATGCGATAAAGTTCAATGTATTGAGGACTAAGTTTTCCCTTATTACCAAACCTCATCACCGCCTTCAAGGGTGAAACCTTCAAATACACCCAATCATTTACCTGGAACTCTAACGGCCTTCTCCTAACATCTACCTCATATGGAGTCATTTGGATTCTAGACTGATAACTGTTGTTGTATGCAACCTCAGAGAGGTAGGTGATCATCCCAATTCCCTTTGAAATCAATCACACAAGCCCTCAACTTATCTTCTAATGTCATAATGGTATGCTCTGCTTACCCATCTACCTGAGGATGAAAGGCAGTACTCAAGTTAACCTTTGAACCCAAACTTTGTTAAATGATTTCCAGAATTGTGTAGTAAATTGTGCACCTCTATCTGAAATAATGGATACCAGAACTCCATAAAGTATTACCATCTCTTGTATGTATAACTTGGCATAATCTTCTGTTGAATAGGAAGTCTTCACTGGCAGAAAATGGGTTGATTGCATCATGCTGTAGACAATCACCCAAATAGATACATGTTGCCTGTGAGACCTTGGTAAACTTGTGGTGAAGTCCATATAATCATCTCCACTTCCATTCCGGAAGTTCTATATACTGCGCTAAACCACCGAGCCTTTGGTGTTCAACTTTCACTTGTTGACAATTTTGACACTTAGCAAGAAACTCTCTGATGCCCTTCTTCATGAAATTTCACCAATACACTTCTCTCAAATCATGATACATCTTGGTGGAACCTGGATGAATGGAATATCAGGAGCTATGAGCTTCCTCCATGATTCTCTCTTGGATTTCATCCACCATTGGTACACACAATCTACCTTGGTACCTCAACACATCATCTCCCCCTTGTTCAAAAGTTAATACTATTTGCTTATGAATATTTACCTTCAACTCAGCAAAATGGGATCTTGGTCTTGCTTCTCTTTTATATCTGACACTAATGATTATTCATCCCCATTCGTCAACACTATTCCTCCTTTTGTAGAATCCATAGGTTTGACCCTCAGGCGTGCGAGTTTGTGCACATCCTTGGCTAACTATCTCTTTTCTTCCGCAACATGGGAGGTACTACCCATACATAACCTGCTTAAATCATCAACAACCACATTAGTCTTGCCTGGGTGGTAAAGAATACTCATATCATAATCCTTGGGTAACTCTAACCACCTCATGTGTCTAAGATTAAGCTCTCTCTGGTGAACACATATTGTAGACTCTCGTGATCAATGGATATATCAACATGAACACCATATAAATAGTGACGTCATATCTTCAAAGTGAAAACTACAGCAGCCAACTCTAAGTCATGGGTTGGGTAATTCTTCTTATGAACCTTCAATTGTCGGGAGGCATAAGTTATAAATTTTCCATTATGTCAAAACAGGAGCGCTAGTCAACCTAGTTTTTCTCATAAACTTCAGACCATTGAAACTTCACTGTTTTCTGAGTCAACTTCGTCAAAGGAGATGAAATAGATGAGAACCCTCTACAAATCTTCTATAGTAGTCATCCAAACCCAAGAAACTCTTAATGTCAGTTGGAGATGTGGGTCTAGGCCAATTCTACACTGCCTTAATTTTTTGAGTATTACTCTAATACCATCACCGGAAACTATGTGGCCCAAGAACACCACAGACTCAAGCCAAAACTCACACTTAGAGAACTTGGCATACAACTCTCTATCTTTCAAAGTCTGAAGAAGTATTTTAAGATGACTAGCATGATCATCTTCATTCCTTCAATAGATTATTATGTCATCAATAAAGACTATAACAAACATATCTAAATAAGATTTGAAGATTTTGTTCATAAGATCCATGAAAGCTGCTGGTGCATTAGTCAAACCAAAAGACATGACCAAAAACTCATAATGACCATATCTGGTTATGAAAGTTGTCTTTGGAATATCACATTCCCTTACTCTTAATAGATGAAAGCCTAATTTGAGGTCAATTTTTTATAAACAGGAAGCACCCTGAAGCTGATCGCAAAGATCATCAATTCTCGAAAGAGGATGCTTATTCTTGATGGTAAACTTGTTCAACTGACGTAATCTATATGCATCCTAAGGGAACCATATTTCTTTCTCACAAATAAGACCAGAGCGCCCCAAGGTGAGACACTCGGTCGAATAAAGACCTTATCTAACAAATCCTTTAAATGCTCTTTCAACTAGTTCCATTATGTGTGGCGAAATAGAGATATGACGAGTAGCTGGAAGAAGATCTATACCAAAGTCTATTTCTCTATCAGGAGGAACTCCGGGAAGATCATCTGGAAAGACTTGTGGAAACTCTTTTACTACTTGTACTGTCTAAATAGGAGGTACCTCAACACTTGAGTCATTACCTCGGACTAAGTGATAGATACAACATTTTGAAACTAACTTTCTCGCCTTAAGGTACGAAATAAAGCGAACCTTAGGCACTGCTGAACTACTACTCCACTCTATGACTGGCTCATTAGGAATCTGAAACTTGAATACTCGAGTTCTACAATCAACTGAGGTATAATCGTCATGTAACCAATTTATACAAAGAAGGACATCAAAATCTACCATGTCTAACTCAATTAAATCAGCCATGGTACTCTGGTGATTGACGGAAATAGGACAATCACGATAGACTCGCTCAACTAGAATAGACTCTCCAACAGGTGTAGAAACATTGAAAGTCTCACTAAGTTGCTCAAGAATAACATCAAAGTTCGTAGCAACATATGGAGTTACAAAAGATAAGCTCGCTCCTGGGTCTAGCAAAGCATAAACATTAGAGTTAAAGACTCGAATCATACCTATGACAACATCTGGTGAATCTTCTTGCTCTTGGCGAATGTTGATAACATAAAGACGGTTTACTTCCCCGTCTGGCCCTGAAGTAGCTTATCTAGATGTAACTCTATCTAGTGAAGAAACTGAAGAAGATTGGGTTCCATTGCCCTCTTTGCCATTTCTCTGTATTTTCTTAGGACACTCTCTTTTAAAATAATTGTTCTGACCATACTTGAAGCAATCAGTGAAATCATCATGATAAACACTTAAGTGGTTCTTACCACGTTAGAGTCTTAGTACTCCCTTGTGGCATACTTTCTTGAAAATACACAAGTCTAGATCTGAAGTTCAAAGAGTCTTGAGTATTATACACACATTGGTTCCTTAGTGCAGGTGCACTTGCAGATGATGGAGCTGGCCTCTTCTGTTTCTGTTGGAAGGATGATCGGTTGGCATTATTCTTTTGCTGTCCAGACTCGTTCCCTGTCTTAGCTCTCTTGTTCTTAAACTCTTATTTACAACTTGTTGCAAATGGATCATTAACCTTGACATGTCCATGAAACCTACTAGTATGGTTGTCTTACTTTACTTGTGATATACGAGACATCCTAGTGATGAATAACCTCATAATGTTTCTCATGTCGACAACCATATCTTTGCTTATCACAGCTCACGGGGAAAGAAATGCCCCATATTTCAACTCACAAACAGTTATTCGTAAGCATGAGTTAGGAAGAAACTTTTTAGAGATATACTCTAACGCAAAAAATGAATATCAAAGAAGTGAAGAAATTTTCTAAATGTTGCAGTCTCCTAATTATATATGTGATGCGCTTCACACAGATAACTAGGTCTCTATAGATACGGTTTCATAGACTCCTTAGGACTGTTGAAATTTGTGCTCTGATACCAAGTTTGTCATGCCCCGAGCGAGCACCCTGGATGTGACCGGCACTCGAAGACCATTGCTGGTCCTAACCGAACCCTTGATCTGGCTTACTTACTCAGCGGAAGACTTAAAGCATTAAGAAAAGATTTTGAATGTTAACTAACTCAACTATCTGGAACTGAAATCAAAATATTTTTAAAATAAACATTTAACTTAGCAAAAAAAGGAAACTCAAATATGAACATAAGTCAATAACAAAATCATAACGAATGAACTAACATCTGACTGACAATCTATGAAGCCTCTAATAACTGAGATGGATGTTGGGACAGACCCATCAATTTTAATGAACTAAATTAGAAAGCAATGAAAATGGATCCTCTGGAAAGCAAGGTGGCTCCCCAACTGACTCTGAACTTCTCACTAGATCAACGGTGCACTGGAATGCCGATCCTTGTTACCTGCGTCTGCATCATAATACGATGCATGTCAACTGGCATCAGTAAATTGAATGTACGAGTATGCGAGTTGAAATTCTAAACAGTAACTTAAGCTTGATAAGAGTAAGAACGAAAACTTATCTTGGCTCTGCTCAACAAATCATGAATAAGTTAACTCAATATAAAGCAATAAGACACATGCAATATATATATGTGTGTGTGTTAGAAAAATGATTTGGAGCGTTTTTTGATCAATAATCCTATTTATCTTTTTTCCCTCAATTTTTAGACAATTTTTTTATGTTTTTGTACTTATTTATTGTATGAAAAAATAAATATATAATTACTTGTTGTAAAACTAAAGCAAAATAAGAAAAGCAATATAGAAGATGAGAGCAATAGAAATAAGATAAGAGATGAACTTTTCTTATTATTCCAAATCTTCAAGTGTATATAATAGGAACTAGTATGCCTCTATTTATAGTGTAACATAGAGGCATACAAAAGGTTAGTCATAAACATGACATTAAACATGAATATAAAGAAGGAGGTTATGGAGGTGAAAGGTTACAAAAATATTTATCATAAAAGTGGAGATTATCTTCATAATGGAGGGAAGTAATGTAGTAACTTCTTGGTGTAGTGGATTATCTTCATAATGGAGGGAAGTAATGTAGTAAACATTTTGTGTAGTGGACATCCACAATATATTATTTATAGCACTCCCCCTTGGATGTCCATATATGCCTCGTTAAAACCTTACTAGGAAAAAATCCAGTGGGAAAAATCCTAGTGAAGGAAAAAGGGTACACATATCTTTAATACCCTTTGAATATTGCCTCGTTAAAAACCTTACCAGGAAAACCCAATTGGGACAAAATCATGGTTAAGGAAAAGAGTACAACACGTATTTTTCTCCCCCTGATAAAAAACTTTACTTGATATCTTGAAAACAGTGTATTCCGGTCTTGCATCACAACTTCTCAAATGTTGATATTGGCAATCTTTAGTGAATAAGTTTACAAGATTATTACTTGAACGAGTCTTTGAACATCAATCTCATCATTTTGTTGAAGATCACGTGTGGAAAATACTTTTCGTGGAATATGCTTTGTCTTATCTCATTTGATTGTATCCTCCCTTCAATATTATCTTCGTATATAGTGGCTGGAATATCCTTTGCCAAAGAAAAATCACATATTGGTTGAGTATGACAGATCATGATTCCAACCAAACACACCCCTGACTTACTTATTGATCAATATGATTTGAATAAGTGGTTACCAATGTTTGTTGAATGCCAAGATATTGTTGTGCCTCCATATGTAAGCAAAAAACTCATTTGTGGTCAAGCTTTATGTAGATCAAATAAATATTTTGCATCTACATAATCAAATTATTTCTGACTCATGAGAGATTGATCAATTTTATTGAAACTCGTCTTTTCTTCTCAAAGAAAGTCACACATCTTCTAGCATTTGCATAACCAGCAATCTATGACTGCACCAATTGCAATTATACATAACATTTTAAATCATTTTCATGAGGTTGAAAAGATCCTTTCTTTGTGTTAATCAATCTCAAAATCATTGAGTACTCAATGGAATAGCTTTAAAACCTTTTAAATCCGTCTAGGATTTTCATATAACCTTCATCGTCTAGTTAGACGTAATAATCATTCATTATACATATTGAGTATTTCATCTATTGTCAGACTGAAACAAGTCTCATTGCATTTACCATTGGAGAACATATCTCCATTTAATAATGTCAGGACTTTTGTGAATTATTTTTTATGCCCCGAGGCACGAACCGTACTTTATATCTTACAGTTATACTTTCGCACAATGACTCATTTGTACCCTCACTGACATATATTATGATATATGAAATATATGTTCAAAAACATCACTTTTTAAAGTGAAACAAAATACACTTAAATATTGTCAATCATTTATCTGTCCACACTATATGACATATTCGAATTTAAGATCCTCGTAACCATTTATAGGACTAAGTGATACATCATATCAAATATACCATCGACGGCCATTTTGATATTGATTCCAATACGACATAACTTATCGAGATATCTTCATTTTTCATCATTTTCAGGTACCTAAACCTTTGTTAAGGTTTTATGAAATTTTATGTCATAGTGTTCTTCAAAGCACTTGCCTCATTAGCAATGACCATTTTGATAATTTGCTCCTCTCCTTTACCAAGGAGTTTTACATTTGGAATCGATTGGTCTATCATGCTTCAGGCGTACCATAGACTCTGTCCTTCAAGGACTATTTATTGGAGCATTTGCAGCTTAATTAAAATATTGGGTCAGCAAATAAATCTGGCAAATTACTTGCAATATTTTAGAAATGAATTATCTTTTGAACTTCAAGTTCATATTTTTTTAACGAGGATCTAGATAATTCACCCCACACATAATTTTTAGCTGCTACACATATCTTCCCCTAATGTTAGGAAATCTAACATTCACCCTCAACCTCATTTGGAGATCCATCTTGGTGCGTAGAGCAATAAAATCATATGTGCGCACATCAAATTCTTAGATGGAAATTATTTGGTTCCTGACCCTGAATCAATTGTGTTGGGAGAACCTTGTTGGCTTGATGCATACATGTTAAATAAACTCATCTCATACCAAATTTTATTTGAGAGATTTGTTCTCATAATCAATGGTCTAGCTATAATTGGAGGCATACAATTTCTGCTAAACAACCAGTATTATCAACATAACTTCATAGTTGGAACTTTGCTCTTAATTTAATAATTTGAGCAAACAACCTTACAAAAACCAATTTGTAAGTTGATACAAATGCACATGCATGTGACCATACCATAGATGCATCTATTAAATCATAATAGTAAGCGATCCACATGGCTGGTGAAACGGGCCCATATTCACTTTTTCGTATGTTCCAAATAATTTTAGGGGATACAATCTCAACCTTAACTGGTACAATGATCATTTATCACGAGAACAAGCTACAAAAGAGAATTCTTGAAGAATCTTTTATTTCTTCAACATATAGCCATGTGAATTCTCAATTTATTTTGCATCACATTTGAATCGGACTGGTCGATTATGCCAACTGATATTTATTTTAAGTAAACTTCTAGTTTACTTTTGCATGTGATTATATCATCATGCCCATGTTTGTATACAACAAACAAGAGGGGAAAAAATTGGGTAATCTTATACATAAATATTTATAATCCACTTTTGTTGTAGTAATTTGAAGATATTAAATCTTCCCATAATTTATAGTCTCAATATAATATTTTTCTTTCAATTCTTCCGAAACTTAAAAAGTTTCTTTTGAGACTCACTACAACCCTAATATTATGAATAATTTCATTCCTCCAAATAGTAATAAATTAACCATTTCGGACTCTCAACTAATTTTGTGTACTATCACTGATTTCACAACACCATTCTTATGGTGACCATCTCCTTCAAGGAGAAAATAATTATTATTGTCATGGTTAAAATTATCACATGCAAAGACTTATTTCTTGGAAATCATTGACAAATTTGTTTGGTCATAGCCTCAATTTTATAGGAAAGAACTATTTCTTTCTTTTGTCCTTCAACAGTTCATAATTTAACATATCACAATATTTGTGTATTACTAAATGATCATTTATGTCAAAATATTTCTTTTCAATATCTCAAACCTCCCGTAAAGGCGAGATGTGACATTTATCAAACAATTCATGGATATGTTCTTATCCATAAGAACACAAGCCACATTTTCTTTAAGAAATGGACCATAACCATTTGAACATGCCCTAAGTTTTTATTAGAAACTCATTGTCATACTTTCACATTTATCAAATTTATGTGACTCACCTCAAAATCACTTTAAGAGATCAAATGTACCAAATGTACTATCAATTTGTATTATTTTATTTTGATGGAGGATTTAAAAAACTTTCAAATTGAGTTGCACCAACTCAATATGCCCAATAACTTTCATACTACTTTGATCACAAAAAATTACCTTCACACTTGAAGGACCATCTTAAGAACCCAAAATGTTCTTCCATTTAATTATCCCAATTGATCATTAATATTTTACCACACTTATATTCATACATTTAACCACTTGTCATTTTCAGACATATTATGTCATGCTACCACATTCACATAAAAGAATGGAGCAAATCAATTGGACAAATTTCATGACTTTTATCAAGAGCATATCAATTTGCTCAATCATTGTTACATCGTCTTTATATAATGTTGGGACTTGAACCCAACGTCTTACCCATAAGAAGGCATTTACGTTATTATTTGTTGGGACCCAACCCAATATTTTATTATCATGATGCACCGGGACTCTCACCCGATGAATTACCCTCTTGGTGCGATAGGACTTGAATCCTTTGTCTTACCCTCAATCAATGACAAGCCAAATATAATAGGATTCACCATTGAACCTTAAAAAATATTGTCACTTGTGGTTAACGTACACAAATAAATATAGAACAAAAGAAACACAATAAAAATATTCTCAACAAAGTATGTATCAATATCTTAAACTTGTCAAAACAGAGAGTTACATATAGCATTATATTATATTATGTTTGGTGCATAATTATTAAGGTAGTGAATTACCATTATAAATCAAAGAATCAATTGCACACTAAGAAAATAATAATTTCAATTACACTAAATTAAAACTTCTCACTACCACCATTCCTTTTTCAATTTCCATGTGAATTCAAAATATTTCACACGCAAAACAAAATAATTTAAAAGCTTATGTAATAATCAAAACAGTGAGTATAATTATAAATAAAATATAAAACAAGTTTCACATACAAAAGAAAGTATATAGAGTTATAGGTGAAAAAAATGCACATTAACAATAATATGGATCATTCACCTTGTTCATAAGTAAAATATAAAATAGATTGTACAATAACTTACCTTATTCCCGAGAGAAAATAAACACAATTATTTTACCTTCTTTTGTTTACGTTGCTTCAATCTTTCAGTGGTAGAACATTCGTGCTGATAACGTGTTGTAAAACTAAAGCAAAATAAGACAAGAAATATAGAAGATGAGAGCAATAGAAATAGAAAGATAAGAGATGACCTTTTATTATTATTCCAAATCTTCAAGTGTATACAATAGGAACCCTTATGCCTCTATTTATAGTGTAACATAGATGCATACAAAAGATTAGTCATAAACATGACATTAAACATGAATATAAAGAAGGAGGTTATGGAGGTGAAAGGTTACAAGAATAATTATCATAAAGGTGGAGGTTATCTTCATAATGGAGGGAAGTAATGTAGTAACTTCTTGGTGTAGTGGATTATCTTCATAATGGAGGGAAGTAATGTAGTAAACATTTTGTGTAGTGGACATCCACAATATATTATTTTATAACATTACTAATCTTTTATTATTGTTATACTTAAATGTCTCAAAATTCACTTCCACTCATTATTATTCTTTATTAAAAAATAAAGTCTTAATATTTACTATTCCAATCTTTCAAGATATTTTTTTTAATTTTCTTTTTATTCTTTCCTCCTTCAATTTTGTCAAACACAATGAAGTAATACAAAAAAGAAGAGCCGATTAGGTTGCTTTCCTATTAAAACTTAAACACCCAACAAATATTTAATAGCTCATGAGTTTTTTTTTTTGTCTTCATTATTTTAATTTTTCCTTCTTTTATTTATTTTAAAAGTTTCACCATCGTAACTTATACCAATTTTATTTCTACTTTTTAAAAATATATGTCATTGAATCATTTTAAAATTATTATTTTTTCAGACTTATAACCCCCAACAATTTAATTTCAAAATTTAAGATATCTTATGGTATTCCTTCAAAATTTATATATATACACACTTTTTTTTTGTTTCATAAATTTCTACTCAAGATTATTGTGTTCATTCCATATTTGAAGTAGTGATGATCTTATATTATTGTTGTACTATAATATTTTTGAATCTATGAAGAATGTTCTTGGATGTTGATAGTAGGCGAGTCGCACAAAAGCTCCAAAAAAACAAACAAACTATGCATGGATTATCTAATTTTTTTTATCATTAAGGTTTTAACAAAGTGTGTTGTTATCTTCTTCTTTTTTTTGTGTACCTTCACATGCGTTCTCTCTATAAAATTTCTTTAGTTTCGGTTCGTAGTAATTTTAATTATAGTAAATTATATGTTTATTTAGGCACACATTAGTGATTAAGGTCTTAAGAAAGTTTACGCTTGATGTTCAAGAGGAATGTATATTAACTATTGAAATACACACTTCTTAGGCATTTCTTACGATGAAGAGTCATTTACATTTTCTTTAAATTTGTTCATTATTCTACTTTTAAAGAATTATAAAGAAGATAAAGACGGAAATTATTGGTAGAGATTTATTTAGATGATATTGAAAAATAGGAGGAGAAGATTTATTTAGATGATGACGGAAAAGATGACAAAAAACAAGGACAACGAAATTTACATTATAAAAAAACTGAACTAAAACTACTTTATCTCTTTTTTCTCCTATTTTTAGTTTTATGACTTTGTGTTTCTTTTATTTTACTTGAATATAAGGAAGATTTAACAAATAGTTTAACAAAAGAAAAATAAATCAAGTCCTTAAATATAGCTATTCTAATTGTATTATATAATCATGTATTAACATCATAATAGATAATTAGTTTTTCAAAAAAATAACCTTTTACTTTAAAAAATATTTGATGATAAAAATGCAATTCACTTAAGCTCTAATTCCCAAAAAATTGTATTGTGATATTATCATTTTTTTATTTTAATAGTTGATTTTTTTTACTTTTCTACCATGATTAATTTTTAAAATAATTTTGCTGATATTTTTTTATAACTGCGTGAAGCACGGCCAAATTCCCTAGTATAATATAAAGAAAGTAAAAATCTAAGAAGTAAGGTAAATAATTTAGAGATTAACTTGTGTGCACTGACCGTGTGAATTTTTTTTATACTATCATGTATGTTTAACGGTAATAGCCAAACCCAGTTAAACCTCTAATCTATTTCTTTTTACAATTTATTAATTTTCTTCTCTCTCTTATACTCCATAATCATTGGAATTTTATTTCGTTGTCTCAGACTCCATAATCATCGGACTTGGGATTTCCATCCAAACTTTTGAAAGCATTGAGCTTAATTGGATTGTCTAAGATGGTTTGCACTTTTTAATTTTTAGAAAAACAGAAATAGTACATTAGTCTAAAATAAAAAACTTTGTGTCATCATAATTTTTAAAAGTCTTTCTTTCATTGTTAAACTAGTCTTTCTGTCACTATTGTTCCATACAAACCCTAATTTTGTTCCTGAGTTATAGTCAACTTTTTGTTTATTTTTAACTGGACATCCCAATGCTCCAAATGTTATCATATTTTACTAAAATATGGAGTATTATTTTGTCGATGGTTGATTATTACTACTAAGTATATTCATATAATGTAATGTTTTCTCCATCAAATTAAATTATCAATAATTAGTTTAATATTTTTAGTAATAATATAAATACTTAAATCAAGTTAACATCCAGACGTGGTATTCAATCAAACAATGCCTTATAAAATTAGAGACTAAGGAAGCTTATATGTTTATTTTTAAAGATATTTAGTGAAAAGTGTAATGATTTTAGTAATTACAAGAATAAATCAACGTTTTCATTCTTATCGTGGTAGAGTGGTATGCATGTTAAGTTCAATTATGTTTGATTAAGATATGATGGGTCTCTCTTATACCCACTTTTATTTTAATTTTATCCTAACAGAAAGGCTAGAAATAAAGAAAGGACATAATTAAAAGACATTGTGATTGATAATTTAAAGGTAATTAGTAAATAGTTTAACAATTGTTTGCTTCCTGAATAATCTCATTTAAGCGAGAAAATCTGAGCATTCCTTTATTCTAGCGATATTCAAGATACTATAATATTGCTATCATAATATAAATTCTAGATACTATAATATTGGCAGATAATAGGGAAACTAACCTATCAAGTATTGAAATCCTCCCTTTTACATTCCTTTAAAAATCTATATATAGCTAAATGGAAAACAATTAAAATATCATAATTTTATTTTCTCTTACCACATTTTTCTCTAAATTTCTTGCATCAGCAGAAAAACGGCTTGGCATTAATACTTGTCCTCTATCTTATTGTTTGCTTTTATCTACTTTATGCATGACGTCATGATAACTACTATAACGGCACGTCGCCTTCTTCAGACCCCTAGTTTTTCAGCACCCGCTACTCTTAGTTTTTCAACGTTCGTGTCCCAAGTTTCTCAACGCCCACTACCCCCAGTTTCTCAATGCCTGCTACCCCAAGTTTCTCCAATTCCCCCGGTCTTTCAAAGCCTGAGAACCCTAGTTTCTCTAAACCTGAAACACCTAGTTTCTCAAAGCCCCAGACTCCTAGTTTCTCAAAGCGTGAGATCCCTATTTTCTCTAAACCTGAAACACCTAGATTCTCAAAGATCGAGACTCCTAGTTTCTCAAAGCCCGAAACTACTAGTTTCTCAAAGCTTGAGGCACCTAGTTTCTCAAAGCCAGAAATTTCTAATTTTTCAAAACCTAAGACCCCTAGTTTCTCAACGCCAACTACCCCAAGTTTCTCCAATTCACCTAGTCTTTCAAAGCCTGAGACCCATAGTCTTGAAAAACCTGACATTCCTAGTTTTTCAAAACCTAAAACACCTAGTTTCTCGAAACCCGAAACACCTAGTTCGTCGAAGCCCGAAACTCTTAGTTTCTCAAAGCCTGAGACACCTAGTTTTTCAAAACCTAAAACCCCTATTTTCTCAAAACCAGAGACCCCTACTTTTTCAAAGCCCGAGACTCCTAGTTTCTCAAAACCTGAGGCTCCTAGTTTCTCAAAGCTAGAAACTCTTAGTTTCTCAAAGCCTGAGACACATAGGTTTTCAAAATCTGAAACCCCGAGTTTCTCAAAACCTAAGGCTCCTAGTTTTTCGAAGCCCGAAACTACTAATTTCTCAAAGACTGAGAAACCTAGTTTCTCAAAACCTAAAACCCTTAGTTTCTCAAAACTCGAGACCCCTAGTTTTTCAAAACCGAAGACTCCTAGTTTCTCAAAGCCTGAGACTCCTAGTTTTACCTGAACTGATACCCCTAGTTCTCCAAAGCTTCAGACTCCTACTTTTTCCAAGCTTGAAAACTCCTACTTTCTCAAAGCCCAAGACTCCAAGTTTCTTTGAGCCCAAGACCCCTGCTTCACCAAAGTCTAAAAATCCTACCTTCTCAAAACGTGCGACCCCTAGTTTTTCAATGCCCGAGACTCCTACATCCTCAGATTCTGTTACTCCTACTTCCCCAAAGCCCGATATCCCTACTTTATCGAAGCTTGAGACTCCTACTTTCTCAAAGCCTGAGATCCCATGTTTTTCAAAGCGCGAGACCCCTAGTTCTACAAAACCCGAGATTCCTAGTTTTTCAAAGCCTGAGACTCCTAATTCCCTAAAGCTAGAGACCCTTAATTCTCCAAAGCTCGATACCCCTAGATTTTCAAAGCTTAAAACCCCTAGTTTCTCAAAACCTGAAACTCTTACTTTCTCAAAGCCTGAGACTCCGGGTTCCCCAAAGTTAGAGACTCCTACTTTCTCAAAGCCTGAAATTCCAAGTTCTCTGAAGCATGAGACCCCTAGTTTCTCAAAGCCCGAGACCCCAAGCTTTCCAAAGCTCGAGACTCCTAGTTTCTCAAAGGCTGAGACGTCAAGTTCCCCAAAATGTGAGACTCCTAGGTTTTCAAAACCTGAGACTCGAAGTTCCCCAAAGTTTGAGACCCCTACTTTCACAAAGCCTGAAATGCCAAGTTATCCAAGCCCCAAGACACAAAATTCCCGAAAGGTTGAGACCCCTAGTTTCTCAAAGCCATAGATACATAGCTTTTCAAAGCCTAAGACTCCTAGTTTTTCAAAGTCTGATACTCCAAGTTCCTCGAAACTTGAGCCACCAAGTTCCCCAACACCGGAGATGTCAAGTTTGTCAAAGCCCGAGGCTCCTAGTTTCTCAATGCCTGAGACACCAAGTTCTCAAAGTCCCTCAAGTTCAAAGCCCGAGACTCCAAGTTACCTGAAGCTTGAGATACCTAGTTTCTCGAAGCCAGAGACTCCTAGTTTTTCAAAGCCCTAGATTCCTAGTTTCTCAAAGCCCGAGACTCCAAGTTCCTCGAATCCCAAGAATCCTACTTTTTCAAAACCTGAGACCCCAAGTTCTCCAGAGTCTGAAACTCCTAGTTTCTCAAATCCCGATACACTAAGTTCCACAAAGCCGGAGACGCCAAGATCCCCAATGCCCGAGACACCAACTTCCCCAAAGCTCGAGACGCCAAGCTTCCTAAAGCCCGAGACGCCAAGCTTCCCAAAGACCGAGATGCCAAGTTCCACAAAGCTCGAGATGCCAAGCTCCCTAAAGTCCGAGACCCCAAGTTCCTCAAAGCTTGAGACCCCAAGTTCCGCAAAGCCTGAGACGCCAAGCTTCCCAAAGCCCGAGATTCCAAGCTCCCCAAAGCCCGAGACCCCAAGTTCCCCAAAGCCCAAGACCCCAAGTTCCCCAAAGCCCGAGATGCCAAGCTCCCCAAAGCTTGATACCCAAAGTTTTGAGACTCCAAGTTTTCCAAAACCAAAACTCCTAGCTCCCAAAATCCCGACACACCAAGTTCTCCAAAGTTCGAGACGCCAAGTTTGCCGACGCATGAGACCCAAAGTTTTCCAAACTGAGACTCCTATTTTCTCAAAGACAGAGATACCTAGTTTCTTAAAACCCGAAACCTCTAATTCTTCAAAGCTTGATATTCCAACAGCCCCAGCAGCAGCCCCAGAACCTCAGACTCGTAGTATTTCTAGGACTTAAATATTTACACCAAACCGTGAGCTACCAACTACCCCAAAATCGGAGATCCCAACATTTATAAAGCCTGAATTACCCGTTATTTCAAATCCTAAGATTCCAAATGTATTAAAGACAGAAATACCAAAACCTTCTAAACAAACATTATCAACTTCTCCCAGAGTAACTATGGTGTTATTCATGTGTCATGACTTGTGTTTGCTAGCTAACAGAGAATTAGATCGCATATGAATGAGTTAAAAATGGGTTAGATGCGAATGGATAAATATTTGACTTGTCATGTAAATAAAAATGAGTTGAATGATGGATGATCTTAGTATACACATATTATTTACTCATAAATTGTACAAAGATGAAATTTGCTATCAAATAAAGTGAAGCACTTTCTTTTTCTGTAATTTTATTATTTGATAAGCCTACTTACATTGTTTTTCACTCTGTCGTTAGAAGTTTGTTTTTTATTAATCAACGTATCTAGAACCTATGATTGATTTATTTTACCACATATTATTAGCCGGACATGATCTCTGTTTCTGCTAAATCGTCGTTGTTTATCGATTGAACCATTTTTTCCCATCAGATTTCGAAAGCATGGACATGATTAATTAAGTGTGCGTTACGTTTGTTGCATAATATGTTTCACTTTCACTCATATGTGTTCAGTATCAAGTATTTTTTTTCTCTATTTTGTCTCATCATGTTAAGAAAACTGGAAGTGCCTATGAAGCTCCTGCAATTGCTTTAGTTGTTGCAATTTCTCAAATATTTCCTTTCAGGTTAGTGTTAGTTATTTTTAATGCTTTTGAACTTGCACTTTTTTCTTAAAAAATACTTTAATTTGGATAATGATAGAAATTGCAGAGAATGTTCTTTCGTTACAACATTCACAAATAATAAGTTTAAAAATATCATCTCATTTCCACTAATCAAATTTGATAGTTTTCATCTTTAAAGAGAAAATGTTTGCCACGACTAAAAAATAGGTTTAAACGTAGAATGTGTGAGTTTAGGAAAAATGCACAAGTAACCCCTAGACTATGACCAAAATTTCAGAAACACAACTTAACTAAACTAAGGTCCTATTACTCGCTCCCCCCCCCCCCCCCCATAATTTTTTTTTATAATTTTGTGCATCTTTTGTCTTACGTGGCACACTCCGTGACTCCACGTAATTGAGGCGCGTGAGAGATATTTCGATGCCACGTAAGCCAAAAAGGTGCACAAAATAACAAAAAAAAAATAAGTCCAGGGGGGTAATAGAACCTTAGAATAGTTAAGGTGTGTCTCTGGGATTTCGGTCATAATCTACAGGGGTACTTGTGCATTTTCCCGGTCAATGTAAAACAAAAGATTTGTCTAGTTTACTTTTTTAAAAAAAAAATCTAAAATATCTCAACAAACTAAATAAAAACTTAAATTCAAATTCGTTGTAAAAGTAGAAATTTATTATGTTAAAAATCACTGTAATAACTAAAACAATTGTTAACACATTGTGTGGCTACTGTTTTCTGTCGGGTTATAATTTATTTATTTATAATATAATAATAATAGCAACCACTTTCTTCCATCGCATTTGAAGAGTGATTTAAAGGATATATATATATATATATAAGTGTCGCTGCAATATTTTGTTCCACAAATATACCTCAATAGAGTGTTGTGTTTGTTAACTAATTAACATCATTTTTTTAACTCTCTGAAAATGTGATAAATCTTCTAAATGTGAGAGTCCAATTTTCTTAATATATGAATTTGCAATGTAGTTATATTTTTCTTATGCAATTTCTGTAGATTAGACTAGTGTTTTTTTTCTCATCAGGTGTCGGATATCTATTTTTGTAGATTAATGTTTTGTTGGTTCAACTTTTTAGATTCTTATACTAAATATATTTGATATGTAAATTAAAAGTATGTGTTCTTGCCTATTATTTAAAGCGATTTAAGTGATCTTTTTACATATATATACTTCACAACAAAATTACTAGGTTCATATGAATCTAGCCTTTCATGTTGCATTTGCCCTTGTCTGATCTACTTTGGTACCTGCAACTCGTGATTTGTGCCACCAAAGGTGACTTCATTCCCAAAACTCAAATTTAAGACATCTTAATAAAGAATAATAAAAATATGTATTCCCTTCGTGCCAAATATTTTCTGCAATCAATATAAGTATTGTTTATTTTTTCCAAGTTATAATATAACTTTTATTTCTTTTAACTAGTACGTCTCAAATGTTGTTATAGTTTACTAAAATATTATTATTTTGTAGATAGTTCATTATAACTTTTAAGTTTATTCATATATAATGTAATGCTTTCTCCATCAAATTAAATTATCAATAATTATTTTAATATTTTTAGTAATAATACAAATACTTAAATCAATTTAATATTAGGATGCTATAATTAATCATACAATGCCTTAAATTAGGAGTTTCTATGTTGATTTTAGATATATTTAGTGAAAAGTGTAATGATTTTAGTTACTACAAGAAGAAATGAACATTGTCATTATTTTCGAGATAAAGTGGTATCCATTTAAAAGTTCAATTATGTTTGATTAAGATATGATGTGGCTCACTTATACCCATTCTTTTTTTATTTTACTTATTCAAAGATAAAAGCTACAAATAAAGAAAGGACATAACAGACATTGTAATTGAAATTTTGGAAGTGATTAGTAAATATATATAGCTTAACAAATGTTTGTTTCCTTAATAATTTCATATAAGCTAGTAAATATGATCATTCCTTTATTGTAGTAATGTCACGACCCAAATATGGACGTGATGGCACTCGTCTTATCCCACGAAGACAAGTCAGCCTAAAACTCAACTATTACAATAAAATGCGGAAACTTTACTATCAACTTACATTATATCCCATAACCTGGTTGTCACGTGTACAAGCCTCTAAAGTATTACAATTGAATCAAAAGAAAATATAAGTCTCATATGATATTGATTGTAGAGTAGAACAAATTCATAAACAGGAGTAAGAAGGTATGTTGAGATGACCAACAACTACCTCACAAATCTCCAGGAAGCCTCGAAAAAGAAGAGAATATATCATAAAGGCCCGGACTAGTAACCTACAAAAAAATTGTAGAAGCAAGGGGTGAGTACAAAACCACACGGTACTCAGCAAGTACACCTCTAAACACAAGCTAAGGGGATGAAATACGGGTACTCCTACCACCCCTAATCGAACCTCCACAACTACAACCTGCATAAAAATCAGCCCAACCTAACAACTCACATTTTACATAGCACGTAACGCAACAACAACACTTAGACAAATTGCATATCCTCCACAACAACACTTTAACAAATTACATATCCTCAACAACAACACTTTAACAAATTACATACTCTCAACAACAACACTTCAACAAATTACATATCCTCAATAACAATACTTCAACAAATTACATATCCTCAACAACACTTCATTAAATTACATATCCTCAATAACAAGCTCAGTATTCAACAATCACAAGTTCCGCAGAAAGGCAATCACAACATCAGCAAAACACAAATATCAAGTTCACTAATGATAAGTATGTGCAATACAATGGAATGCAATGTCAAGTATAATGATGCATGTTTGACCTAATGATAAGTATCTGTCCATGCATCTATCGCGGCGAACGACACGATCCTCGATAATAGTAACCATCGCAGCGCGCGATACATCCCTCGAAATATAGTATCTATCGTGGCGCGCGATACGTCCCTCGAAATGGTACATCCTCTTTAAGTTCTCATTCTATCTCAATGCACATAACACTTGTCACAACCATGTCTTAAAATAACACAAATGACATGTTCACACAAATAAAGAGGATATGACCATTTACATAATATTGCACAATTCACAACAACATCAACAATGATTCAACAAGTCTTTCAAACCATTCTCCATTATCAACACATCATACACAAATAATTATTTACATTGCCTTTTATTACCCTTTGTTTTCATCATTAGAATTAATCAATGTGGACAAGTCAACCTATCACCAAGTCCCATTACTCCTATACATATACCAGAAGGAAATACACACATTTCATACACTTAACAAGAGTTTAGAAATCCACTTGCCTCTAATAGTCGAACTATCACTCCGGGACTTAAGCCTTCCCTTTTTGTTGTACTTCAAACTCAAAGAAATCTATTCACATTAATAATCACAATAAGATTTTGAGACTAAAACACCCACATTACTATAGGTTTAGTCTAGATCCATAAAAACTCACCTAAGTCTATAAACAATCTTCTAAATCTTGATGTCAATTGTCAATTAACATGTCAAACTCTTTTAATTTTCTCCAAATTTCAAGTCTAAGGTTAAGTTCCAATTTCTCCGAATATCACAAATCTAATAATATTCATACAATTTTATTTAACTAGATATTTAACTAGATATATCAATACAACAAAACTAACAAAATACCATCATAGCTATAAAGAAGATCCAATAATTTTTAAACCACGAGCAATAATATTAAACCTATAAATCTACATAATGTCACTTAAAACTTGTCTGAAATTATCCCTCCCAATGATTGGCTAATCACTGCCAATCATTAGCCTCATAATCCTTAGCATATTATTATCTAATCTTAATTATCATAAACTTTATCCAACCCTAGTGACACAAAAACTAGAACCATAATTAATCTATGATGTTTATTAATTCAATCCTGACAATATCACTATATCATTATATAATGGCACAAACTTAAATAATATATCACCCAAAATACCATCTCTTAAATCCAAACACAACAATTAAAAAGGTCACGTTGCAGTGGAGCAATTAATTTGCTCCATTTAAGTGGGAAAAAAAAATCAAATTTGACACTTCTTTCTCATTACATTCAATTAAATATTCTACCATCAATATTCTAACTTCTGCGTGACTTACCTGGAGAAGTGTTTTCGTCCTTAGCAGTTTGTCGCCGCAAGTAAGTTTTTGCTGCTCCTTTTTAATTTATTTTCTAAATAAATTAGGTACTAAAAGTGATAAGCCCTAATAACTTATTTTAATATGAATCAAATAGCATAGGATATTAAATAAATTATCACTTTAGCCCATTAACTATTGATTAAGTCATTTATCTACTATTATCCATCAATTAATTAATTCTAATTAAACGTATATTTAAAATTTCTAAAAATGACCTTTTGGGTCATTACAATATCCACCACTAAAAATCATGTTCGTCCTCGAACTTAAAGGGAGAGAAAGTCAAATATTAGGGGATACCAAGAGCCTAACGTACGACTTTCAGAGTCGTGTTTCTCTCTCCAAGTGAATTCGTACTTAGTACCATTCCATCAATATCAACTATCAAGAATTCAAATTTCGAACCAAAATCTAGAAAATGTTCTAATCAGGAGTGATTACCAAGTCAAAGATTAACCCATGAACTCAATCTGAACCAAAATTAACTAGACCACAACACAATCATAAAGATGACTCTATTGTTACATAACCA
The DNA here is from genome assembly GCA_016801875.1 of Solanum sitiens. Lineage (NCBI taxonomy): Eukaryota > Viridiplantae > Streptophyta > Magnoliopsida > Solanales > Solanaceae > Solanum > Solanum sitiens. The sequence continues at coordinate 1,150,847 of JABWTJ010000287.1, forward strand.
AGATAGAATTCTGAATCAATACGTACTACAACGAGAAGTGAACCTGAACCTGAACCAACCACCATACCCTCGTAATGCACAAACCATCACAAATCTTATCAAGATTTCCTTTTCACAACACAATATTTTTATGAGCTTATGTTATAAGAATCTGATACTTAGACATCAGGTATTCATCAAGGGAAAATCAAACACATCCCATCCAAAGAAAATTAAGATCAAGTAACCACCCAACAAGCGGTACACACCAAGATACAAAACCTGTAATAACAGTGTCTGATAATTGTAACTATTCACGAAAGCTCTTCTATAAGTTCTCATAACTAACGTTGTCTGTAAAACCATGGGTATACTTCAACTATCACAAACCACACCGAATCTATCATAACTGAAATAACCAAGTCTGTTCAAGGATGCTACCCTAGCAAGAGGACAATCATAAGATTGGTACACCCGATCCACCACTAGGAACTCACCCATAGAAGTGAAAACATACACGAACGTAGAAAGTGAATCATGCTCTAAAACATGTCCAGAATGTTGGTCACATAAGGATATACAAAACCAAAATTGATATAACACTTGATACTTCTTTCATAGTAACCATAACAAACATTCTCATTCATCTTACTCTATTTATTTAATTTTTTATACACCCACAATCAACTAGTCTGATCTCTATTACTATCTCACAAATACTCAATTTATCAAACCCCACATACTTCTCATAGTACACCACTAAAGCCAAACTCCTAACACTAACAAATATCATAACTACACCAATCATTTACCTTACTCTCAAATAGTCTCTAGTACCAAAGTCTTCTTAGCAAACACATTATCGCCTCCAAAATTATTGAACTATGACTCTCTTTCTTTTCATTTAAGCATTTCATGATAAATACAAGTCACCCCCAAGACTGATAATACTAATTTTAAATCAAAAAGTACATTACCATCAAAACACAACAATTGAACCACACTCAATTCAACTCCATATAATTCTTCAGATACCAATTTTAACTATCAGTCACACCACATATGCCTCATACCAACACTAAAAAAATTCTTGATCACTCCAATAATTCGATAGCATAAGCTCATAACCTCTACTCACTATCAAATACCTATGTAACACATCATAATAGTCTGTATCTTTCCATAAAAAAAATAGTTTAATTCTCCTCAAATCCTCATTAATCATGTAAAACTGTAGGTCCACACCGTTGAACAATAAGTTATCTATCATAATTTGAACAATTTAGCTCCACATAAGAACACATAATCTTACACACCTCACTATTTTTCACTCAAATCAAAATTCAATCTTCATAAAGATTGTTAATAAATTCCTAATGAGTCTATACCAAATAATTCACATCCTTAGTCATATTAGAACTTATAAATGAAAAATTTATACATCCTTCGACTTCTAACCAAGACTATATAAGAGAGGTCGTATTCTTCACATCTCTTAAATTCTTCCCATAGTGCAAAATTCTAACTATATTGAAATCTTCAACATACCAAACTTCTTGTTCTTTTTTTTACTCGCTTACCAATTTTATTCTTTGACCAACAACCCATTATATTTTTACCTTATTCTCCAAATCAAATCATTACGTGAAATACCATTTAGGTATAACAATCAAAAGTAACAAAATTTACTACTCAAATTATTTTTAAGTCCTTCCAAATGTTTCATACTTAATCTGATCAATCATTTCTTACCCATTACAAATTCATACCTTGACACAACACAGTATCACAAATTGAAACTCACAATGAAAAACTTGAATTTTGAATCTAACTGTGTAATCCAATCCTTTTATCTATTGACATTAGCTCATACATTGAAGATATTTACAAATTCTCACATCTTAGCTTATTATTGATCGTCTCTCCATCCTTGTCATATCTTTCGCTAAAAATCCTACCATACTCATTATCAAACTCAAAACCACAAATGAACTAATTATCATACGCGAGCTTAACGTTCTTACACTTTTATTTTCAAGTTTATCCAATAGTTTTTTTTAAATAATCTGATGATCTTGTGACACTATATATTACCATAACCTGAGCAAACCGGATGAAATCGTGTATCTCTGAACTCAATTATCCATTCTCTCTGACATCTATAGCCCTTACAATCTGAGTAAATATCCTTGTTCTCGTCTCCTTCCGAAGGTTGAACTACATCCCACTAATTCATTCCATTATGACACTAGCTCCTTTCAATTCTATTCGAGTGACATCCTAACTCCTCATAAAAATTACCATACAACCATGTTACTCGCAAAATAGTAGTAAATCATAACTCAGACATTCTAAAGTCACCATTATCATACAAAAGTGTTTTAACCAACAAAACTTATCATATAGTTGCATCGTAATCACAATCCATCACAAACTCTGATTATCACTATCCAGTAAGCCCTTGTCATCACCACAAAGTCAATCTTGTTATCACATGACATCTCAAACCAAACTATATCAATCAAATTCACATGACTAACTTAAATACACATTTTCTTACTAAAACTTTCAATTGCCTTCACCCAAGTATACTCGTTGGGATTTCCTTTACGTATAAGTTTGTCATTTCAATATTAATCCACTCAATTGGAGCTTATGATAAAATGTGTATTTAGAATCTTAAGGATACACTTTATAACCTACACACACATTAATATCATACCAAAGATCCACCACTAAAAGTTTCCTTATAAATAATGCTTAACTCATTCGTGTGTATTATAAAGCTAGTTGGTTTCTCAAATGTGTATACAACATTGAATCTCATTATACGAGCATCTGATACAAATGATAACTCTTTATGTATTTAGTAATCACATTTGACATCACCGTATTCGTTTTCATATACCACTAGTATCACGTTATAAATTTTTTATTAAATTCACCACTAGAACACATCGTATCTAACGAGAAGATCATATCCAAATAAGTCACACACTTTTATCCATCAAATAATTGTAAAATATTATCATATCAGTTTTGTATCTAGCGCAAGCTATATGTATTCTTTCGTAGGTCAGGTTAACACCAAAAGTAACACACTCCATAAATCTAACCAGGTAAGCATTGATACTATTGTAGTAGAATTCTAACCTTAATTGGTGCATCATTATTCTCATTATTTCCGAAGCAACCCATTCATGTCATTATAACTTTACTAATTGTAGTTTCCAAAGTTACATGTCATTATCTAGTCATCCTTTTAATCATTCCACTTTAAATTGTAAAACCACTCTAATTATCGTATATACCATACAAGTACTATTCATTTTACTAGCTTACACAACTCCTTCAAATTTTGAACATTCTAAATCTAACCACACAACATTTCAACAAGTATATTACTTTCACCTTAATATCGGATCTAACATTGAAGCAATACACAACACACACGAACTACTCATATGAGGAATCACGCACGAGTCATTACTATAAGTGAAAGTGAATGGATTGAAGAGATAAGAATTCAAACTGGACCAAGTACGCACGATAGAAATCAAAGAAGTGAATTTTATTTCCTAAAGTCATTATAGCCTCTCGAACATAAGTACAGACGTCTCCGTACCAATCCTCAAGACTCTACTTAGACTCGACTTGTATACACGTGAGACCTTCGAACCTGCCTCTGATACCATTTTGTCACGACCCAAATATGGACGTAATGGCACTCGTCTTATCCCACGAAGACAAGTCAGCCTAAAACTCAACTATTACAATAAAATGCGGAAAATTTACTATCAACTTACATTATATTTCATAACCTGGTTGTCACGTGTACAAATCTCTAAAGTATTACAATTGAATCAGAAGAAAATATAAGTCTCATATGATATTGATTGTAGAGTAGAACAAAATCATAAACAAGAGTAAGAAGGTATGTTGAGATGACCAACAACTACCTCACAAATCTCCAGGAAGCCTCAGAAAAGAAGAGAATATATCATAAAGGTCCGGTCTAGTAACCTACAAAAAAATTGTAGAAGCAAGGGGTGAGTACCAAACCACACGGTACTCAGCAAGTAAACCTCTAAACACAAGCTAAGGAGATAAAATACGGGTACACCTACCACCCCTAACCGAACCTCCACGACTACAACCTGCATAAAAATCAGTCCAACCTAACAACTCAAAGTTTATATAGCACGTAATGCAACAACAACACTTAGACAAATTGCATACCCTCCACAACAACAGTTTACCAAATTACATATCCTCAACAACAACACTTTAACAAATTACATACTCTCAACAACAACACTTCAACAAATTACATATCCTCAATAACAACACTTCAACAAATTACATATCCTCAATAACAAGCTCAGTATTCAACAATCACAAGTTCCGCAGAAAGGCAATCACAAGTTCAGCAAAACACAATATCAAGTTCACTAATGATAAGTATGTGCAATACAATGGAATGCAATTTCAAGTATAATGATGCATGTCTGACCTAGTGATACACAGCCGCTGTCTCTTTGTCCGGGACCCATGGGGGACATTTCTGTCCATGCATCTGTCGCAGCGCATGAGACGACCCTCGATAATAGTAACCATCGTGGCGCGCGATACGTCCCTTGAAATATAGTATCCATCGCGGCGCGCGATATGTACCTCGAAATGGTACATCCTCTTTAAGTTCTCATTCTATCTCAATGCACATAACACTTGTCACAAACATGTCTTAAAATAATACAAATGACATGTTCACACAAATAAAGAGGATATGACCATTTACATAACATTGCACAATTCACAACAACATCAACAATGATTCAACAAGTCTTTCAAACCATTCTCCATTATCAACACATCACACACAAACAATTATTCACATTGCCTTTTATTACCCTTTGTTTTCATAATTAGAATTAATCAATGTGGACAAGCCAACCCATCACCAAGTCCCATTACTCCTACACATATACCAGAAGGAAATACACACATTTCATACACTTAATAAGAGTTTAAAAATCCACTTGCCTCTAATAGTCGAACAATCACTCCGGGACTTAAGCCTTCCCTTTTTGTTGTACTTCAAACTCAAAGAAATCTATTCACATTAATAATCACAATAAGATTTTGAGACTAAAACACCCACATTAATAGGTTTAGTCTAGATCCATAAAAACTCACCTAAGTCTATAATCAATCTTCTAAATCTTGATGTCAATTGTCAATTAACATGTCAAACTCTTTTAATTTTCTCCAAATTTCAAGTCTAAGGTTAAGTTCCAATTTCTCCGAATATCACAAATCTAATAATATTCATACAATTTTATTTAACTAGATATTTAACTAGATATATCAATACAACAAAACTAACAAAATACAATCATAGCTATAAAGAAGATCCAACAATTTTTAAACCACGAGCAATAATATTAAACCTATAAATCTACATAATGTCACTTAAAACTTGTCTGAAATTATCCCTCCCAATGATTGGCTAATCACTGCCAATCGTTAGCCTCATAATCCTTAGCATATTATTATCTAATCGTTAATTACCATAAACTTTATCCAACCCTAGTGACACAAAAACCAGAACCATAATTAATCTATGATGTTTATTAATTCAATCCTGACAACATCACTATATCATTATATAATGGCATAAACTTAAATAATATACCACCTAAAATACCATCTCTTAAATCCAAAAACAACAATTAAAAAGGTCACGTTGCAGTGTAGCAATTAATTTGTTCCATTTACGTGGGGAAAAAAAATCAAATTTGACACTTCTTTCCCATTACATTCAATTAAATATCCTACCATAAATATTCTAACTTCTGCGTGACTTACCTGGAGAAGTGTTTCCGTCCTTAGCAGTTTGTCGCCGCAAGGAAGTTTTCTGCTCCTTTTTAATTTATTTTCTAAATAAATTAGGTACTAAAAGTGATAAGCCCTAATAACTTATTTTAATATGAATCAAATAGCATTTCATATTAAATAAATTATCACTTTAGCCCATTAACTATTGATTAAGTCATTTATCTACTATTACCCGTCAATTAATTAAGGGAAAAATACTCGGATAAGCAAACTTATACTATTTAATTACTCATCATAGCTATAGTTTGCTATAATTACCACTCGCGACTAACATTATACATTAATTACGTGGACTGACTTCGAGTTTGTATAATTAGACATGTTTGTATATGTATAATTCGCCAGGATATACAAATAAATATGTATAATATACAATTTTTAGCGTATATACATATACAATTCACCTCTCTCCCACTCTCTGCCCTCTCTCGCTCGCGTCTCTCTTCCCTCTCTCAATCTCGCTCGCCTCTCTCCTGCCTCTCCCAATCTCTCTTGCGATTTATACAAATGTATATGTATAATATACAGTTATATACAATTATATACATATAAAATTAACCTCTCTCCCACTCTCTGCCCTCTCTCGCTTGCCTCTCTCGATCTCGCTCGCCTCTCCTATCCTCTCTCTCCCAGTCTCGCTCGCCTCTCTTCTCCCTCTCCCAATCTCTCTTGCCATATATACAATTACATATGTATAATATACAATTATCTAACTAATATACATATACAATTCACCTTTCTCAAACTCTTTTCCCCTCTCTCTCTTCTCTCTTCTCTCTCTCCCAGTCTCGTTCGCCTCTCTCCTCGAAATAACATGTAGCTACAACTTGTAATTATCAAACTATAGCTATGGAGAGTAATTAATTATTTTTAAGTGGCTATGTGTGAAAGTTTCCCATTAATTAATTCTAATTAAACGTATATTTAAAATTTCTAAAAATGACCTTTTGGGTCATTACAAGTAATATTCAAGATACTATAATATTGCTATCACAGTACAAATTCTAGATACTATAATATTGGAAAATAAATAGGTCAACTAACATATCAAATGTTGAAATTCTCCATTTTAGATGCTTTTAAAAATCTATATATAGCTAAATTGAATATTTTTAAAATATAAAAAATTATTTGCATTGCTCTTACCACATTTTTCCCAAGGTTCTTGTATCTATAGAAAAATGGCTCAGCATTGCAGCTTGTCCACCATCTTATTGCTTGCATTTATCTATATCATGCATAACCACATGATAATTACTATATCAGCATGTCACCTTCTTCAGACTTCTAGTTTCTCAGCGCCCGCTACTACTAGTTTTTCAATGCCCACTACCCTAAGTTTTTCAACACGCACTATCCCCAGTTTTTCAACGCCTTCTATCCCAAGTTTCTCTAATTCCCCAAGTTTTTCAAAGCCTGAAACCCCTAATTTTTTAAAACCTGAAACACCTAGTGTTTCAAAGCCTGAAACTCCTAGTTTCTCAAAGCCTGAAACTTCTAGTTTCTCAAAACCTGAAACCCCTAGTTTCTCAATTCCTGCTACCCCAGTTTATCCAATTCCCCTAGTCTTTCAAATCTTGAGACCCCTAGTTTTTCAAAATCTGAAACACCTAATTTTTCAAAACCTGAAACAGCTAGTTTCTCAATGCCCGAAACTCCTAGTTTCTCAAAACCCAAAACCTTTAGTTTCTCAAAACCTGAGACCCCTACTTTTTCAAAGCCCAATACCCCTAGTTTCCCAAAACCCAAGACTCCTAGATTCTAAAAGCCCGAGACCCTAGTTCTCCAAAGCTTGACACTCCTACTCTTTCAAATCTTGAGACTCCAAGTTTCTCCGAGCCCGAGACCCCTAGTTCTCCAAAGCTCGAGACTCCTACTTTTTCAAAGCCTGAGAATCCTACTTTCTCAAAGCCCGAGACTCCAAGTTTCTCCAAGCCCGAGACCCCTGGTTCACCAAAGGCTTAGAACCTACCTTCTCAAAGCCAGAGACCCCTAGTGTTTCAAAGCCCGAGACCTATGGTTCACCAAAGGCCAAGACCCCCACCTTCTCAATCCTGAAATCTCAAGTTTCTCAAAGCCCGAGACCCCTACTTCTCCAAAACACGAGATTCCTAATTTTCAAAGCCTGAAATCCTAGTTTCCCAAAGCCAGAGACCCTTATTTTTCCAAAGCTTGATGTACCGTGGTTACACGGTACTTTCAATGCTTTTACCTTAAGTTTAGTGTGTGTCTAAACCCTTTTTGTATTGGTTTAATGTAGTTTTCTCTTTGTTTGCAGGAAATCTGACCAAAAGGAGAACGTGGGAGTATTGTGCTGAAAATTACAGAAGTGACGACCTACGGGACATTGACGGTCCGTAGGTGGCCACCGTCGTACTAAGAGAAAAGCTTCTAAATGAAGTTGGGGAATTCTAACTAAGTGTGGGGCTACGGAGGCTCTCGACGGACCATCATAGCCACGACGGACCATCCTGACATCCGTCAAGGTTAACAGAAAGTAGCCCCAGTACCCATCGTCGAAAGATTCTAAGTATGGAGGAACGAAAGCCATCGATGGACCGTCATAGCAACGACAAAGCGTCCTGCATGTCTGTCGATAGTAATAGAAAGTGGGTGAAGAAAGCAGCAGAAAAAGAAGTTAAGTATGGCACGACGAAGGGCCTCGATGGTCCGTCGTGACTTTGATAGTCCGTCGCTCCAGTCGTCGACTCAGACGCATTTTTGGGCAGATTTTCCTTAAATAGATTTCCCTCTTTTGTTAGGATTCTAGTATTATAAATACTTGTAAAAACCTCGTTTTTGGGGTTAGACTCTTGGATATTTTTTAGTTTTATTGTTCTAAGTGTTGAATTTTAGGATTTTGGGAAATTACTTTATTTTCCGAAATAGTTTGTTGCAAGTTTTTTATTAATCCAAGTAATTTTCTGGATTTTCTTCAATCTCATCAAAGTAAGTGCATGAATTCTTATCTAATTAATATTAATTATGTGGTTATTAACATGGGTAACTAAACTCCATAACTAGGGTTGTGGGAACCATGGGTAAATAACAAGGTAAAACCTAGCTAAAATAATAATTCTCGAATAGTGTCTTGAGTGTATTGATAATTCTTTCGTTTAGAAGTCTTTTTAAGGAGTGCACACGTTAGAACTCGTTTTATTGCTACTTGCCGGACCAAGAATGTAGATAATGAGAAAAGAATTATCAACATAGATTTAGTATACACTATCTAATAGGCTTGTATCGATTGGTGCGAAGTAACAACTGAGCCAAACATCGATTATGATGCTTAATATGAGATAAAGGTAAGGTTTAGTAAAGCATACACACGTATCCAGACCAAGGTGCGGAGTGAAATTTCCTAATTGCCGGACCAAGGAATTAGGGATACATAACTTACCACTTTGCATGCAAGATATTAGGAAAGGATTGTTATAGCTAGAATTACCGAGTTATGAACCTATGGGGAACACTTAATCCCTAGTTACTTTCATTACTTGATAAAAATCAAATCTTTGAACTTGTCACTTATTTAATTAGAAATAGCTAATTACATTTGTTATTTAAAACCCTTTTTTTGTTATTTGTTTTTGGAAAGGACTTGACTAAATAGAAGTAATAGTAGGTTAAAGTTAAGTCTAAATTATTTTCCTCGTGGGATCGACCCCAACCTCATAGTTGGGTTATTTACTTGATACGATCGCTTATACTTCTTTTGGAGAAGTAAATTTGAGCGTATCAAATTTTGGCGCCGCTGCCGGGGAAAGTGGCTTTTAGATTAACTTTAAACTTATTACCGAAGTTTAGTCAACATTTCCCTAATTTTACTTTTTCTCTTTGTTTTTGTCTCTTGCAGATATAACTTTTGTATATGTCAAGTACGCGGAGTAGAGGAGAACCCATACTCGCATCCGACCCTAAACTGGAGCGTACACTGCGCAGAATGAACCGAAATCTGGGTATTCTCGATGATGGTCACAACCTGGAAAATTCCACCACTAGTTGATTCTCATGCTCAATTATTACCTGAAAATCGTGGGGAAGGTGAAATACGGAGGCAACCTCCCGCTCCACGCCCTAAAGAGTATTATAGGGGATATGATAACATTACTGACTTTGACGGGCCACTTGTCTTGCCTCCCCTACCACATGGCCATACTTTCGTGGTAACTAGTAGTATGATGCAAATGCTCACAGCTAGAGGTTTGTTTTCGGGGTTACCTTCTGAGGATCCACATGCTCACATCGCCAAAGTGAGGTCGGTGTGTAAGAGTTGTGTAGGGAGGCCTGATTTGAATATGGACGTAATTGGGTTGAGAGTGTTTCCTCTCTCACTGACGAGAGAGGCTGCTATATGGTTTATAGAACTCCCCTATAACTCAATCTACACTTGAAATCAATTGAGGGATGTGTTCTTAGCACGTTACTACCCGGTGTCTAAGAAGCTAAACCACAAAGATAGAGTGAACAACTTTGTGGCACTACCGGGAGAATCAGTCAGTAGTTCTTGAGACAGATTCACTTCGTTCTTGAGAAGTGTCCCCAATCACTGCATCGATGATGAGTCACTGAAAGAGTACTTCTATCGGGGACAAGATGATAATAATAAAGCAGTATTGGATACGTTAGCAGGTGGTTCTTATGGGGAGTGTCCTTATACTGAGATTGCTGAGAAGTTAGAGAAAATCTCCTGAAATAATAAAGCTTGGAGCACTAGGAAGTCAGATACTAGGAGAAACACTTTTGCAGTGCAATCCGCACACAACCCAGCCACAGATGAGATTCTTGAGGAAATGGCTCAAATGAGAACTGAGCTTGGGTTGGTGTTGAAACATGTCACTGGGGTGCAGAAAAAGTAAATGCAGTGAAATACTTGTCTAAACCACCGCCGCCGACTGATGAGTATTACTATGAGGATGTTGTTTTGAAGTAAGGACACTAGTTGCAATACCGGAAAATTGGTACCTTGGTGAGAGAACAAAGAGGATAGGTGTCGGAGTGTGGTGAGTCTGTGTCATGGTCTGATCCGCATGAGCGATCCTAATAGTGATAGCATGCATAAATCAATTTGAAAATAATCGGGATAGTCAGATGATTGCAAAAAGCTAAAATAAGGATACTCTTGTACAAAGATTTTGTGGTGAGTCATAGTGCGTCGCTTGAGGACAAACAACGAATTTAAGTTGAGGGTGTTTATGTACCGTGGTTACACGGTAATTTCAATGCTTTTTCCTTAAGTTTAGTGCGTGTCTAAAGCCTTTTTGTATTGGTTTAATGTAGTTTTCTCTTTGTTTGCAGAAAATCTGTCCAAAAGGAGAACGTGGGAGTATTGTGCTGAAAATTGCAGAAGTGACGACCTACGGAGACATCGACGGTCCGTAGGTGGCCACCGTCGTACGAAGAGAAAAGCTGCTAAATGAAGTTGGGGAATTCTGACTAAGTGTGGAGCTACGGAGGCTCTCGACGGACCGTCATAGCCACGACGGACCGTCCTGCACATCCGTCAAGGTTAATAGAAAGTAGCCCCAGTACCCATCTTCGAAAGATTCTAAGTATGGAGGAACGGAAGCCATCAACGGACCGTCATAGCCACGACGGACCGTCCTGCATGTCCGTTGATGGTAACAGAAAGTGGGTGAAGAAAGCAGCATAAAAAGAAGTTAAGTATGGCACGACAGAGGGCCTCGATGGTCCGTCGTGACTTTGACGGTCTGTCGCTCTAGTCGTCGACTCAGACGCGTTTTTGGGAAGATTTTCCTTAAATAGATTTCCCTCATTTGTTAGGATTCTAGTATTATAAATACTTGTAAAAACCTCATTTTTGGGGTTAGACTCTTGGTTTTATTTTAGTGTTATTGTTCTAAGTGTTGAATTTTGGGATTTTGAGAAACTACTTTATTTTCCGGAATCGTTTATTGCACATTTTTTATTAATCCAAGTAATTTTCTGGATTTTCTTCAATCTCATCAAAGTAAGTGCATGAATTCTTATCTAATTAATATTAATTGTGTGGTTATTAACATGGGTAACTAAACTCCATAACTAGGGTTGTGGGAACCATGGGTAAATAACAAGGTAAAACCTAGCTAAAATAACAATTCTCGAATAGTGTCTTACGTGTATTGATAATTCTTTCGTTTAGAAGTCTTTTTAACGAGTGCACACGTTAGAACTCGTCTTATTGCTACTTGCCGGACCAAGGAGGTAGATAATGGGAAAAGAATTATCAACATAGATTTAGTATACACTATCTAATAGGCTTGTGTCGATTGGTGTGAAGTAACAACTGAGACAAACATCGATTATGATGCTTAATATGAGGTAAAGGTAAGGTTTAGTAAAGCATACACACGTAGCCGGACCAAGGTGCGGAGTGAAATTTCCTAGTTGCCGGACCAAGGAATTAGGGATACATAACTTACCACTTTGCATGCAAGATATTAGGAAAGGATTGTTATAGCTAGAATTACCGAGTTATGAACCTATGGGGAACACTTAATCCCTAGTTACTTTCATTACTTGATAAAAATCAAATCTTTGAACTTGTCACTTATTTACTTAGAAATAGCTAATTACATTTATTTTTTAAAAACCCCTTTTTTTTATTTATTTTCGGAAAGGACTTGACTAAATAGAAGTCATAGTAGGTTAAAGTTAAGTCTAAATCATTTTCCTCGTGGGATCAACCCCAACCTCATAGTTGGGTTCTTTACTTGATACGATCGCTTATACTTCTTTTCGAGAAGTAAATTTGAGCGTATCAAAGCTCGAGACCCCTAGTTTCTCAAAAGTTTCTCAAAGCCTCAGACTCCTACTTTCTCAAATTTTGAGACACCTAGTTCTCCAAATCCAGAGACACCTACTTTCTCAAAGAGTGAGACTCCTACTTTCTCAAAGCCTGAGATTCCTAGTTCCCTTTGGGACCCCTACTTTCAAAAAGCTTGATACTCCACTACTTTCTCAAAATCCGAGATCCCTAGTTTTTCAAAGACTGAGACCCCAAAGTCTCCAAATTTTGAGACTCCTAGTTTTTCAAAACCTAAGAATCCTAGTTACTCAAAACCTGAGACCTCTACTTTCTTAAAGCCCGAGACCACAAGTTCCCCAAAGTCTGAGACCCCAAGTTCTCCAAAGCATGAGACTCCTAGTTTCTCAAAGCCCGAGACCCCAACTTCTTCAAAGCCCGTGATGCCAAGTTTATCGAAGCCTAAGACTCATAGTTCTCCAAAGCTTGAGAGACCAAGTTCCTCAAAGCCTGAGACTCTTACTTTCTTAAGGCCAGAGACTCCAAGTTCCCCCAAGCCCGAGACCCCAAGTTTTCCAAAGTCAGAGATTCCAAGTTCCCCCAAACCTGATACCCCAAATTCTCCAAATCCCGAGACTTCTACTTTCTCAAAGCACGAGCCGCCAAGTTCCTCAAAGTCAGAGTCTCCAAGTCTCGAGACTCCTACTCTCTCAAAGCTCGAGATCCCAAGCTCTTCAAAGACTGAAACTCCAAGTTTCTCAAAGCTCGAGACTCCAAGGTTCTTAAAGCCTGAGACGCCAAGTTCCCCAAAGTTTGATATCCCAAGTTCTCCAAAACCCAAGACTCCTACTATGTCAAAGTCGGAGACCCCAAGTTCTCAAAAATCTGAGACACAAAGTCCCCCAAAATCTGAGACGCCAAGTTCACCAAAGTCCGAGACGCCAAGCTCGCCAAAGTCCGAGACTCCAAGTTATCCAAAGCCCGAGATCCAAAGTCTCCAAAGCCCGAGACGCCAAGTTATCCAAAGCGTGAGACTCCAAGTTCACCAAAGTTCGAGTCTCCAAGTTCTCCAAAGTCCGACACTCCTAGATTCTCAAAGCCAGAGATAACTAATTTTTCAAAGCCCGACACCTCTAATTTTTCAAATACAGAGATTCCAGAAGTCCCAAAACTCGAGATTCCTAGTGTCTCTAAGCTGAATTTCCAAGTTTGCCAAAGCGTGAGCTACCAACTACCCCAAAACATGACATCCCAACTTTTACAAAGCCCTAATTACCAATTGTTTTACATCTTGAGATTCCAAATGTGATAAAGACAGAAATTCCAAAACTTTCTAAACCAACATTGTTAACTTCTCCGTGAGTGACTATGATATTATATATGTGGCATGACTTGTGCCGTCTAACGAGCGGATGAGAATGGGTTAGATGCAAATGGATAAAATATTCGACTTGTTGGTGTTTTATGTAAATAAAAATGGGTTGAATGATGAATTATTTTAGTATATATCCACATATTATCTACTCAAAAATTGTACAAAACTGAAATTTGCTATCAAATAAAGTAAAACACTTTCTTTTCCTTTTTTTTATAAGCCAACTTACATTGTTTTAACTCTGTTAGATGTTTTTTTTTCTTAGTCAACATATCTAGAAGATATAGTTTCTAACTTTTGGTGCCAAGTTTTTGGATGCTAAAATTAGAGATTTTTTAATTAAATTAGAAAATAGTAACATCATACATAGTCCTATATTCGATATTCAGTTACTTTGAAACAAAATAATATGTGCATAGTAAAAACAATCAGAGGAATTTTGAATATATATATATATATATATATATATATATATATATATATATATATATATATATATATATAATGTCTTTATTAAGCTTTATTCATAATTCTTAACTAATAATGTGGTAATTCCTCTATTATTGTAGAGAATGACTACACCAAATCAATGCAACTTATAATAATTAAGTGGTTCAATTAAGTAAAATATTTGTTTTCTTTATTTCAAATTGTTTGTCTAGTTTTAACAAATTTTGCAATTTTATCTTTTGCTTTAAACAGATATTTCCTCTCTATTTCTCCAAACATATATTTTTGCATATGCATAGTTTAATATGTACAAGTACGTATGGGTACATGATTTTTTTGGGGCATGTGTATGTATAGTTCTTTCTTATGTTGCTTCGACATTGTTAAACATAATGTTGATATGTTGCTCTCTGTATAGTACTGTATGTATAAAATAAAATATTTTTAGTACATGAAGTAACTCAACTTATAATTTCCGTGCTCTAATTAACTCATTAACCACTCAGGCCAACTGCTACGTTTCTTTTTCCTAATATTATTACTAGAGAATTTGGTCGCGCTTGGCGCGGTCGTTGAAATACATGTTAAAAAAATTACTTTTAAATTAATTATTTACGTTCTCTGTATGCCTAAACATAATATTATCGCTTTATTGTTTTTTAATTATATAATAATTATGAAGATCATTTTGAGATGAAGATTGAAATAAAACTTAACAAATTTAACATTTATAATCTATTACAACTGTGTACCTTTTTTCTTGAGTATCTAAAATTATGTTGTGAAGTAACTGAAAATGCTAATGAAACACATCTACATGTCTTATTATTCTTTGTCATATTCATATAATAAAACTCCTTTAAATATTTAATTTTTCAACCGTTCTTGTTCTTTTTTCAAATATACAATTTAGATTTTTTATGTTTTTTGCATAAATCACATCAATTGATATTTTAGATTTTTTAGTTGCAATTATATCAAAAGAGAAATATTATGTTGCACTCGTTAAATATGATTTTTTAGAAAGTAATTAAATGTTACGCTACTGATTAATAAGTCTCGATATATTCAACTTCGAATGAGAACATGATTTTTGTATTACTCGCTTAATATATATATATATATATATATATATATATATATATATATATATGTAACGACCCGCTAGGTCGTTTTGAAAACTAGGACTAGTTTGACTTCTTTTGAAAATTTAAGGGGGTATTTTTAAACTATTCGAAACTAAGAATATCTAGTTGATGAAAATTTTATTGAATAACTAATTTAATTAATTTGAGTTAGTGGATTAACCACTTTTTATACTTAATTATTAAATTGAGTTAGTGACTTAACCACTTTTAATACTTTAAATTAAGATAAATGAGGGATTAGCATAACCCCATTTACATATTCTTGCAAAAAAAAAAAAAACGTGTAGGGGAAAAGAAATCGTCAACTTCAGGTGAACAACTGATTCTCAAACTTTTCAATTCTTCATTTGAGTATATTGTCAAAGTGAATTAAAGTGTTATTTTAAATTATTTGTTGGTGTGTGTATGAGAAAATAAATTATTTTTGGATCTATTCAGATCCTTTGTAAAGGAACGGAAAGGAATTCTTTTTATTTATGTGAAACTTTATCAACCTAAGGAGGGGAGCATTGAATGCCCACTAATGATGCTCATTATGAAAGTGGCAGATGACATGCCCAATTATTTAGAAATTTAGAAATTGGACCGAATAAAATTAAAGAAAAAAAAAAGAATGAAGGATCTCACATTTAAAGTGCATTTTCTGGTTTGTTAACTAGTGAAAATGGGTCTTAATTTATTTATTTACAGAATTTAGTCACTAGTATTAGTATGTTATCATTAGAGAATTAAGTTTTTGATTTCATTGGATTATATAAATCTTCATATTGACGATGGAGGATATTATTAATAGTAGGTATTGCTGGAAAATTTTTGGGTTTTACAACTTGTTAATTTAATTTATTCCTAATGACTAGCAGGTAAATTAAGTGAGTTACCGTAAGTATTTGAGGGTGTTGAATTAGAGTAGTGGGAGAAACTTATTGTTTATCTTTCCGTGGTTGAAATTGGCTTATTAATATAAAACTTTAAATGGCCATAGTTATGCAGTACATGGATTGTCTATCTATTAATATTATCCTTAGAGGGTAGGAAAAAAGGTTGATTGGAAAAGTTGTAGGAAATCATTTAAGGATCATATTAAGGTGTAATAATTTGAATGTCTACAAAAAAAAAAAATTGCTTACTTACGAATATTGCATAATTGGTAGTTTGGGAACATTCCAAAACTTTGCAAAAAGAGAAGGAACTATCTTGAAGATTCGTGACACGAATTCGGCACTTGAGGTATGTTAAGACTTTTTAGACTTGTTGAAGGACGTTTTCCCAATTAAAAATAAAAATAAAGTGAAATAGACAATGGGTAAGGGAGAAAGATGGGGATCTCGTATCAATGGTGTGACGGGCATTGGTACGAGTACCGGTGTTAGAAAAGAGAAAGTTACTACTATAGAATGTGGATTGTAATTTGAGAATGCCAAAGCATATGGGCATTAGCTGATATATTTTTGACTTGAAATCCTTGTGTGATTGTGTTTTTCCTTATTACACCCGTATAGTTGTGATTGTTGAGGTGATTATGTATTATGTTGATACTGGATTGATTGAGGTGCATCATTATCCCCTTATTTGAAATAATATTGTGTACATGCATTGACATGAGATTGAGTATAAGTTGGGCACGTGGAGATCGTCCGTGCTTGGGGATGGTGAGATGTTAAGATTGTAATTTGGGCACGTGGAGACCGTCCGTGCGGAAATTGTTGATTTATGATTGTGCGTTGAGATCATCCGCACAGACACGTGGAGATCGTCCGTGTCGGTATATGGACCTCGCGAGTCCCCCATGGGTAATGAACTCTCGATGTATTTCCGAGGAGTATCATGTATATACGGTTGAGAGAGTACTGGATATTCTGAGACATGTCATTTCATGGTATCATATTGCATTGCATTTCATCACATCCTTCATTCTCGATGATTATGTGTTTTATTTGATGGTTGGAATTTTACTTAATGTTTGATTACCTTTATTTGATGAAACTTGACTGGTTATAGACTTGTATAATTGAAGAATAAATTTTTCTTATATAAACTCCCGTCACTACTTCTTCGTTGTCGGTCAATGAGATATACTGGGTACACGTGGTTTCGTACTTATACTACACTTGTTGCACTCTTTGTGGTGCAGATTCGATTCCGAGTAGGGGCACATCTCGTGGAGCAAATTGAGTCCGAGCTTGGAGTGTCTTGGAGTTGTGGTGAGCTGCTTGGCTGTTCCGTGGCCCACACCTCCCTCTATCTTTTATTTATTCTGTTATTTAGTATTCAGACAGGATATCCCTTATGTTAGATTTGTCATTTTAGTTTCCGACTTGCATCGTATTTTAGAAGCTCTTGTACTTAAGACACCAATTCTTGGGGTGGTATTTTCTTCTTCCGCATTTCGTACTTGTAAGAAAATTCAATGTTGGAGATTCTTGCTAAGTGTTTGTCTTTTTACTCATTTGTTGGTTAAGTTTGATAAATATGTTGGGTTGGCTTACCTATTGGTTGGGAATATAGGTGCCATCACGACTTGAAAAATTTGGGTCGTGACAAATTTGGTATCAGAGCCCTAGGTTCATCGGTCTCACGAGTACAAGAGCAATGTCTAGTAGAGTCTTGCGGATCGGTATGAAGACGTCCATACCTATCTTCGAGAGGCTATAGGACATTTAGGAAATATTCTTTTCTTTCATTCACTATCGTGCACTTGACCTTGTAAAAAATTCAAATCTTGATATCTCATTCTCTCTCAGATGGCGAGGAATCGTAAATCTGCAAGTGGTGGTCAGGATCCTATTCCTGCTCCTGTTTCTGGGAACACTATCCGAGGTAGAGGCAGGGGACGAGCTCGAGGTCGAGGTAGGGGCCGTATTTCAGCACCTGTGGAAGGTCAAGTACCAATAGCTACCCAGGGTCGTGATAGGATCGTACCTCCTGATGCAGAGGCTATTCAGGGGGATGTGCAAGATCATGTCGACGGAGATGGGCCAGCTCAGGCTCCACCCAGTACTATTGTCACCCCAGTGCTTCAAGATACCTTGGCTCGTATGTTAGGAATCCTAGAGGGGATGGCTCAGGCAGGAGCTTTGCATGTCACTTCTGATGGCTCACAGACCCGTGTTGGAGGTCAAACTCCAGATCCGATAGTTGCTCCAGATTCTCAGACTCCCAGGACTCAACCAGCTACTGCTGTAGCTCCTCGTTTGGATAGTATGGAGTTTCCAGATATGACATCACATTTGGTGAATAGGCCTTCTATGACTATTGATGAGCAAAAGATGTTTGGGAGGTTCAGACTAATGAATCCTCCTACTTATACTGGTGACTTAGCTGAGGATGCATATGAATTTATAGTGAGTTGTCATGAGAGGTTGCATAATCTTGGATTGGTGGAGTCTCATGGAGTTGACTATACAGCTTTTCAGATGACTGGCTCTGCCAAACAGTGGTGGAGAGATTATATTAGTAGTAGGCCAGCAGGATCCTGTCCACTATCCTGGACTCAGTTTACTCAGGTATTTCTATCCAAATTTGTTCCACGCAGTGAGAGGGAGCGCAAGAGGGCCGAGTTTGAGGGTTTGCAACAAGGTGGTATGTCAGTTGCAGAGTATGAGGGTAAATTTCATGCCTTGGCTAGGCATGCTTCG
Organism: Solanum sitiens; assembly: GCA_016801875.1. Classification (NCBI taxonomy): domain Eukaryota; kingdom Viridiplantae; phylum Streptophyta; class Magnoliopsida; order Solanales; family Solanaceae; genus Solanum; species Solanum sitiens. The sequence goes on from JABWTJ010000287.1 coordinate 1,170,077, forward strand.
ATGATACTTCCCACAGAGGCTGAGAGAGTGAGAAGGTTTGTTAAGGGGTTGATTATTCCAATTCGTCTAGGAGTTTCTCAAGTTGCTGCTTCTGGTGTTCCATTCCAAAAAGTGGTAAATGCTGCTAAGGAGTTGGAGATGATTCGGCGTGAGGGATTTGAGCAGCGAGAGGGCAAGAGGACTCGTTATTCAGGTGATTATGGTGGTGCTCCGCCTAGGAGTCGGGGTTACTTGGGCAGAGGTTATCACCCTCAGTCCAGCAGACCCATTCATGCTGCTATACCAGCGTCTGAGGCTGGTTACGCTGGGCATAGCTCTTCGAGCTCATTGCATACTTCACAGAGTTCATCTTCGAGACCTATAGTTCGTGGAGGGCATTCTGGTCATTCAGGTCCCTCTCATCAGCCTGCGTCTCGTAGAGGCTATTTTGAGTGTGGTGATATGGGACACTATGTGAGAGACTGCCCTAGGACTAGACGTGGTGGCTTACATCAGGGTTCTCAAGCTTCGACTTTCAGGGCTGCACAACCTCCAGCTAGGGGTGGTGCACAGAGTGGTAGAGGTGGCTCTTACTCAGGTAGAGGTGGTTCTTCTTCTGGTCGAGGTGGTGGTCGTGGAGATTCACAATCTGAGGGAGGTCGTTCTCATTGTTATGCCTTTCCGGGTAGGCCAGAGGCTGAGGCTTCAGATGCTGTTATCACAGGTATTATTCTGATTTGTCATCGACCAGCTACTGTATTATTTGATCCAGGCTCTACTTATTCTTATGTGTCCACATATTTTGCTCCTAGTTTGGATATATTATATGAGTCCCTTGATTTGCCGGTACATGTTTCTACTCCTGTCGGGGATTCTGTTGTTGTAGATCGGGTGTATCGTTTATGTGTTGTTACCTTGATGGGGTATGACACTCATGTGGATTTAAAGGTCTTAGATATGGTAGATTTTGATGTGATTCTTGGTATGGATTGGTTATCTTCTTACCACGCAATTTTAAATTGCCATGCCAAGACAATCACTTTAGCTATGCCTGGAATTCCTACAGTAGAATGGAGAGGTTCTCTTAGTCACCCTCCTAAGGGTGTGATATCATTTCTTAAGGCTCGTCAGTTGGTACAGAGAGGATGTTTGGCTTACTTGGCACATATTCGAAATACCAGTGTTGAGACTCCTCTGCTTGAGTCTATTCCAGTGGTGAGTGAATTTTCAGAGGTATTCCCGACCGATTTACCAGGTCTTCCACCAGATCGTGATATTGATTTTTGTATTGATGTGGAGCCAGGCACTCGGCCTATTTCCATTCCTCCTTATCGTATGGCATCGGCTGAATTGAAAGAGTTGAAGGAGCAGTTGCAGGATTTGTTGAGCAAAGGTTTTATTAGACCAAGTGTATCTCCTTGGGGTGCTCCAGTGTTATTTGTGAAGAAGAAAGATGGATCTATGCGTATGTGTATTGACTATCGGCAGTTGAACAAGGTAACCATCAGAAATAAGTACCCGATACCTCGTATTGATGATTTATTTGATCAGTTGCAGGGTGCTTCAGTTTTCTCCAAGATTGACTTGAGATCTGGCTATCATCAGCTGAAGGTTAGGGCAGAGGATATTCCTAAGACAGCTTTTCGAACACGTTATGGACATTACGAGTTTTTGGTGATGTCTTTCGGATTGACTAATGCCCCAGCAGCTTTTATGGACTTGATGAATGGAGTGTTCAGACCGTATTTGGATTCCTTTGTTATTGTATTCATAGATGATATATTGATATATTCACGCACTAAGGAGGAACATGAGCATCATTTGAGGATTGTTCTTGGGATTCTAAAGGAGAAGAAGCTTTATGCAAAGTTTTCAAAGTGTGAGTTTTGGCTTAGTTCGATAGCATTCTTGGGACATGTAGTGTCCAAGGAGGGTATCATGGTGGATCCTAAGAAGATTGAGGCGGTTAGAGATTGGGTCAGGCCTGCTTCAGTTACCGAGATTCGGAGTTTCTTGGGCCTTGCAGGTTATTATCGACGATTTGTTGAGGGTTTCTCATCCATTGCATCTCCATTAACTAGATTGACACAGAAGGAGGTGATTTTTCAGTGGTCTGACGAATGTGAGGTTAGTTTCCAAAAGCTCAAGACTTTATTGACTACTGCTCCAATTTTGACCCTACCCGTGGAGGGGGAGGGTTTTGTTGTATATTGTGATGCTTCTCGGATTGGTCTTGGTTGTGTATTAATGCAGAAGGGAAAAGTGATAGCTTATGCTTCGAGACAGTTGAAGGTTCATGAGAAGAACTACCCTATTCATAATTTAGAGTTGGCGGCTGTTGTGTTTGCATTAAAGATTTGGAGGCATTATCTTTATGGTGTGCATTGTGAGGTATTCACGGATCACCGTAGTCTCCAGTATATATTCAATCAGAGGGATCTCAATTTGAGGCAGAGGAGATGGTTGGAGTTGCTCAAAGACTACGATATGACTATTCTTTATCATCCAGGCAAGGCAAATGTTGTAGCAGATGCCTTGAGTCGGAAGGCGGTAAGTATGGGTAGTCTAGCCATGTTACAGGTTGGCGAGCGTCCTTTGGCTAGGGATGTCCAATCCTTGGCCAATAGCTTTGTGAGACTTGATATTTCAGAATCTGGTAAGGTGTTGGCTTATATGGAGGCTAGGTCATCCTTGTTGGAGCAGATTCGGGCTCAACAGTTTGATGATGGTGATTTATGTAAGATTAGGGACAAGGTGTTAAAAGGAGAAGCCAAGGCGGCAATTCTTGATAGTGAGAGAGTTTTGAGGATTAAAGGTCGTATCTGTGTTCCTCGGACAGGTGATTTGACTAGATTGATCATGGAGGAGGCCCATAGTTCGAGGTACTCTATTCATCCAGGGGCTACTAAGATGTATCGTGACTTGAAACAATACTATTGGTGGCGTCGTATGAAGAGGGACATAGTAGATTTTGTATCTCGATGTTTGAATTGTCAGCAAGTGAAGTATGAACACCAAAAGCCTGGAGGTGTGACACAGAGGATGCCTATACCTGAGTGGAAGTGGGAGCGTATTGCTATGGACTTTGTGGTAGGATTGCCACGTACCTTGGGTAAGTTTGATGCTATATGGGTCATTGTGGATCGACTGACTAAGTCTGCTCACTTTGTACCAGTTCAGACTACCTATAACTCAGAGAAGTTAGCCAAGATCTATATTCGAGAGATAGTACGTTTGCATGGGGTTCCTATTTCTATTATTTCAGATCGTGGCACTCAATTTACATCTCATTTCTGGCGGTCTATGCAGAAGGAGTTGGGCACTCGGGTGGATCTTAGTACAGCCTTTCACCCTCAGACTGATGGTCAGTCTGAGAGGACTATTCAGGTTCTTGAGGACATGTTGCGGGCGTGTGTGATTGACTTTGGTGGTCACTGGGATCAGTTCTTGCCATTAGTGGAGTTTGCTTACAATAATAGTTATCATTCGAGCATTGAGATGGCACCATTTGAGGCTTTGTATGGTAGGAGATGTCGATCTCCAATTGGTTGGTTTGACGCATTTGAGGTTAGACCGTGGGGTACAGATTTGTTGAGGGAGTCCTTGGACAAGGTCAAGTTGATCCAAGATAGACTTCTCATGGCTCAGAGTAGGCAAAAGAGTTATGCAGATAGGAAGGTTCGTGATTTGGAGTTTATGGTTGGAGAGAGGGTTCTACTTAAGGTTTCACCCATGAAGGGTGTGATGAGATTTGGAAAGAAGGGCAAGTTGAGCCCAAGGTATATTGGTCCTTTAGACATTGTTGAGCGTATTGGTGAGGTGGCGTATCTGTAACGACCTGCTTAGTCGTTTTGAGCAGCAGATTTTATTTCTGGAAAACTGTCTGAGACGACGTATCCAACGACGGACCGTCATGGGCACGACGGACCGTTGAGGGTGTCTCGTTCCAAACACTTGGAATTCTTATATTTGAGTGCTGAAATCGACTCTCTGAACTCTGTGACGGACCTGCAGGACGGACCGTCACAGACATGACGGACCGTTGTAAGGTTCCGTTTCAGAACACTTCAACTCTTGAGAATTGGGTACTGAGAGCAATTCTCTGAAGTCTGTGACGGACCTGCAGGACGGACCGTCACAGACATGACGGACCGTTGTAAGGTTCCGGTTTCAAACACTTTCACTCTTGAGAATTGGGTACATGAGGCAATGCTCTGAAGTCTGTGACGGACCTGCAGGACGGACCGTCACAGACATGACGGACCGTTGTGAGGTTCCGTTTCAGAACACTTCAACTCTTGAGAATTGGGTACTGAGAGCAATTCTCTGTCCGTCGTGACGGAAGTGCAGGACGGACCGTCGTAGGCACGACGGACCGTCACAGGTTGCGTAATCCCAGTCTGGGTCAAATTTCTGGGTAAGTTTTAAAGGGGAGTTTTGGACTATTCTTGCTATAATTATAAATTTTAGTGGGTCAATGTTAATAACTCAAATCCTTGGGGGTGTAAAGGAGATGACCTTGAGTTATTTAGTGGGTGGTTTCCTCATCTTTCATACCTAATTATATGCCAAATTGGGGAAAAGAGAGAGAGTTTGGGAGAAGAAAAAATAGAGAGAACAAGGAGAAGAGAGGAACGATCTATAGAGAGAGACAACCAAGAGGAACCAAGAAGCTTGAGAGATTGCTTGTTTGATCAAGGATCCTTGGTGAAGGTAGGTTATGGTTGATACTATTTGTAGTAAACTCTTAATAGTGAATGATATGTATTGGTAGTATTGTAAACCCTTCTATATGCTTAATCTTATGCTTTCATGAATGTGATTATGTGTTTGTGATAAAATAAGCTTAATGAAGCTTTGAATCCAAAATCTTGAAGAAACCCTAATTCACCTTGTTATTGATGATGCCTTGGTATAAAAGAAGGCTTGATGAACTAAAGTAATGAGATTGATGATGCCTTGGTATAAAAGAAGGCTTGATGAACTAAAGTAATGAGATTGGTGATGCCTTGGTATAAAAGAAGGCTTGATGAATTGTTAGAATTAGGGGATCGGAGTGTCACGTTCCGACACATAGTATTAGTGGGTCGGGTGTCACGAACCGACACATAGAATTAGGGGATCGGAGTGTCACGTTCCGACACATAGTATTAGTGG